>JAJNNQ010000124.1:600000-962500 GCA_027886175.1 Phylloscopus collybita
GCATTAAGTCAGGTGCATGGCACTGGTAGGTGTGATATCACTGCACTGTGAATGTCATTGTGTTATGTGACTCCTCACCTTGAATCCAACCTGTGGGAACCCATGCACTTGGGACCCCTTGAAATAATCTGCAGACTCTCATCAGTGGTGTTGCCACAACCAAAATAATGATTTTTCTCTTTGCTTTACCTTGTCCTTCTTCTGCTTTTCATCCTGGTATATTTTCCAGTGCTCCCCATCGTTGCTGTAAGCAAGCTTGTAGGACCCCACGAACTGGACATGGCCAAAATCTTTAGCTCCTTGGGTGATTATCCCAGTGATCTTTGTAGGGATGAGCAGGTCAACCTAAATAGAACAGTTTAAAATTGAAACAAAACAAACAAACAAACAAAACCAAATAAAAATAAATAAATTAAAAAATAAAGAGAGGAGAACAATTAGAACAGTTTCTGTTTCCAGTCTGGTTTTGCAACACATCAAAGCAAAATGGTGCAGCTCCCATCATGGTTCTCCCACTGTATGCTGACACCATGGACAGTAAATTTAATTTTCCAAGGTCTTAGTCAATAAATTTACCTTTATTTTCCTTTTTTTTTTTTTTCTTTCTAACTTATTGTTGATATTGCCTAGTGGCACAATAGGGAATAATTCACACCTTTCCTCATTATGCTGCGTGTTACACATGGCCCCAAAAATCCCAGTTAGTCTATGCTGGGAATGATCTGTAGGTAAAAACAATGTGCTCCTAATAATTAGAATACATGGCTCATCTCCCAAGGGCTTTTCCATTTCCTTCTCAGTTCATGAGCCCACACTTTAGTAATTCTTAAAACATTTGCTATTTCCTCCTGAAATTCCTTCTCAAATTATGTCTTTCTTCTTCTACCTCAAAAGCTCAAAGTTTCTCATTTCTTGAATTTCTTCTTGAGTTCTTTATTTTATAATCTTAGCACAATGCTTTTTAAAAATTCAAGGCAGGAGTCTTAAAGCCTAATAAAATCTGAGCTTTAAAGTGGTTTCCACGTGAGTCAGCATGTCTGTGATCATTCCTTTTTGAACCAGAACCCAACACTGAATGTAACAGATTTGGGCCAGATGCCTTGGATTAAAATGATCAAGAAAGAGAATGCAATAACAAAAGTAAATTGATCTAATAATGTAATTTCAGAGACAGAATGAAGGAGTTGAACTCCATATCAAAACTGATATTTTCTTGAAATTTGAGAGTATAACTGAGGTGTCCTCCAGCAATGTGGCAAGCCAGTAAAAAAAAAAAAAATTAAAAAAAAAGGTGGATTTATTTCAAACTATAAATGGCTGTGAAGCAGTCGGCATTTTTAATATTGTCCCTTGGATCAGGTGAGAGAGACTGAGAGTAAAAATATCACAGTAAAGTGAGAGGAGTGCTAAACTCCACAAGTAGGTGATTGACATGTTTTTACAGAAAAAAAAAAAAAATTAGAAAGAGAAGAAATAAAGGATCTCTGGCTGATAAAATACTGAGGATCCAGTGCTGAATTTTTGGGAAGCTGAGACCCTCTGAGCAAACTCATGTTGAATGAAATGTGGGGCTGGGCAGAAGAAGAGATGTGCTGTGGAGCATAAGAAATTAATAACGAGAAAAGAAACAAAAACAAATAAGCTTGAGAAGTCAGCTGGTCCTAGGCAATGCCTTCGAAAGATGGACAAATTGGGGTTTGGACTTGTGTCCCAGGCCAGGCTGGATGGGGCTTGGAGCAACCTGGGATTGGGAGTGGGAGGTGCTCCTGCCCATGGCAGGGGGTGGCACTGAATGAGATTTAAGGTCCCTTCCAACCCTTCATACCATCCTGGGATTCTGTGACAATGTAAAGAAGAAAACACAGAAAAGTGTAAGAGTACATTTATAAGAATAAAAAAGGAAAAAATCAGTTTAGAGCAATCAAACAAAGGAAGCCTGGAGATCTCAACATTGGAGCAAATAGTAACAAATAACGAGTTGTAAATCCTTTTAAGGAAAGGAACAACTTAAAATGTTCAATGGTGAGATAGGAAAACAGTCAGGGGAAATGTCAGGGTCTGAAGATGGGTCGAGAATTTTGGTTTTACCAGAATAAGCTAATTTATGACCAAGATTTACTGCCAGTAGATATGAAGGAAGAGAAAAACTCTTTCTGTGTTCTCTTTGTTCAATGGGGAGAGAGAGGGACTCAATCAGAGCAGGAGCCTATTTTGGAAGCTTTCATGGGTGGCTTGAAGGGACTTTTCTATAACTAGTACAGGGGAGCTGGGTTCCACAGCCTAAGTGGCCCCCTGGGAAATGAGCACGGCTAATTACTGTAAGTCTTTAATGAATTAATAAACACCAGGTCTCCAGACCTTGCTTCCAAATATTTTGTAGTCTAAATGAGTAGTCTGTTTTTCTAAAAAGATTGACCTGGTAAGGAATCACTAACTGGTCCACACTTTCAGGCAGCTTTTGAACTAAATATTTCAGAGTCAACTTTAGATTCTCTTCATGAATAATTTGGGCATTAGCATTTTACAAGTATAACCTCTTTTTAGCAGAGAATGCTTCTTATACTGAAAGTCAATGTCTCTCCTGTTAACTTGAAAAAGTGCCTCCACAAAACCAGTTGTTTATTTTTAAAATGTTGAAAGTGAGCTGAGAGGATTTCACAAATATTTAACATGGCCATGACATTCAGAGTATTCCTCATTAAAATTCAGAACAGGGAGAAAAAAAAATTCTCATTAAGATTCAGAACAGAGAGAAAAAAATTTCTCATTAAGATTCTGGGGATTCCAAAGGTAGAATCACAATAAATCTTTATTATCATATAGATCCAATGTTAATAAAAATGTCCTAGTAATGATTGTTTTGTGCTTATAGGACATATCCAGTGGCCTTGCACTCTTGTTCAGAAAATGATGTGGGAAGCTGGATGGTAATTTGGCATATGCTCAGGTTTTTCTTCAATAAGACTTACATAGGATGGTGTAGAATATGTGTGTGTGGGCTTAAAAAAAAGTGAAAAAAGAAACTATGAATAAACAGATTCTCTTCTAGGTCTTGAGAATACAGACAACACATATTGCTTGAGATGAAGGAAAAGGATACAGGATATAGCACCAGCACTTCCATCTCATATTTTAGTGTTATTTACTTATTTATTCATAAGCAGATAAGAACTCTTCAGGCAATAAAGATTATTATTGAAATTAAAGAAATACCTTTCTTTATCCAAATTCTTAATACAAAGCTTTTACTTTAAAGTCTAATTACCTTCTACCTTGCTTTCCATTCTTTGTACTGAAACTACTTTAGAGCAGAAAGTTGAGGATAATTTACACCACTTTCTAAGTAAAACATCTGCATTAAAGCAGCTTAAATGAAAGTCATAACTTCCCATCAGGACACAGAACACTTTTATTCAGTTACACACAACCAGTGTGTACCCTTCAAAGCTGAATGTGATTAACAGGATTAGAATGTGACTCTGGCTTTCTCAGTGCAGCAGAATTTAGAAGGAGCTAGAGGCAATTAGTCTGCAACTGATAGGATCATTAGCTGGTTACAAGGAGAACCATAGTCTACAGTTAATGTACATTTCTACAAGCAGCTGATCAAAAGACAGTTTAACATCCTGTGTCTGAAAGAACTCTCCTGGGCTGTAACTTTTCTCTTTTTCCTTTTCCTACCTTGTTTCAGATGTTACAGACAATTCAGGGTGGTTTGGAGGATAATTAATTTAAGGAAAGCACAAAGATAAATATATCTGAGTGTGAAATATTTATAATGAAGCACTTGCATGTATGAGCAGCATAAGCTCAGTGTTTGTGTGCAGTTCATGGGATGATCACCAGAGATTCCTTGCAACCTCAGTCGTTCTCTGGTTCTCCAACACATGCCAAAACCCAACCATGCTGCCCAAAATGCTGGAGATTGGGAAATAGGCAGCTGTTCTGCATTCACCCTGACAGACACCACAGGGGAGCAGGAGCAGACCTGCAAAGCTGACAACACAGAGGGTGTTTGCACAGCTGTGTTGCAGGGCTTCCACTTCCAGACACATTGGACCAACTTTTGCAGCATGTCTTTTGGCTTAATTTAATCTGAAGGGAACCCATGCTTTGTGAGGATAGCCCATCATGTGAACCAGTGCGTGAAAAGTGAAGATGTCTTTAAAAATAACACACTCCTCATCAACCTCACAGTGTCAAAGGAGGAGAAAGAGCCCTCAGGATCCAGGGAGTGCCAGGCTCTGTTTCACCAGTGAAGATAATGGTGAAATGGCTCCCTTGACCTTCATCTGTTCATAATTTTAGAAGTATTTAAAATGTTCACCTTTGTCCTGTCTTTTTACAGACACTATGGTTCTGTTCCCAGCAAAGCAAATCCTATGTTCAGCTTTTCTTGTCATTTTAGACATGCCATTTTTCCCCACAGGTTTTCTTTTATTTAACTTTGTGTTCCTCTAGACTGTGAAATAAAGAAACCTGGATCCAATGAATATGACAACAAGAGGGAAGCACTGCCACTGGGACAGTTCTTACCCTTAAGAGACTGAAGAAAGAGGGCCACAACTGTCTCCAGCTGCTGATTCACCAAAGTGAAGACCTGCCTATCAAATATCCTGATATTGCAGTGAGGTCTCAGATTATTTTGGGATGCTTAAGATAATGGCTGGAACTCATGGTTAGACCCCACCAAGACCCCACAAGCGAGTCCAATGTCCTTTCCAAGTAAATGACCTGTCCTAAGCAGGTTATTTACTCTTCATTGAAGATCTCATGATTGCCTTGATTTTCCCAGGGTAAACTGGCAGAGTCAGAGCTGTTACCTCAACCCTAAGAAAAGGAGGAAGAGGATTGCAGTGTCCACAGCAAAAAGGCAGAAACGCATCTCTCCTTATCTTATTGCATCAGATGAAGGTGCTTTGCACTCTCCTCCATGCCCAAAACCTGGATATAAAGGAAAAATCGTGCTGGTACAGTATGCTTGCTGCAGAAACTCAGCATTTAAGGTGGGTTGGTGTTTTTTTTTTGTTTTTTGTTTTTTTTTTTTTTTTTTTTTTTTTTTTGTTTTGTTTTGTTTTGTTTTGTTTTGTTTTGTTTTTTCCTGGTTTTTTGTTTTTTGTTTTTTTGTTTTTTCTAAAGGGTCATATTAAACCCCCCAAAAGCCCAAACCTCAAACCAATCGCAAATGATAATCCATCATGACCAATTGGATCTAAAAACTTTTATGGGGAAAAACCAGCTGGGCAACTAGACACTCTTTGTAGAGAAATCTAACTTTTATCAGAGCATAGGAGAGGTTTTTTATTGTGTAGTCCCTTAAATATATATTATGGGGGTGAATATCTAATAATACAACCTGAAAAAAATTTCAAGTAAATTATGACAGAAAATTAATTGCTCTAGAAGAAGCCATAATAACTTGATAGAAGGAAACATTTTTTTAGCATTTTGACCAGTATTCCACTATACAGGATTTCCATGTCCTAGGAAAAGAAGAGAAAAAGAAAAAGAAAAAGAAAAAGAAAAAGAAAAAGAAAAAGAAAAAGAAAAAGAAAAAGAAAAAGAAAAAGAAAAAGAAAAAGAAAAAGAAAAAGAAAAAGAAAAAGAAAAAGAAAAAGAAAAAGAAAAAGAAAAGTGTTTTTATTTAGTTGGGTATGTATTAGCTATATCAGCTGTCATATGTTTAAAATTAAACTTCCCAAATCTAGGTAGAGGTGAGTTGCTTTCAAATAAAATAAGACTGGAGAGTCACTCCTTTTCTCCTTAAGAAATGTGGATTTTTTTTGTTTGCTGGCTTCTTTTTCACTTAAGCTTAGATCTTCAACATGATTTTAACACCATGCTGCTATATTTTTAATGCTTGTAGTCTTCTAGGCTAAGATAATAAATATTGGTCTTATTTTCTTATTGCTCTTAATTGCTTTTCCCTCTGAATGACTTTATGGCTGCAGTAACTGCACTAAAGAAACAGGTTAGGAAGAATTCCATGTACCATCAGCTGTCTCCAGAACAATTTAAAAGTGATAAATTAGAGGGTGAAGCCTGTTGTTTGAAATCTCCATGGGCCATCAAAAATACCTCTCAGGCCTTTATGTTGAAAAGTTTGGAGTGAAACCCACAACCAGGCTGAAAAGTTACCTTATTTCCATAAGCAACTTGTTAAGTAGACATTACTTTTTTAAAAAGCGCAGTTTGTGTGAATCCTTCCTTATTTACATACTTAATAATCCCTGTTATATAGCTATTACTGGAAAAGGAGGAAAAAAACCCAGCTAAATTACTATAATATTTTTCCAGCATTTCAGTAAAAATTCAGATAAAACAGATGTATATGATCAACTGTGTGGCCATTTTCAGAACAGTGTCTATTTATTGCAGACCAGCTTTTCATAACCACATTTTACCAAGCTATGAATAATCTCATTTCATTAGTATTTCAAAAATTAAATATTAAGAAAAGAAAAGGAAATTTTAGACTTGAGTTCTGGATTTTCACAAGCACCAGAAGGAGAATGTTACTCGTTTCCTCTGGGACCTTTAAGGCAGATGATGTACTGTGGTTGTATCAGCACCCTGGTAAATCCTGCCCACAGTACACACGAGGTGATGCTGTTTTCCTCCTGATCCTGCAAACCAGAATGAATTCCATGGATCTGGATAACTGTCACAACTTATAGGGAGTACTTGTAAGGAAAACGGTAATACAAGGTATTTTAAGGTCTGCAGTAAAAGAAAATGTATAGTTTTGAGATGATAACATCAGTGATGATTAAATCCCTAACCTTTTCTCCTACCACTGAGTATTTCACATCTGTGCATGGGATATTCTCACTGTAATCATGATTAAAGGATTTTTGCAGAGATGACACAGTTGGCTGCATTGGTTACCAACAGTCAAGAAACCACTAATAAAATGTCTGTCTTTCTGCTGTGGAACACTCAGAGCCCATCAGCCCTTGAGGATGCCAGGAGATTTAAAAATAGCCCATTTAATTACCAGTGATTAAGCAGGCTTAGACATCTGGAGGAGCTCTGAGAAGCCTTTGAGCTGCTTTAGTGCACTCCAAGTGCTGATAAAATCTGGGGCACTGTCCTGTGTGAGGTCAATCACTTGGAATTCTTGTGGGAAAGCCAAGGGGAGAACAAAAATTAGCAATTAAAATAAAGCAGAGAGAATAAAAAAATTAATATGATCATGACACAACACACTGATTGTGTGTTATGCTGCTTTTCTGTGAAACTCCTCAGCTGAACACTACTGCTAGCAGTGTCTGGGCACTACACTGATCCCAGCACTTATTTATGGACAGAAATAGACAAGGAAATGAGAAAAGAAATTTAATTTATGTTCAGTTCTTCATACAATAATCAAAAAAAGGCAAAAATTGCAAAAAATTCATCATCCTGTATGATAATAAGTAGTTTTATGTCTGCAAGACACAATCTGAAGTAGTTCTTGCTCAACTTACAATAATGATACTGAGTTTGATCAGTATTGATACAAATTTTGATCAAATTTGTTGGCTATGACTGGGGATGAAAATAGCACAGAAAACCACAATTATGCTGTTAAAAAATTAAAACATTAACTATTTAAATTTCTGCTTGTCTTACTTTTAACTTATAAGTAAAGAAAAAATCACGTTGGGACAATAGGATTGTTCCACTCTCCTTAGATGTAAAGAAGAGTAAGGCAGGAGTTGTGTTGTCTCTCTTTATTTTACTAAAATATATCTTTAGTTGATAAGGAAATGCATCAATAAGATTTTATGCATGCCAGTGCTCTGTCCCACTGGAGATACCTTAGTTTTCTGTTAAAGAGCATTACTGGGAATCTTAGGTGCAGGAGTGAGTAAAACAGCAGCAAAACACTGGCCAAAATACAGAGAAGAAAATTTGAAATATAAGCAGAGGAAAAAGGGTGTATTTAACCATAAATTTCAGAATGGCACTTGATAGAAATGTGAGGACTGGGGAAGTTAATATTTCATAGCAACACTTCCAAAGGCAAAATATAGGTGTCTTTGCTTGCATTTTTCTTGGGTTTTTGGCGCGTTATAGGTTTTAAACAGAAATCAAAGGATGGTGATGCAATGCCAGAGAAAATAAAAACCCTTCCCTAGAAATAAAATATCACAGCTTCTGCTTGGCTCTCAGTAGAAGGGATGAGACAACAGTTTTTATGGCAGGACTGATAAATGTCTTTGTATAAAGTGCTGGGATCCCAAACGGGCTCATCTACACATGAGCAGCTCATTTTGTTTTTAAAATGAAAAGTAATGGTGGTAATATGGAAGTTCATTATTTACCTGTTTGCTTTTTTTCCGCAGGTAATTAATAATGTTGCAAATATTTTCTGCAGCACATAAAAATGTCTCAATAATGTATGAGTATCTCAGCTACAGATCGACGAGCAGAGTGAAGATAAGCTTGCAAACCAGATACTGCAAATTGGCTAATAATTAATATAACTACTGAACTGTTGAAACACTAATGAAAACCTGCCTGTAAGCAAAGGTAAGTCTGCCTAGAAGATAAGTGGGGTTAAGGCTGGAAGTTTCTCCTTCTGTTTAAAAGCCCTGACTGCATAATTCTTATTTTCACAGGAAATGTAGCCAAGACAGCATCACTCAGCCATTGTTTCTAAGAATGACTTTGCCCATCTGTCACCAGGGATTGTTATGCATAACCTGTTCCATATAGCTATGCTTCTGTAGCTATAAACCAAAAATGTCAAAATTGTGATACTAGACTTTGAAAGCAACGGCATGCTGGTTTTTGGTGTTGTTGTTTGTGTGTGTACTACCCTCTGAAATGTTAGGGCAAGCTTTTTTTATTTTTTTTTTATTTTTTTTCCCAGTGATACGCTGTTAATAACCAGCACAAAAACATAAAATGGGCCCACTATAGTGTAGAAAACAGCTTTGGCTTTCTTAGTCAGAGAAGTATTTTTCCAGGTTTACAGAAGAAATCATATTTCTTTTCCCTTTTGGACTCAATGTCTTGTCACTTCAAGGCAGTAATCTCATAATACACTTTCATGAACGCAATTAAAAGGTCTACTAATCTTCATTCTGCAGGACACAAGAAAGATTATCTGTTATTAGTCAAAAGGGCACCCTGGAGCCCCTGTTGCAGAGCTTGGTAAATAGAGCTCTGGTCAAAACAAGCCTGGGCTCCTGGCAGGACAGATCCAACCCTGGCCTCAGCTCTGCCTTTGGTCTGGCACAGATTTATTTCCTTGGCTTTCCAAATGCCCCCTGGGATGTTACTGGCTCTGCAGCACCCACGGGGCGCACGTGGAGCACCAGGCACACCTGATTTTAGGGATCAATGCTCTGCTGAAAGCCTTGACCAGGAGGAATGGTGCATTTAACCATAAATTTCAGAATGGCACTTGATAGAAATGTGAGGACTGGGGAAGTTAACATTTCATAGTAACACTTCCAAAGGCAGCCAGGAGAAATATAGGTGTCTTTGCTTGCATTTTTCTTGGGGTTTTGGCGCGTTATAGGTTTTAAGCAGAAATCAAAGGCTGGTGATGCAATGCCAGGGAAGATAAAAACCCTTCCCTAGAAATAAAATATCACAGCTCCTGCTTGGCTTTCAGTAGAAGGGATGAGACAACAGTTTTTATGGCAGGACTGATAAATGTCTTTGTAAAAAGTGTTCGGATCATAAACAGGCTCATCTAATGCACAGGCAGCTCATTTTGTTTTTAAAATGAAAAGTAATGGTGGTAATATGGAAGTCCATTATTTACCTGGTTGTTGTTTTTGTTTGTTTAGATCATGGGGCTAGGTGGGAAAATATTTTCCTGTTCCCCAAAGTTATAAAAGAAATAAACAAATCTCTATCTGCTGTCAGAAGTGAAAAAAGCCCAAAAAATGCAACAAACAAACCAGCCAAGCAAAAACTAACCAAACCCACCAACTCCTCCCAAAATAAACAAACAAAAAACCCCAGACATAACAAAGCCCTAAATATTCTGAGAGATAAAAACTGAAGTATTTTGCTTTTGAAAGAGCTGATGTTCATCTTGTCCATTAGGTCTGCTTGGCTCAGGCTCACTTTCTGTTCCAGGTATTGAAAAGAAGGGCCATCAGAATGGACTTCCAAATTCCAAAGTAACAACTTTTACCATTGTTGATACATATATATTATTCCATTCTAAAGCCTACATGATGGAAGTTCCACAAAAACTGATTGTCTGGGACGTATCATAAAAATTTTCAATAAGAAACTTGTATTAAATCAACTTTCAAACAGTTGAAACCCAAATTTTAAACTAGAACCCACAGATTCAGTAGCAGCCAATTAAAATTGCACTATAATTATTTAAATATTAACTAAAGCTGGTCTGAAACCAGATCTTTAATATTCAGAAGTGTTAACAAAATCGATTTGTCTCTGCAATGTGAATGTCACTTTTCATATAATTAAAAGGTTGACCCTTTTAATAGTGGAATGAATTTCTACAGAAGAGATTTCAAAATCATATACAAAGTTCTTTCATTTTCAGAAGAACAGGTCTGAAAGTTGAAATATGAATGCCAAAAGTAAAAATATGACTGTGAAAATATTTTAAATTTAGTAGCAAACTTGAAAAGGCTGGATTTTCACGTTTTCTATGTTTTTCTATGCCTAGAATGTTTTCTATGCCTTTTCAATAAATAAGAAGTCGTTACAAGATTTTTTTTTAAATACAAAATGACAGCTATTTCATCCTTTTTACTACTAAATAATTAATCAAAGGAGCTCTGATTTTTTACTGCCTAAGCAACAGGGTAAATCAATGTAGACAAATTATTTCCTACACTTATCTCTGCTCTTCTAAGTTAGAAAAAGAAATTGTCACAGAAGACTGGAGGTGGGCAGGGAGTGTGGTGGTTGAAGTTTTGTCTATTTTGGAATTAAGGATGTCTCCCTGTGCCTCAGCAGAGGCATCTTCCTTAGGGAAATGACAGAATTTCTGTGAATGACCCCTAAAACTCTTATCAACACTCAACAGTAATTTTTTAAAAAATATTTTTTCTTCAGTTTTTAAAAATAATTCGCTCTGCTTGGACCCTAACCCAGGTGGAAGCATGAAAAGAATGCAGACACATAAATATAGCCATCTCAGCCTCTGACTGAACGTAGAGCAGAGTCTTAAAATTTTTCTTATAAAGCTAAGGAAGTTAGGATCTGTCTGACTGAGGCTGAAAAAATGTCAAAAGTGATAGTTCCCCAAAAAGGAACGCTGGACTAACCACTTCCTCGGCTATGGCAGGGAGGGAAAAAAAAAAAAAAAAAAAGGTTGTGTTTTTCAAACTCAAACACAACCTTGAGTAGGCTCCTGCATACAAAACCTCTATAAGCTCCTATAAAAGCTCCTATAAGCTCTCCTGGAACACACAGAATGGACTCAATGACCCTTAAAGACCTAATCTTTGAATAGATATTTGAAAGTCCAGCTGTGAATAGGTTAAAAGTATTAAATAATAACACTATTTCCAGTGGAAATAACTATACATAGGTTCCCAACATCATGCTTGCTGCCTTCTGCAATTGACTAAATATTTAGATAGAAACAAATTATAGGCCATTTTCTCACTGAGCAAGTTAGTAAAAATGTTTTGTTTTAAACATAGATTTCAAAATTCACTAGGAGTACTCAGACCACAACTAATTCCAAACAATATTTTTTGAAAAAGAAGTAAACAAAAGAGTTTTCTTGAAGCAAAGACAAAGTAAAAGAGAAATGTACAGCTATGGCTGGAAAAGCATAAAACATCCTCTCAAAAACATAACTGTTTCTTACAGTAAACAAGGCTGGATCCCAAAGAAAGTAGTATCTGAAGAAAAATGTTTGCAAATTCTATATTTGCATATACCCACACAACCCCTGCTGACATCTGGTCCAGCTAACAAAGAAGTGCACAGAGCACAGAGAGGGAACTCTGCTTTGCCATGAAACAACACAGAGATAGGAGGTGATAAATTATTAACAAAGTCAAAATCTTAAAAGTTTTGCATGGCAGCACACAGAGAAGTCTGTGAAATCACAGCATTAAAAAATCTGAAAAAAAGTATTTTCAGTTCTGGGTGATGTGTTTTTCTTGTAGATCCATCAGATATTTCTTGCCTTTTTTGTTTAGTTTTTCCTTTGTGTTCTCAGTGTTCCTTTCACAAAGATTAATCTTCTAAGCAGCTCCTGCAGCCCTTGCTCCGTTGGGTGGGTAAAAGTCTGGTTTACCAAAACCCAGTGTTTACCATCAGAGAACCTGCACTGTTTTGGAAAGCAAATTTCATAGTCCACCACAACTTTGAAACCCAGAATTTTTCAGTCAACTCTGAGCACATGGAGATGCTGTGACATATCCGCTGTCTTACTGTGGGGGTTAAAAAGTTGTTTTAGGTGTATAAATCAGAGAAATAAACTTGACTATCTATCAATTGTGTGTTGCAGCAAAACTTCTACATAAACCCATGTGTCAATGTAAATTAGCTTCTACCAGAAAGCAAGGAACTACATTGTCAGGCAGACAGAAATAAAATATCTTTGGCTTCGTTCTGCAGATGCATTTTCCATCAAGAATTCAAATAGAAATTTATATTTTCTCCACTGGCTGTAAGTAGATGTTTCTCACTCATGCATTGCAGTTCCATGGAGTGGACTGTTCCCTAAGGATTTGCTCTGTAGGCAGCAGAAAATATACCCCTATTACTGTAACACAAATCAGCAGTAATTTGTGTCTTGCAGCAGATTATTGTGCTTATGCCAGATGACTCAGTGAAAGAACATATTTTTCAAATTTGCTGTGGTATCCAATAGCGAAAATGTTTGCTTTTCTCATAAAAAAACCCCCTGCATTTTAAAAAAGCACAGGGATTAATAGAAAATTTATATATTTTGAACAACATCATCTTTAATATTTTTCCTCACTGACTGATTCCCGGCAAGTCTTTGCAGAAATGCCTTGCCACCAGCCTTGCCTTTAACCACCTGCCCGGGGTACACCCGCGGGGAATATAACTGCTGTGTTTTCCCCAGATGTCACGTTAAACTAACGTTAACTAAGACTTAAAGGCTTTGTGGAACTGAGTGAGAATATTATGCTCAGTGCATTTCAGCTGGGACAAAAGTGCCTTCGTTTCAGCCACAAAAACACACACAAAAAGGGCTGATTAACCTCCTGAAGAAGTACCAGTGTAGTTATTCCCACATGCTCCACAAAAGAAGTTATGTATATATAAAACAAACTTGGCTTTAGGCACACAGGTCCAGGCACCAGAGATTCTGAGTTCACAAGGAGTTACAAGCTCAGTGAACTTGACCTTCTTATATCACAGGTCTCACCCCAAGGTATAGCTCATCCCCCAAGACTTCTGACTGAGATACTCCAGTCCTTTTAAACTGCAAAGCCACTCACGAGGCAGAGGAAGCTTTTTCTTCAGATACTTTTGATTTTGCGGCAGGGGAGGTTTATATTGGATACGAGGACAAGTTTCTTCACTGAAAGGGCTGCCCTGGTGGAGCCCCCACTCTTGGAGGGACTTAAAAGCCATTTGGGTGTGCCTCTTGGAGACATGGGCCAGTGATGGCCTTGGCACTCTTGAGGGAACAGCAGGACTCAACGATCTTAGAGGTCTTTTCCAACCTAAGTGATTCCCTGATTCTATAAACACTAAAGGGATACCCTGATTTAGAAGTACCTTGTGCCTCTCTATTTGAAATGGTGCATATTATGAACAAGAGCAACAGGGCAGACTGGGGAAAAAAAATACTACAAAAAGCATTGATTTTCTTAATAGAAAGTGGATACCTTGCTTGTAAAGTATGACAATAATTTACACGTATTTCCAAAATTACAAATGCTATCAGGCTCTATGGATGCTGATATTATCTTTTACATTCAGTAATTTATTTTAGAGATTGAGATGATCATCATATGATGGCTGCAAATTTTGAACTTTGGTTTGAATGATACTTGGAGGGCAGGACAGGGACTTTTTGCAAGGATCAGCAGTACCAGTACAGGGGAGAATGGCTTCCCAGTGCCAGAGGGCAGGGCTGGATGGGATCTTGGGCAGGAATTGTTCCCTGGGAGAGTGGGGAGGCCCTGGCACAGGGTGCCCAGAGGAGCTGTGGCTGCCCCTGGATCCCTGGCAGTGTCCAAGGTCAGGTTGGGCACTGGGGCTTGGAGCAGCCTGGGACAGTGGAAGGTGTCCCTGCACATTGCAGGGGTGGGGCTGGATGGGCTTTAGGGTGTCATCCAATCGAAACCATTCTATGATTCCATGATTCTGTATCCTGATGGTGCACAAGAGCATAAATATCAGAGGCTAAATCAGAGACCTGCCTTCATGCTTTAAGTTGTCTTTCCTGCATTCCTTACTTCCATTTTTTGATTTCACATTCAACTGCCAAAGAGAAACTTAAGGAAAAGGCAGATGCATTTCTCTTGTCCAAGCAACACACGTTTGAAATAGAAAATGTTTTTTTAGAAATAGAGCAAAAAACAAACCCCACATAATCCCTTCCATTTTTCTGGGAGGGCTCATAGAAAGCCCCACTGGCTGGGATTGGCAGGAAAATTATCTGCAAGCAGCAGCCTGGCTGTATTTCCATCACCTGGGAGCCAAATCGAGTCTTAACATCTGCAGGATCCTGAAAGAGCTTTTACTTCAGAACCTGGTAAGGTGGCACCAGCTCTGGACAGCAGGTGGAAGGAGCACCCTGTGGAGACTCTTTAAGTGGCTGCAGCTCAGCAGAGCAGGGTGAAACCTCACAGGTTTGCATGGTACCAAGGAACACAATTCACCCCTGGTGCTACACAAATGACTCATGCAGGGGGGATGGAAAACCCAGCCAGAAATTCAAAAAAGCAGATTTGAATGAGGGAACTCTTTCTGTACGTTTGGAGAGTTCTCCCTTGTGTTCTGGAAGTCTTTTACTTAAAAAAAAAAAAAAAACAAAAAAAAAAAAAACAAAACAAAAAACAAGCAAACAAACAAACAAAAAACCCAAAAAACCAAACAAACAAAAAAAACCCAAAAAACCCCCAAACTTATTTTATTGTAAAAATCCTCATGTTTATTCCCAATCTGTATCATCTATCTGTCTCTATTTCTATCTCTACTTTTACCTCTATGTCTGTCTCTATGTCTATAATAATCTGTATTTTTATCTTTATCTATCTCTATCTCATCTATCTTTATCATCACCTCTATCATTTATATCTATATTATCTATTTCTATATCATCTATGGATGTACATTCACACTAACACAGAGGAATATATATTTACATGTATTGAGACATACATATTTTAAACAGAGGTAATTATTGCCTAACAGTTTTTCTGATTGGTCAAGCTGTTCTTGAGTTTACAAGTGCATTCTCCCCAAAGTACTTCTTAATTTTATTTTCCTTTAAAATTCTAAATTATTTGTACATTGAAACCAGCCCTTACAATAGCACTCTGTTCCTCTGTGCAAGGAAGAAATATATAGAGATTTTTATGTTCTGTAGAGAGGTATAAATGTATTTTCAATAAATTCAACAGCAATTAGGTGGAAATAGAAGCAAATCTCAAAAAGAAAAACATTGCTGAACACAAGCAGGAAAAGTGAATTTCTTAGAGTAGATGAAATCAAAGACTAGGAGATGCAATGCAGGTTATAAAATGAAGAAATGAAAATAAAATTGTGGGGGATGCTCTGGCTGTTGTATCTGAGGCATCTATAACAAAGAGCTCACACCCACAGCTTAATAACTTTTATTTTGGTGCCAAAGATATATTAGATGATATTAATTCCCTAATAATTTTAAAAAAACCCCATGTGAAATATTACTTTTATTTACATTTGTTTATTTACTCTGAGGTTGATGTTTCCTTCTGTAGGCCTGCACTACCCCACTGGCAACCCGGAATGTTTCAGTATTCCCTGAAAGTAGGGGAAATTAAGAATATAATCTTCCTGTTGATGGCAGCAATCCTATCAGCAGGCCCCATAAGCAATATCCATTTTCTCTGCAAACCTTGTCTCAGCTACATCCTCACTGATGCATGCAGGTGATATCTTATTTATTATACACCTCAATTCTCCCTCAAATATATATTTTTTAAAATTTTTAAAGGAGGAATAGCCTCCTTTTATCATTGCTTCCTGCACCTTTTTACATGCACTTTCCCTTACTAATCAGTATGCTGGCTTTTTTGAAAATCAACAAAAATATTTTAGGTCAAAATAAGACAAATAAAAATATTACTGGGCGCTGAAAATGTCTTTAAGTTGTTGACAAGTTCTTTGCCCCACTTAAGTCATGTCCCGTGTGTCTTAAATTTGCCACTGCGACAGAAAGGAGGGTTCTGCCTATGGAATACTGTGTTTTATTTGTTTATGGTTTCTCAGGCTGCATATCAGAGAAAGTCAGGCTTAATTCTGCACAGCAGATGAAATGTAATGATCCTGGAGAAATATGGGACTAACCTTTCTGAGGAGAAAACTGAATTAAAATAAATGAGATGGGACTTGCCAGCATTTTTTATGTGCCACTTAATGTAGAGCTCTGCAATATATATTTTTATCTGCACAAACTCCTTCAGGAGCCAAGCCTTTTCTAAACAGAATATCAAATCAATATGAAGCAATACAACATATGGTTTTTTTTCCTTACTAAATGCTGATAATTTTATCGACACTAAATTATACCCCTGTTGTTCCACGGGTATCTCTGCATGAATGCAAACAATTCATATCTATGTACACAGCTGATGTGTTGCCAGATCACCCCAAGAAACTGCAATGTAATCCACGGCTAAAAAGAGGTAGCAGCACTGAAAAAAATATAGGTATATCACCTATGTTTCAGGTTGACTCTTTCCCACAAACTGCTGCAAGGAAGCGTGAGACACGAATGCTCTTCTGCCTTTGATCTTAAATTAGTGTGGCTTTCATGGGCTCCAGAGGGGAACATGTTGTATCTTACTCTCTCTGTTCCCACTGGCACACAGATTAGCCTTACTTGTCTCTTCTTCCACTGCCTGGAACAATGCTGGGAGCTGTTGCAGCAGCTACACCACCAGTCTCAGGCGAAAAATAGAATGGTTAAGCTTCCCACAGCTGTTCAGTTAGGAGTATTCTTATCAGACCGTCTATTTGTTTCATAATTTGTTTCCAAAACAGTTTTACTACTGAAAGGTAACCTAGCCCTCTTCATCCATCTTGTAATCTGCTTGGTTTTTTTAAAAAAATTAAACTCTGTGATTTTCTTTTTTTTTTTACTCCACTGACATATAAAACCAGCACAGTACTTCCTAAAGGAAAGTATTTAAAAAGTGTTGTTCATTATATTTGACTTACTGCTTAAAATGTAACTCATAGTATGTTCACCACCATAAACCATCCCACAGACAAGCTGATTACTTCAAGCATCCACCTGAATTTAAATACAGGTTAGAAGTATGTTGACACAGCCAGAGATTAAATACACATAACTGCATTTGGTCATTAAAGTAACAAATACAAAGAGCAGTTATCATGCAACATTCTGAAATTGGCTACCCTGCTATTAAATTTACCTGTGTTGGAGTAGTTAATGCTCAAGCTTCTCTAATCTCATAATTTGCTCTTCTTTTGATGTATAAATGCTAAATGCAATGGATGCAGAATATTTAGTGTGGGAGGGCAGATAGAGATGGTGCTGAAGGCAATCTTGCCCCCGATACTTTGCAGCTGTGTTAATTACCAAAGAGTGGGAACAGCCTTGCCCTCCCAGCTATGGGTGTGATAAAGAGTGAGCTGGTAAAGGGTCAGTTGGCTGTGCTGTGAGGAGGAAGGGACAGGAGGTTGTGCAAGGGACAGAAAGATGCAGTTCAAGGGACAGGCAGGGTTAGGTGGCCATAGCGGGGACAGGAAGGAGTGAGATGGAACTGCAGAAGGAAGGGTGAAGAAGGAGAGAAAGAGCCAGAGCTGTGTGGAGCTGCCCATGGGAGGCTTCATAGAAAAAGTATGAGAGACTTCTACATAACAAGGTGCTGATGCTTGAAGCCTTCTTCAGTGCTCATCTTACCTTCTCTGTCAATTTAAGTTTTGACAAATCCTGAACCCCAAATGTGGCATCACTGAGATGGATGAAACCATGGGAGGCAGGATAGGTAGTAAAGACATGTAAATGCAAACCTCTGTTTGTTTTATGGAGATGAACATCCACAAGAAAATTAAATCAGGATGTTGACAACATAACTCAGGCTGCTGTTGTTTCAAGGCAGCACAGTTATCTTTATATGAATTATTTTTCAAGGTAGGTAGACTATATTGGATATTTCTGTAGTGTGACTGCCTGAGCTTTTAAGTGAACAGAGTCTGGTACTGGCGTTATTTTTAATTGGAAAAATGTTTAAAAGATTCTGCCCTTTTTTGTCTGGGAAGTGGCATACTTATATTGTAAAATCAATATGCACCTCAGGATACCCTTATCAGCTCACTAAATCCCCCAATTTTGGCACAGTAGACAGCAGTGCAAAGGTGTGGATTACAGCTATTGAGCAAAATCTCCCCATGAATTTGAAAAGAAATACAGACACCATTAGTGACAACATTACCACCCCTGGGTAATTCTGATTTAATTTTTATTCTGGCAGGGTGACCAGTGCATGACTGTAATAGAACATCTACTCTAACGTGTTGCTTCAGATCAATGGGTTTGAACATCATGTGAGGCTTCAGATGGATCCTGCAAAAACAAGTCACCACTTCACCCCTTGTGATGCAGCTAATCAAGAACAGCTCATTAGCTCTTGCAGCATACTTCATGTAAAGTGTGCATAAAAACTCAGTAAAAAAAATGCAAATGCTCTGACAGTCTCACTATGAAAGATAAAATATTTTTGCAAGTATTTAGGTATTTGTTGGAATATTTCAAGTTATTTATCTCTCTATATATGTAATTTATAATTTAAATTATTGGTTTTGCCCAGAAAAGCTGTGACTGCCCCATCCCTGGCAGTGTCCAAGGCCAAGCTGGACAGGGCTTGGAGCACCCTGAGACAGTGGAAGTGTCCCTGCTTATGGCAAGGGGTGGCACTGGATGGGCTTTTTAAGGTCCCTTCCAACACAAACCAGTCTGGGATTCTGTGAAATTGGTAGAAATGTGTTTTGGACCATATATATACTAATTTGGAAACCTGTACAATAATGGGCAAAAATAAAATATGACAAAAACATTGAGTTCTAAAGCAGGGTATCTAAACAGATCTTCAAGCACTAACTTGCAACACCAAGGCAATATCCATTGATCTGCTGTGCAAATTAAACCATCTTGGGGAGAAAAATAATAACCAGACTTAGAAAAGTACATCTTGCAGGTAACACTCCTCCTCATTCAGGTGATGAACAAGAACAGACAACAGAGAAAGTCTTTTTCTTTTTTGGGTTCTCATTTCCTAGTGTTTCTTGTGCTCCCTGTAATGTTCCCTCATAGCAACTGCAGCAGTTTGTATTGCTGTGATGCAATGCCAAGCATTCAGGGTTCCCTCACCACTTCTTAGCCTAAATCACTCATTTTTGCTACTTGCTGAAAGCTTTAGCTAACACAAAGCACTTTCACCTCCATCAGGGTGCAAAATCTTTCACCCTCTGTTACAAGCAAGTGACTCCTGAGAGTTCTCACAGCAAAAAATGAGGCTCTTGTTGCACTCACATTTTAAATCTCTGGGTTTTCACCCTGCTAGCACTTACAGTGGACAGAGCTAATTATTGCCTATGACTTAGTTACTTACTCATCAATGTGCCAAAACCATGTTTGGATGTTACAGTAAATTAAGCTTTTTGTACATATTTTGCTATCAGCATCTTCTCTCTTTTCCAATTATGTATTTAAACCAGGCTGAAAACTATTGTCATTTGTATAAATCAAAGCAGCTGTCAGTACTTTCAAAATCTGATTGATTATTAGTAACTCTCCAAAATTCTTCTGTGAAAAACTATTTTCTGTCCATCTACATAGTAATTTTCAACACAATAAAGTGTAAGCTTGTCTGTGCAATTTTACTGCATAGCAGAAAGAATATTGTGAGGATCACTTGACACCAGCACACATAATGGTAATTAAAGGGGTTAGAAATACTGATAATGAAGCAGTTATTATTAGGTAATACCATAAAATGTGTTCTCCTGTCTACCAGTGTAATTGCCATGTTGGTGATTCATTCCATGGTGAAAGTATGTCAGCCATGTAGTGGGAAATACTGCAGAGTGCTTGAGATGAGGAATGCAGGAATCAAAGGAGGAATACATGCACACAGAGGATTTATAAGATATGAGGAAGCTCCTTGGCAGACACCAGGTACTTATCACCCTCCTCGTCCACCTGCCAGTGCCTGAGGGAAATTTTCAGCTCAGTGATATGGATAAACCAGCAGATCTGCTAAAAGCAAATCCCAAGTGCTTCATGTTATCTGTCCACACAATCAGGTTGCCCTCACTACCAGCCCCTAGGATTTTCTCCATTTCCTAAGGACTGACTGGAAAAGGAGTATGTCAGCTTCAGGGGATGCTGGCATGATGCCATTTGTAGAATTGAAATTGTTGTGGAGGGAAATATTTCAGGTTATTAGCCCAATAATACTGGAAAACAAAAACCTGTTGGGTAG
This sequence comes from Phylloscopus collybita, assembly GCA_027886175.1. Taxonomy (NCBI): domain Eukaryota; kingdom Metazoa; phylum Chordata; class Aves; order Passeriformes; family Phylloscopidae; genus Phylloscopus; species Phylloscopus collybita. Next base: position 620,643 of record JAJNNQ010000124.1, read on the forward strand.
TTATATTAAAATTACTTTAACTGAAAATACTGCATGACAAATTTAGGTAGATTTTTTTTTTTCCTTTGGTTAAAAATAGGCTCCTAACAAAAGGTAACCAGCTCAGCAGAGTCAATGGAGGGAACAGTGTGTTTATTTTTTTGTTTCCCAGAGAGGCACCTCTCTGTTAGTGGTGATTTCTCTTTGACACCCTTTAAGTGAGACTCGAGAAGTGGAGTGCCAGTGACTTGCTTATGTTGCCTAAAGGGGTTTAGAAAAGCGCAGACATACCTGTGCACAGTAAAGAATCATATCAAAATTATCTTTTTACAGGAAACATCCCATGGTAAACCAGAACAACAGTTGTGGGACATAATTCTGTAGAAATAAACCTGAAAGCTGTATAAACCTAGAGTAGCAACCATAAATCAGTCTTTTTCACTTCATTCCTCAGTAAATGGAGTTATGCAAGCTCAGTGGGGAAAACCATGTGCTACACATGTGCACAGAGATCTAAAAAAACAACAGCAAAAAACACAAAACCCAAACAAATCCCCAAAAACAACCAAAAACCCCCCACATCTAAAAAGCAAAATATATTCATACATATATATATATATATATATATGTGTGCATGAAGCCAGAGGCACACACAGAGGCATTTTTCATTTGTTTTCAGATAAGGGGATTTCTTATGGTGTGTTTGGTCCATTAATTTCCAATGAGTTTCTTCCTGTAAGTACTGGATGGCATCATGTCCTGTCTCCCCTTGGACACAAACCTTTTTCTCACAGCCACAAAATCACTTGTTAGAGTTTCTATCTTCTGAGGAGGTCTATCCTTCTCTGTATAAAACCACCCCCTAAAACCTGACTGTTGATACCCTCTAGTTCCTCTACTTGCACATCCTTTATCCACAACAGGCAGTGTCTCATTAGGCCCTAATGGGAGTAGAAAGAAGAAAAGGAGGTGCAGAAAGCATAAAATTCCTAAATTCATAGAGTCTATAGGTGGCTGCTGGTATGGATTATCACTACTAGATTAAGCTCTTAGTGTGAATATATTTCTTTAATTTTATAAACCTGCCACCTTGCTACTCTCCATTTAGTTTTTATATTGTGAAAAATGCTTCATACTTCATACCAAACCTGCTTTTTTTCTGTACTTTTCTCTGACTTTTTTTTGGTTATGGTACCTACAGAGAACTTAGAAGATTTGACTCAAACTGAAAAACAAACAAACAAAAAATCCCAATGTCTGAACATACACTAGCTAGCTACTTTTACCTCTGGTTGAAGTAGGCATTGTTTCTCCTGAATATTGACCCTTCTGTAAAAAAACAAACAACCCAACCAACCAAAACAAAACAAAACAAAACAAAAAAAACCCAAAACAAAACAAAACCACAAAAACACCCAAACAAAAAAACAAACCACCAAAAAACCCACAAAAAAACCCCACAAAGAACCCCCCAAAAAAACCAAAATCAAAACCAACAACAACAACAAAAAAATCCAAAACAAAAAAAAAAAAAAACAACACACAGAAAAAACCTAAACCCCTCAACATTTTGCATAATGTGTTAGTTAATGGCAGTTCTTGAGCTGTAAAAAAACCTCCTAAATAGCTCCTACAGCAATGTAGTCCTTAAGTTGGTGTGATAAACTAATTGATATAACAAACAGAACTGCCTGCCTTTTCATTTTAATCCCTGCTACATGACATTTAAAATCAAGTGCAGTTCAGTGAGGAGATCTGTGTTTTAACAGCAGTGCCTTTTTAGAACCATGGCATTGAGTTTCTTTTTAGGCTCTTCCCTTTAATCTGTGAAATAATGCAATGACACAACACAAAGAGACAGATGATCAAATTGTCCAGAAAGCTCCTCATAGAGTCCCTATTTCAGTTTTAAAGACCACATTGCCTAAATGGCATAAAGTGCCATGCTAAAATGAGATTTACAGGTCTCTGGAAAACCAAGGAACAGATTAAATTTGAATAATTAATTTTAATGTTTTCATTTATTTTCTTCTACATTAAAGTTTAACTTGCTTATATCTTTTATATGCAAGAAATAAAATCAAATTCCCAGAGTTCAGTTCTCATTTCAGCCAAAATGAAATGGAAAGGCTCGTGCAGTGTGGGAGGACTGCAATGCAAATTGATTAGCCACAACTTCTACCTTCTGAGTGAGATACCATAATAGATGACAGACTATCTTTTTTTTTTTAAATCACAGAGCTTGATGCTACTGAACATGACAGCACTTATTTACAATTGCTCCATTTACCCCAGAATGCCATTATTCCACTTGAAATTTAACTTTTCAGAGGGTCAGAAAATTACAGTGCTGTGGTCCTTCACTACCCATCCTCTCCTGTTCTAATAGAAGGTGTCATTATTGTTTCATTAGAACAAAAACCAGATAACTTTTTATGACATTTTTTTATTGGAGTGCAACGCAATCAGAAAATTGAAAAAATTGTAGTGGAAAAAAAAAAGGTGCATTTGCAGAGATAGAAAGTAACTCAGACATATAAAATTCTCATAAGACCCTTCCTTCATTATCTTGTATTTTGTCTATGATGCATATTTTAAATGGAAAATTACATAAGAATTATTAAAAAAACAAAACCTATGTTGCTCATATTTACAGAGTCATATTCCCTTAACAACACAAAATTACATACAGTAGGATGGAGAATAAAGAAAATAATGGGAATCCTGTTAAGACTCTCTAATAATAACAACCCCCAAATAGCTCTTAAATTCTCATAAAACAGAGATTTAATTTTTAATATCAAAAGACTTTCTGGGACTATGAATTATTGCTATGAACCTCAAAAAACAAGACTTCTAAGCTCCTCTGAAATAAAAAACAACCCTCCTAATGTGTTGTGGAAAGCAGAGCAGATCCTACTGTGGTCCTGCAATTTATATGTGTGTGTATTTGGGGGAAAGCGAAAAAAAAATAAAGGGTTTGGCAGCAGATGCTGTGAAAAATGGTTCAGCTCTAGTAACTAAAGAAGCAGATGTCTTAAGGCGGCTCTGAGGTGGTTTTTTTTTTGAGTCAAGTGGTCCTCCCAGTGCAGGTAGATCTGCATGGAAGGCACAGCCAGGCTTGTCTAAGGAGCAGGATGAATGCGTCATTTTCATTTTTCAGTCACCACATAGCTCTGGCTTCCATCATCTCCTCTGGGCCTGGCTCACCTTCTCCTGATGTGTGAACCAAGTTGTGAGCTCCTGCTGAGGTGCACAATTCCTCACCTGTGGCTGAGGCTTACCCCACTCGCTGTGCAAGCGTGAGGGTGGAACTCATACACAGGAGAAAATTGTGGTGTTTCCAGAGGCCCTCCTGGGGTGGATGAGGAACCCCAGTGACAGATGCTGAAAACAACAAGGCTTTCCTCATTGAAGCATGGAATAGTTTGGGATCAAACTATCAAGCCTCAAGGATCTGCTAGTTCCACCAGGTTCACCCCCTGTCATGGCAGGGACACCTTCCACTGTCCCAGGCTGCTCCAAGCCCCAATGCCCAGCCTGGCCTTGGACACTGCCAGGGATCCAGGGGCAGCCACAGCTTCTCTGGGCACCCTGTGCCAGGGCCTGCCCACCCTCACAGGGAACAATTCCTGTCCAAGATCCCATCCAGCCCTGCCCTCTGGCACTGGGAAGCCATTCCCTGTGTCCTGTCCCTCCAGCCCTTGACAATTGTCTCTCTCCATCTTTCCTGCAGCTCCTTCAGGCACTGCAAGGCCACACTGAGGTCACCCCCCAGCTTCTCCTGTGCAGGCTGAACAATCCCAGCTCTGGCAGCCTTTGCTCCCAGCAGAGCTGCTCCATCCCTCTGCTCATCCTGGAGCCTCCTCTGGCCTGGCTGCAGCAGCTGCAGCTCCTTGCTGTGCTGGGCGCAGGGCTGGGGCAGCTCTGCAGGTGGGGTCTCAGCTGAGGGGGCAGAGGGGCAGAATCCCCCCTCCCCTGCTGCCCACGCTGGGGCTCAGCCCAGTCTGTGGCCCAGCATTCCACTTCAGGGGGGCACCTACACAAATTCAGCTGATCAGTGAGGTTTGTAGTCTCAGCATCATCATGTAAGGCAGCAAGTGTGCCAAATAAACATCCCTTAAAAATCTCTTATTCTTTTGTTCCATTAAACTTCATCAGCTAAAGCTGTGGGCAACCTCTCTCTCTGAAAAAAAAAAAAAAAAAAAGAGACAAATCTGAACTGCTCCTCCAACGTGCTATTGAGCCTTATAAAAGTTGAGGATGCTCAGGGTTCTGCAGCAAAGTACAAAACTGAACGCACAGTATTTTTTTATCTTATAGCAGCAGTGTTTGAGGTAGCACAGCCAAAGTATAAAGACAAACTGAAAAACATCTCAAAGTTTAGAAAAATAAATTCAGGTAGAAGAACGTGCAGATAGTGTCTGTTCCAATATTCATAAATAACATATCAAGCATTTGAATTTCTGGTGCTGCCAAAGGGAAGTCATTAACCATCTGCAGTGAGGTCATTAAGTGATATTCTTAATAATTCTTAGCTGAAAATACTATTGGTTTGTTGTAACACTCATTACCTCTTAGCAAAGATAAACCATTAAGATGGGTCCAAATATTTTTACTTTTGTCATTGGAAAAAAATAGGTCTGTGTCTTCTTTACAGAGGTGTTTTCTTTTCACTAGCTATATATAGAATTAATTTCTAATTGTGAAAATACTTTTCTGCTTAATTATACAACAAAGAAAGGATGGCTTGAAATAGGATTAATATATCTTGTAGTTAATTAAACATGAAGCTTCTAAGGAGATCACTCCAGCAACAAAAGCAATTAAGGCTTGGTTATGTATAGTACATAATTAAGCAGGAATTTCTTGTAATCCCAAGGACTAACTTTCAAAGCTTGTATTGCTTCAAAATAACCTATTTTCTGGCTTATTTTAGGGAAAATTATCAAATGTAAGTATGAGCACTGTCAAGTCAGGTATCTTCTCAGCTCCGTCCTAATGTCATAAATAACATTAAAAACATAACTCTGTTCTGAAAAAAAGAAGTCTCTATTTATGTCTTTATGCCTGTTGAGTGAGTAGACGAAAAGAAACAGAAGCCAAATTAAAAGAGTGAGGAAATTTTGAGGAAAGTCAATTGTGATTCGTATTACAAGTCTCAAGGTGCTCTTGAACAAGACCCCGATAACTGGGGAAATGTTTGGTTGCAGTATTTCCGTGTCTACGGTGATTTCCCCTTTAAAGTCTCTGCTGAGATTTTTCTTTTCTGTCACGTTTTCTGACTGGGAAACTGCTCTTGCTTTACTTGAGGAGTGAGCAGGATGAATGTTATTAAACAGAGTGCAAAGGGGGTCTTGCACAGCACATTGCTGTAGAGACACACCTGACTTAACATGGAAATAAAAAAAAAAAAAAAAAGGCAAGCCAAATATTCTGTTTGGATCAACACTTGACTCTGAGTAGGGTGTTGTTAGAGAAAAATACATGATGAAACCAATGAATAGGTTAACATCCAGAAACCGACAGGGAAATGCTCATATCTATTTTATATGATGCTTTAACATGCTGAGATATGACTATTTCATTTTCTGCTTACTGCTAGGTAAATGTCAGCCTGGTTTTAAGCACATTTCCCCCTCCTCTGAAGAAAGATGCAAGATGTTTTGCTGCCTTTAAATTTAGATTAGATTAACTTGAAGTTGCTTTTCCACCACTCCTTTATGTGTGTGTCTCAATTTTGTTATTTACTTGGCTAAAAAGATACCATCTCTGTTCTTCATTTGACAAGATAGGAATCAATCTGTTTCTGTATTCTTTATGCAGGAAATGGAATACAAAAATGAATAGCAGATTTTGAACAAAAATTTTCTGAATCTCACAATAGAGCTTCACTGTGTTTTCAAAGTGGAACAAAAGAATGCAAATTTGAGTCTTATTCAGAGAAGAATAGATTTCCTTGACCCTTGTGTATTTTACTCATGAGATGCTGACACATATATGAAGAAAATATTAAGTACGTTGCTTAGTCAAAAAGTAAAATTTGGGAAAATATGTGCAGGGCTAATAAAAATATCACATCCCAGTGATAAAGCATCAAGTTCTTGGAAAACAGAACAGAATAGAGTTCCATTCCATTCTTTCACCCTTATCATTCTCTGGCTTTTGCCTCATCTGTGTTTACATCAGGTATTTTTTGCTACTTAAATATAGTTGACCTTGACAAGGTCATTTTGCTTCTCTCTATCATCTGTATTTTCTTTGTCATCCTTTTTTTCTTATCAAGACTCAACGTATTGTAGGGCAACAACTGTGACCAACTCTGCTTGAGTCAAAAACCAATTTAGGGGTAGCTATGAAAACAACAAACACTTTTATTAGGAAAAAGTGGATGTTATTTTGAAGCACCACCATGGAAGAAGAGGGCAGGAATAAGAAACACATTTGGACCCTTTCTTTTTGTTTTCTTACCTAAACAATTGTGTAGCTACTTTCTTTTTTTAAGGGAGGGCAAGGAAAATATGCCTCTGCTTCATAAATTGAGACAGAACATTATTTCAAGGCAGTGGAAATGATAACTTGGTAAAACAGGCAGGAACTTAAAACAATGAAAAACTAACATCTTTCCATTAAAATTTCATGTATTGTGTTTTCAGAAGGTGCTGCTATTCAAGCAACACCAACATTCCCACTGCAAACACAGAGCAACAAAAAAACTGCTTCAGACTCAGATCCCGTGCACATCAAAATTCACAACCACCAGGCAGTTTTTGCTTACACTCCCAGATTTTCTGAGGCAAGATCAAAACCTGTTATTGTAATAGGAAATGGGTCATTACTCAATTTAACTTTCATCTGCAGGGGAGTGATACTCACAGAAAAGCTGTGCGTCAGTGAGGGAGCTGACAGTACTCTCTTGCGGTGCTTTAGAGTTGTTCGGGATTCCACTGTTTAGGGGAACTTCCCAAGTAATTTTTGTCAGTGGTGATGAACTTTTTATGCGTCAAAGACAGGCTCTGAAGCACTGATTTAACACCTTAGTTTTTACTGAAGGCTTAACAGAGAGAGCGTAGAATATAATTCAGGGAACAGAGCAGGACTTTGTGAAACAACATTTTTCTACTATAAACTCTTATCCATAGCTAATTTTCAGCTCAGACAGGGTCTTTGTTCCTGTTCATGGTTAATGGTTTAGGGGTTACAGTGGTGGTGCTAGATTGATGGATGGTCTTGTTGATCTTCCATCTTTGGTGATTCTATGAAGGTGACATCATACAAATTTTTAACCACGGAATGAAATCATGCCGTGTCTGTCTAATGCGTATTTTCTGCACAACTTGCAACAGAGAACTCCTATACTGTGCCTGTCCTTCTAATGATGCCTCTGTATTTTGCCAGAGTAAAATCAATGATTCTACAGATGCTTCAGACTTTGCTACCTAAATGATAGAATACAGCCTAAATAAAGCATTTAAAAGGCAAAATAAACCAAGATTTTATGCTGCCTTATTTAATTTCTAGGCTTAAATTCAATTACTACTATAAACATTTCCATAAAATGAATTGCAGAGGAGAGCTTTGCAAAGTCAAAAGCAATTTAGGAAGGGCAATGCTGAAATGTGCAATTTAGTAACATTATTAATGTGAATAATTCATTTAATTTGAAATGATTTAGGGAAAAAACTGAGTTAGAGTGTGACCCCTGGAATGGCCATCAAATAGTGCTGGACAACAACTCTGAGTAGGAAATCAAGGCATAGCTCCTAATACCATTTCTGTAAGATATGTGTTTGCACTGTTAAAAACAGATTGGCAACATACAAAGATTTTTTTAAAAAAGGGAAAAAAACCACAAAAAACCAAACCAAACCAAACCAAAAAAAAAAACAAAAAAACCCCCCCCCACAAACAAACAAAGAAAAACAAAACAAAACAAAACAAAAAAAAAACCAAACCAAACCAAAACAAAACAAAACAAAAACAACAAAAAAACCCCCCAAAAAACCACAAAGGAAAAAAGCTTTTAGTTCATCTTGTCATCTTGAGCTGCACACTGTCCTAAAAGTAAATAGTGACCATCTAGCTGTAAAACTAAGTCTAAGGTTTATGGGCAATGGAAGAAGAGAATAAAGTGACCTGTTTAAGATTCTAGCCTAGGCAATGCAAAGTCAGTAAATTCAACCGTGTGCAAATTAGAAGTGGGCATCAGTCTTTATCTGCTTTTGTCTTTGACTAAACCACTCAGAGCTTTTTATCCATTATTTACCTTATCCTATCACTGGCTGCTTTTATTTTGCAGGAAAATTTATCTATAAGCAAGTCTGGCAAAGAGTGAAAAAGATCTGTGTTAATAACTTATTCCCAACCTGCCTTGAGATGCTGCTGCATCCTGTGAGCTACCAGGCTGTGTGAGCAGAATATGACACTGTGGAGCCACTCATGAAGGTAGGCACAAGAACAAGGAGGTGCCAAAACGCAACATCCAAATTAAGTCCTTCAAGTACAAGTGACAGCTGCCAGAAATGAGATGGTTTTGCGTTGGAAAGATAAAAATGCTCAACAACGACTATAAATATAATTTTTTATCCCAATAGAAAGCACTAAAAAAGGTTGATCTCTGCACTATTTTCATTTTGCTATTTGAAATCTCAGAACTTTAGAATTCTGAGAAATTCTAGTAAAAAACAGCACCACCTCCACATCTGGAGAACCAGAGACTACTTTTGTTGCTGTTCCTGTAAAGAACATTGATTCCTTTTGTGGCCTAGTGAGGTGAGGTGGTTTGTTAAAGCTACAGAAAAATACAGGTGCTTTCTGTTTATAATGTGATATATTTCAGTTTACAGCTCCTACAGAACACCCTGTCTCTCCAAGCCCACTCACAACACACGGTTTAGCAATCCAGTCCTTCCAGGAGTCATGCAATTTACTCATTATGTTAATTACCAGATTGGACTTAAACAAGCATTTCATCCTATTCCAATTTTGTGTCTTTCAAGCCCTTATTTAATTAAGATTTTATTAAGCATTTTCTGGTGTGTTTTGTTTTTTCGGATGTTTTTTGGATGGTTTTGGTTTTTTTTACTCAGTGTGGGTGTTAAAACAATTAAACTGGAGGCCACACATAAATCTCTTATTTGGCTATCAGTACCAGTATTATTTAATGTTTTAATAACAATAAAAATTGTCAAAAGACAATTAAACAATTCACACAGTTTTCTCCTTGTGAGTTGTTGAACAGAACTCCAGATGAGTTGTTGATTTGCAGTGGTATAGTGATTTCTTATCTCAAAATATTCTTCAAAATTCATTTCAAATGATCAGATCATTACGTCAAAAAAGGGGGAAAAGGGTCAGGTGGAATAACAGACAAGAAGCAAATACCACATGAGAGTGTTAAAAGCATTCCTTAATTTTTAGTGACAGACAGATGAACACCAACATTAAAAGAAATTCAGCTAACCAATACTAGATGAAAAGTAATGTTCTCTTCCCATATTAAAAAAAGGAAAGAGTCACTTCATGTAACTTTCCTGGTTCAAAAATTTCTCTTATAATTTAAGTTAATTGTCTCTCTTTGTGACTGGCAGAGTAAAGACACATTTCCACTTCTGGAAACTACTCTACAAAAAAAGAGTAGAAGCTGGGTTTGGCTTAGCTTTTAAACAACAGCTCCTTGATTTGATCACTTGGAAGCTTAAACACTGTAAATAAGTGCTAGAAAATGAATATAAATAGATCTTATGATGGCGTGATAGATACGCGTTTTGTATACGTATAACGAAAAGAGGATAATTATTTGGAATGCAATTTTGCCTTTGATTTCAAACAAGAGGCATTTTGATGTGAAAAAGATGGTTATGCATTAAACTGAAAGAATAATTTGATTGCAGCTCTGAGACAATCTAACAGCTTTGATAAAGAATTTTGGTAATATTGTCTAATACTGGAGATTAGTTTGGCAGGAAAATACCCAACCCAAATCTATTATACCACTGGCATTCATCACATTTTTGAAACATCTAGGTATAACAGTTGCTCTGCCAATCTTCCAACAATCTGTTTATCACCAACTGCTTTTTCTCTAATAGTGCTTAGCTGATTCTCCAATCAACAGGAGAACATTGTAATTTGGCATTGCTGTTGCCTTCAAAAAACCCAACACACCATCAGTTTTAAGATAAAATACTGACAATACCCTGGTATGGTTGCAAAGTTAGGACTAGGAAAATTTATGCAGAGGGGATGGTTGAGTGGGAAGAGAAAGCCCCAGGTGTTTGGGGACACCAAATGAAGTGACACTGTGGGTCTGATATTTCTGAATCTAAGAGATTTTAGCCTGCTAGCAGCTGCTAGCTTTTCCAAAGAAAAAAAATTCTCAAGAAATCTTCATCTCAAAACAATCTTGGTAAACAACTATCCTTTCTCAAAACAATCTTTCTCCAGCTGGTGTTTTGCTGTTTCTCTAGTTTAAGTAACGGGATTAGAGAGGTGTCATTCCTATTCACCAATCATGTTAAGTCTGTATCAAAACAGCTTATAAAAGGTAGTAAGAGTTAGACAATAAAGCCTTTTTTCTATGCTCTTTGCCTTCTGAAATATTTGGAGTCTCTCATCTTTCTTTCGTGTCCTACAGTGACATGACACACCAGAATTTAACTAACAGTAAATAAAGAAAAGGGAGTTTAAGCTCCAGCCCTGATTTCACAATTTATAAAAGCAGAGGAAAAAAAAAAAAAAAAGTAGTAGAGCAGGCATGGATTTTGAGGAAAATGTTAATTCTTTTCAGTTATACCCTCAGCTAGAAAAATGAGATATGGAGTGGTGAAACTCCATACAGAAGCATTCCCCAAGCAACTCAAACATCAGTTGCACTTCTTTTCAATAATCTTTACAGTCTCAGTGCCTCATTTTGGGCATAAGGCAGGGAGTTCTCCATCACATCCTTTAATGACAAATAACTGAAGAAATGGGAAGTGGGGTGACCAAATGAAAGAGCAATCATGGGTTGTGTCCAGAAGGAGCCTGAAAAAACTTGCAGCATCCTCTTCAAGGGAATAACAAGGGTATCTTTGAGGAAGCATGTGGAGAATTCAGCCCCAAGTTTATGACAGAGCTAGAAAAAGACAATTTTAGTTATCTCATGTATTTAATTTTCCTTCCATATAAAGAAAATAAATTTCTTTATCATTAATGGTGGTATTTGGAGTAAATGTTGTTTGTGGAATCTGGAGCTTGTAGAGTCTAAGTCACAGCAGATTTTCAACAACTGCAGCATGATTAAGGTGAGTATTTTGTCCCCAAAAATGTACGTTCTGTGTCTGGAGACACTTTGTATTCCTAGATTATGGACAGATCAATCCAAAACACCTTGAAGCAAAGAGCTTAATTGTTAATAGCTGCATTTTAGAATATGTAAGAGATTCAAAGGTTTTTTTGTTTGTTTATTTTTGGTTTGGTTTGGGGGTTTTTTTGAGAAAAAAAAGGGAATAAAACAGTCCTAGCTCCTAACAGAGGAGAATTTATCTCTAGAGTTCATCCAAAAGTGCAAGTAGCATTTGATGCATGATTCAAAAATTACCTCTCAGCAAACATTATCACAGCAGGTGCTCTGGGATGGATGTCAGCACACCAGCTTTTAAACTGTTGATAGCAATGGTGTTTAGGCAAGGATATCTCAACAATAACATTTAGTCAGATCAGATCTGTTCAAGTCATCCACATATCCCAACAATAAACCTAAAAGGCAAACAGCAGGCTTTCCCCCCAGTTTTTCCAGCTTTCTCATGAAAATTAGAAAACGTAAAGCAAAAAAGGCATGTGGACAACATGCAAAAGGCATGTTGGAAAGGAAAGTTGATGTCATAAATATAATACTGGTAAGGCAGCTACTTCAACAGAATCCAGAAATCTGGGCTAAATGTCTGTCTTTAAGCCCATTTCGGGGTGCCATGGAATCACTCTGGCCTAATTCTTTGTGGGATGGCTGAGGGAGAGGGGCATACAGACACATTTACTTTCACAAGCTTTTCCTTACAGATGTGTTTTGACTAAACTCTGAGAGCAGCAGCATGATGATAAACCTTTCAGTGAACACATTATAAGGCTTCAATATAATACTCTGTGTTTTAAGGAAAAGGAAAACCACAAAAAACCCACAGAGAACTACCAGCAGGGAGAACAAAAACGAGCAGATGAATTCAAATGATAGACATGTCTCTGTTACAACATCATTACCTACACCTGAAGCATATGAGACTGTCTCAAGTCATGTCCTGAATTCAGAATAACCAGCCTGTAGCAGAAGCTAATGACCACCTTAAGCACTGAAAAAACAAGTGTATTTAATGCCTTTTGGGGTTTAGTTTTGGTGTTTCTTTTTTTTCTTTTTTTTCCCAAACATGAAATATTAGGATCCTTTTTTGAAGGATCATTATGTATAATGATTTTCAGGAAAAGGTAGGTTGTTTATATTCCCGTGAAATTATTGAACTCAATACACAGCCATACCACAAACTAACTAAAGGATGAGTATTTCCTCACAACTTTCTTTTTGACCAGACAATAAAAAATATTCCTTACAGTTCAAGGACTTGCAGAGACAGTGCAATTGGTCACATTAAATTTGCAGGTTCAGGTAAATTAAAATATAGAAAGACTCACAACAGCATGAAAAATTTAAAACTGTAAGGATTAACTATGCCATCTGTAGTTAATTAAAAACATACTGTCATCCACAGGTGCAAGAACACACAACAGAAAATTTCTGTGGAGCCTCTGCACACCCTTGGTTTGACTGATGGGGCTAAAATATGATGCAACTCTCTCTCTTTCCTCTGGAGAAACATTTTTATCTGCTTCTCCACCATAAAACACAGCAATGGAATGTTCATCCTCTCCAGAAGTTTCTAACTGCTCTTCCAACATGCTGTTGTAAAAAAAAACATTCAGCAGGTTCCAGGATCTCCAGCTATTCCAAAGTTAAATAAATAGGGCAATTTCTCCTCTCTTTTGTGGCAAGTGTGTAAACTTGGGAGAAAAAACAAACCCAAAACACAAAACAACCCAGTAATCATATTCCTAACTTGCTTAGCAACTGTAGGCAAAAAGGCTAATATGTCATAATTTATATGTGAAGAGATTGCAGGGGGTTAGTAGCCACGTCTGGTGCTATTGAGGCTTCCCACTGAGAACTGCACTGCAAAGTGGCAGCTGACTGAAAACACTGCTATTTTTAACAGTTCAAAAAATGTAAATGTGTCAGTGGCTGGTCAAACAAGCTTCCACACTGGTGATTTATTGAAATCCCTCACATTAGTGAGTTGTATAAATCACTCCTGGGCTGAAAACAACCCCTGTGCACAGGTTTATAATGAATTCAGGTGCTGAATCAGTCTTGCTGGCTCCAGAGTCCTGTCAGAAGGCAATTTTGGACAGCCTCAATTAGACAAAGATAATTTCTACACTCGGGATTCGCTAAGGTGCACAGAGCTGAAAGTAAATATGCTTTTCCAGGGAGCCCTGGAAGGGCAGAAGAGAGGAAAAACAAACTCATCTCTCTCAACAAATGAGGGAAATTCAGTGAAACAGGTCTGCAACTACCACTTTTGTTCATTAACAAAAGAAAAAAGGGGCTAGTGGAGGCAACTCTGAGTAGATTTTTCTGCAGCTGTGATAACAAAAACATGAAGATGTGTTGGGCTTTCAGAGCTTGTGGCAGAGTTGGGATGGTTACACTCAGAAACAGAAGAATTTGAATATAAAGCTGAACCTGAGAACCATCCCGTATGCCTGAAACACAAATAAGAAAAACACCTGGAAAAATCCATGTGAAAATTTACCTGCAACCACTGTGACTGGTCATTGTGGCCAGAGGTCCAGGCATTAACTTTGCCTTGCTTGTCCAGCCGGGCTTTCCTGGGCTCCCAGGCAAACATGTCCATGTTGAGGGTACGGAAAACGCTGGAGGCAGTGATCTGGAAGTCCTGGATGTGTCCTGATTTCATCCCCAGGGGCTCAGAGCAACCTGGAACAGCAGGGCAAGATCAGTGGCATTACCTGCTTGTCTCTGTCAGGGGTTTAGGTTTTCTGTTATGGCAGAGAAAACCTGCAATACCTGAAGAAAAAGATGTAATCAAGACTATTGTTGAAGGAACTTGAAAACAAATAAATGAAAAATAGTCAATTCAAGGCACTTGTTTCAACAATTGCTTGGGTGAGTCAAAATCAAGATAGAGAATTCAACATATTTTATCCTGGCATAAATTTAGGAAGTGAAACAAAATGAAAAGATGACTTTTGTCTGTGCTTGTCTTATATTTATTTTCCTGTCCCACAGCAAAATGTTGTTTCCCCTATTCGATTTGATTTTCTTCATGCTTTTATGCCACCTCACATCAACCATGTGTTTGCTTACTGAAAAAAATATTATTTTTTCTTAAAACCACTGTTGAAGTAAAACACTGAGGTCTTTTATACTTTTGAATTACTTGGCATCTAGGTAAAAATCCAGAAAGCCCATAATCCCACTGCAGGAGGGGGAGACCACAGAAAAACAATTGTGAAGCAGGGAGAACAGTAGGAGGATATCACTTTGGAGAAATCGATAGTTAATGGCTTATTTGTTTGTGGACATCCCACACCACTGTGCTGTTTTGACTGTAGAAAAGATAGATCTTGGGCTTCTCCCTTCTCTGTTCTGCATGAAAAAAGATAAAAATAAAAATTGATAAGTGTCTCATCTCTGTCTTCCTCTGCCTTGCTGTTGTGTGCTGGGAACGTGGAAGGTTCATTTGGATGCAGAAGAGCTGCATGATTTTAAGATTTAAACAAAAACAAAACAAAAACAAACAAACAAGCAACCCCCCACAAAACCCCAAAACAACAAAAAAACAAACCAAAACAAAACCAAACCCACCCCCCCCCAAAAAAACCCCCAAACAATCCCCCCCAAAAACCACCTTTGCAAATGGCTGAGAGAGAAAAGGCTGCTAAGAGGACAGGAAAGGTGAATGTAGAGCTAGGGGGATGGAGTGAAGTTTGACAGCTGAGGTAAAGTGAAAGATGGAAAAGATGGAGATGGGAACATAAAAAAAAAGAAGCTGTTTTTTTCATTTCTTTCCTGTCCCAGCAGTCAAAAACTGTATATATGCAATTGTAATACTAGTAACATGATTTTTAATGCAGTATCTCCTGTATTTAAAATTTGAATATAGACATGCTTCTTGTTAAATTAAAAAAAATCCAAACAAATAAATTTAAAAAACAAGAGAAAATAGAGCTAACTTTTGAAAAAAATCCCAGTCTTTCATAACTGATACTCAGTGCACAAATGGAAATGGCACAGCCCTGTCTGTAGAATGGACTCATTCGAAAACACAACAAAACAGTTTTCCTGGGAGTGGGAGGGAGAAATTGATGGTAGAAATAAGAGAGACTAATCTGCTGTTTTGGAGAAGGACTTTGCTTATTATTAAATTCTGAAATATCACTCCAGGATCAGAAGGACTGTCAGCAAGAATGTCTCATCCAAGGAATCTGAAGGAGGCTCCTGACACAAAACCACGGGTTGTCAAAGCTATGATTCAGTGCTGGCCCAATCCATCAAAACCAGTTCTATCTTTTCTGAGTATTATTATTGATTTATGAAACAACAGCTGTGCCTGCCTGTGTGCCTGTGCATGCGTGCATGAATTAATGGGATTTTACACTCGCCTGCCTTCTCCCTGGCCCCAGAGTGGGTGGGAAGACAGTTGTTAAAGGTAACGGGAGAAAGTGAGAAGAACAATGAGAATCTGAAGAGGCAAAAGTGATGCACACAGGTGTCAGGATTTCTTGTTGCTGTGTCACAGAGACCAGCAGCTTCCCAGCCCCTGCCATAGGAGATGGTGGATGTTTGGATGACTGAGCCATAACCTACAGCACAAAGGACAGGATCACCAAACCAGCACAGAACTTTGTGTCATCCCTCACAGGTGTGTGTTAATAACGATGGTTATGTCTCTCTGAAACACCTCTTCACTGCACTCTAACTCTAAATTTGCTTTTCAATGTCCCTGAGAAAGGATCCAATTTCCATTTTCTTTTTTGAAATCTGCTAAAATCGGAGATGGCTGATGCAGACACCCAGTGGAGCATCTTAGGCTAGAATGTTTGAGATGCTTTGGATACCTCCACCTGTGATAAATTACACCTGATACCTCTGCGTGTTTAAATCTAACTAGGTACAAGTTTGCAGGTCTTATTTGGTCTAGATCAAAGAAACAAGAGTAGGGAAATGAACAAGAAAGAGTGGGATTAGCATCTGAAAATCAGAAGGATCAACAGAAAGGTTCTCTGTTGACTCTTCAGAGGGCAGAATCTTTTACTCTTCAGCTGCATCCTATACCATGTCCATCATCTACCTCTTCTTTTGAGAAAGCTCAAACCCTCAAAGGAAATATTCAATATCCAATGTAGCAAAGGCAAACCCAGAAATGGATCTGCATGGAACAATCTGCATGAATCTTGTCTTGGACAAAGATTTGTGTAGTGTTGGCAAAAGCAACATATGTCAGTTATTCGGGGGCAAAAATGATTTTGTTTTGATTCATAATGTGGTATTTTTTGTTTCTAAAAATTGAGAGGTTTAAAAAGCTTTCTTCATATTTATGAATCATAGAAGGGTTTGGGTTAAGAAGCACCTTAAAGATCATCTAGTTGCAAATCTAGTTCCAACCCCTTTGCCATGGGCAGAGACACTTTTCATTAAATCCTGATGCTTTAAATCCCCATCCAACCTGGCCTATAAATAAGAAATTCTTTTCCAGCTCACACAGTTCTGAGGACAAACGAGGAAAAGAGAACCTATCTTTAGCTGCAGGTGTGATAAAGTCCCCCAGTGTGTCAGGGGGATGTTTTTCACCGTTTTGTATGAACGGTGCCTACAGGGACTGTTAGGATAAAGAAATAATTACCAGGGAACCACATGCCCAAAGGAGATGAAACTTACACACTCCAGAGCTTTCTCTGAGTGAGTCTCACAGGGATGTTCAGGTTCTGGGGGCCAACATCCCTCTGCAGGAAGTGAGAAACCCCAAACACCAAGAGCTGGCTGAATTTGTGCACAGAAACCAACAAACACGACTGAGAGCAGCATATTTCAGGGTCTGCCTGCAGGAAGGCAGATGCTTAATGCAAAAGTGAGTTCCACAGGTAAGTGACACTGTTGTGTGAACACTGATCTGCTGTTAAAAACAACAGCTTGATGTTGCTATTAATAACAGCTTAATGAATAAAGGCATCCTAATAAGCAGTAGCTGTGATCTGCTCCTGCCCTCACATCAATACCCAGTGAAGGGAAGGGAGGGCAGGACACAGAGATGGGCAAAAAAACCACGAGTAAGGCAGGAACACAGGGCCATGAAAATTAATGCATAATCTATTGATGGTTGGCTCCACTAGCATTGATCCTGGTTTTCAATAAGATCTGACTGTGGGTCCTGATAAAGCTATTTATGAAACTAAAGAAGATTGCATTGAACATTTTGCTGAAGTTTGTCCTAAGAAGGAGTTAACTTTTATGATGATCTGATGATGCAAGTCTCGCTCTCTTCATCATTCACTCTCTTCTCTCTCACCAGGTCATGTTAGAGAAGGCAAACCCTCAAAGTGCTTTTCTACCCTAGGCAGACCCACTGGAATTAAGAGTGAGTACAATTACACCTTTCTTTCAGTAAGGTTGAAATTGTTCTGCTGAGTCTCAGCTGTCCACAGTTTTAAGAAATGATGACCTTGACACAGTTAGGAGACCACTGAAATTAATTCACTTCACTAGCTTTCACAGTTCTTTGAGCAAAACAATTCCTAGTCATTCTGGCAAGGACTTACTCTAAATTGTGGTTCCAGAAGTGGAAGACATAAAAAAATATAATAGAACAAAGCGGCTAGACAGGATTTTCTATTTACTCTTAAACCTATCTATATTGGAAAAGGGCTACACCAAGATTAATGCATTAACTTTTCATTTCTGAATCTGGTTTTGACAGAGAATTGTTTAACTCCAGCTGTTTTGATGTATCACTCATGAACTGGATGACTATTGTTTGTAGAGTAAACAGGCAGCCACATAAAAATCACTCCTAAATGAATCAGTGGAGCGCTCCTGCCCGTAGAAGTTTTATCTCATGGAAAAGGATAAAAAAATTTACATGCTTTTCTGAATTTTTAAGGGAACACTGTTCTTGCAGAAGGTGGCTAGAGGTCAGGCTTTACATTTCAGAGCTTTAATACAAATCTGAGGAAGGTTTTTATTGGGTCCACTTGTTCATTTACTTTTTGCTACAAGACATTACTCCTGCTTCTGCCTAACCCAGAAAACAAATCCAAACTGAAATCTTGATTAAAGCAGCCAACCAAACTGTACCTTATTGGACTGGTGCTCAATGGCAGAGGAAGCAGGCTCATCCCTCTGAGGATGTCACACAGCACAGGGGCGGTGTCACCCCACAGCCAGGAGGAATTACCCAAATCAAGTGTGACAGCTGCTGCTGCCATGGGTCCATAGCAGTCACAGCCAGCTCTAGGGCTCAGGAAGCATTTTCAGACCCTGAGTTAGGCTCTCTGCCTTGTAGTCTGTTCAGGGTGGTACACTACAAATCCACGTAGCCATCAATACATGTTAAAACGTTTCTAGGTTGACCAGCTGGAGATTAACCCACAGAAAAAAAATTACGAAGTGTTTACTGGGTTAATACCACACAGCCTTACCACTATTCCTGAACCACTGCCAGTAACCATCACCACTTAGCTGAGCCAAGTCTTGCTGATTTTATAACTTAGATAGAAAGGATGACAGTGACTGGATAAGGTGCATCTCATGGTGAGGCGGGGGACGACAAAACACTGACAGTGGGGAGTGGCGGGGTGGGGAAGGGAGAGCTGGGGGCTGTGGAGATCCCACCTGTGAGCTCGCAGCCAAGCAGCTCCATCCTGAGGGTGCAGTGCCTCCTGCACACCTGGGGGTACAGCCGGATGTACTGAGCCTTGATGGGCGGCGTGAAGGAGTTGGCATAGGGGGTGTTGTTGTCCACGTTCCCACGGAACACCTGTGGGGAAGAGGTGTTTGCACAAAAAAAAAGGCATCAGGAGGATCCCTGGAGTCCCAGTGAGCTCCTGTGCCTCAGAAGCACCTGCGTTGTTCTGTCTGTGCAAGGTTTTCCCCAAACTGCAGCTGTTTTAGTGCTTCCCGTGCCCGACACAAGTTTTCTCAGCAGAATGTCCTGCCTCAGTGTTGCATTGTGATGGGTTTGCCACCTGTGCCAATCGAAGGACTCTGTCTTGTCGCTCCCAGAAACTGAAGCTCCTAATGCAACTAAATTATGCCTCCTTTTCTTAATTAAAGTACAAAATAGTCCCAGTTCAATTTAGCCTGCAATTATTTGTGCTGATTGACGTTTATTTTTTTCCCCTCTGGTTCAAGAACCTGATCCAGCTCCCACTGAAGTGCACTGTAACCCTCCCATTGATCACAGGGAGGATGAATTAAGCCCATCAGCATTTTTCTGCTCACCCCTCACTCTATCCAGATATCCCTGTGCTGTGTTTCCCCTCCTCATTATGCACCTCTTCACACAGCATTTTAATTTCCTGGTAGAGGAACTACTAATGCTGTGCAGTGCCTGAGTCCCTTGCTAACTTACACAGGAAAGGGTTGGTTATTTTCTCCTGCTCTGTGTGCACAGCTCCATCAAAAATAAGTGGTAACTATAAACTGTAAACACACACACCCCACTGGACGATGCTGTTTGTGCAGCACAGAGATTAGCATTGATGAATGGGCTCTGTGTTTCCAAGGGTTAACGCTAATCTGCCAATGCAATAAAACTAAATTGAAAACAGAGCAGTGAGTAATTACTGGTAAACTAATTAATATGAAAATTAGTTAAGTGTAATAAACAGGATTATTCTAGCTTGGGGAAGTAGTGTTTATGCAACCATCAGTTAAAGTATAAGAAATTCTTAGCAGAGAGAAAATGCAAATTTGTTGATTTTCTTTTTTTTTTTCTTTTTTTTTTTTTTCCACAGAGAAAAATGATAACAGTGAAATCTATACCATACTGCTAGGCAATTAGGCTTAAATACCAGAGACATCTCATACTTCTGAAAGCAGCTAAACCATGAGATGCATTCAGATACAGATGACTTAATCTTACCATGTCTTCTTTTGTGCCTTTTACTTTGTACATTGTCCACGACTTCCCATCATTGCTGTAAGCAATTTTATAAGATTTTACATATTCTGGACTTCCAATCCTCTTGGCACCTTGGGTTATAACTCCAGTGACTCGCATCTTCTTCTGCAGGTTTATCTGAAATAACAGCACACTGTTAATCTGAGGGACACAATCCTTGATTCTTTTAATTACTTTTCTTTTTTTTTTTAATGAGAGGAAAAATCATAGCTGTAGCATTTAAATGACTGCTTTTATACTTGCATTAATTCTTTTGATCTTTCACGAATTTGAATGTGCAAATGTATAAAGTAAATGAATGAAAAAATTGAACCAAAACTTGGACTTTACTTATTTCCTGTATGTCTGCACACATATATACATATATTATGAATATACAGAATATTTCTGAGATATTGCTTAATTTTGGTATATAGGGTTACTCCTACATATTTCCTGCCTGAAAGCAAAATGAAACAGGGTGATAATTTATCAAAAGCTGTATCTTCTGTTCTGTTAGAAGCCAATTTGCAGTACCATACAAAAGGTCCTGAGCTAGCACCAAATAAAATTTCTATGTAAAACTAAAACTACATGGAATTTCTGACAGCAGAGAAATTAGACTTTGTCTTGACTCTCACTGAAAACTCATATATCTAGAGATCAAGGCTGAAGTGGTAATCCTAAAGCAGTCAATAGCAAAATATCAATTAGTGGATATGAACATTCCCCACGTGCTTGTCTGAGCTGAACAAAACACCTTAAAGCACAACCTGAAGATTTGTTCAGAGCGAACAAATTCAGGATTCCTCCAGCACCCTTAATTCTGATCCTTTACTTACCTGTGGCATGGGAACTCTGACAACTCAGAGTGTGATATTCAGACCAAACAGTGTCAGACTTGTCCCTGGGACGAAGTCAATCACGATTCAGTCTGTGGCAGCTTCACTCCCACCCTCTCAGCTGAAATCTGTGACTTTTGTACCAAATGGAGCTCAGCAAAGAGCCATCACACCGTGAGAGCTGTGTGAAGGTGCAGGCAGATGTGCAGTGCAAAGAGATGAGTGGAAATACTGGAGTGCAAATAACTGGGATGGGGTAAATAAAACATCACACTACATTAGCACTTGTCTCCTCAAAATGAGTTTTATCTTCGCTCCCCAGTCACTGGAGATGACCCAGTGCAGGCCCCACTGTTTGGAGCAGCAGCCTCAGCACAGGTATGAGAGGACTCAGAGGCAGATCTGCTGTCCAAATACCTTAATTGCTTTACTCTTTACATTGTGACCTGAAGAATTTCTCCCCCTTGGTAAGAAAATCTAACCTCTGTGAAAGATGTAACATGATCAGACTTCGGTGTTTCAAGATCTCTCTATGTGCAGATCAGGAAACCTCTGGTTTCTTTGTCCAAACTATAGAATTTTGTGTTTCTTCTGGGAAATTTTTTTTTTTTTTTTTTTTTTTTTTTTTTTTTTTTTTTTTTTTTTTTTTTTTTTTTTTTTTGTGAGTCTAGCTATTTCTCTGCTACTTTCTTTTCTGGAACAGGTGGTTTTACTGTGGTTCTCCCAATAAGAAATTATTAAACATTCACACATTTTTAAATTAACAATGTGTGTTTTCAAGATTTAGACCCATTGAGAAAGGAGAAGCCTCCTATAAAAACACCAGATTTTTTTTTTTTTTGCAAGATCTTTCCCACTAGGGAAAAGAAAGCTCAGGAATATTTGCAATTCCAGTGGGGAGAATGGACTCACAACAGGAATTCAGACAGGTATAAATTAGAAGAGATTCATGACTTCTCTCAGCCTTGGAAAACTTCTTTTCCCCAATTCTTGGTTCCCCAGAGGGGAAAACAAAATAAATATGTTATATTTGTAAAAAGACAGCTCCAGAGACTACTGTTAGTCCCATAACTACATTAAAAATGTAGCTAACATGGAATTGTATCCATTTAAAGATTTATGTATGTCTCTTATGAGTAGTTCATTCTCTATGTGGAATTTCAGAATATTAATTAACAGGCAAGTAAAGCAATTTTCTATGTATTTACAAAATTGCTAATAATGAAGTGAATACCATCTACAAAACCAAATTAGAAAGCACAGGGAAACAGGCAATGACAGACAATATTTGCTGGCTGGTAGCATCTTCACATTTCACTGCACGAGAAAAGGAAGGCATAATGGAACACCAAACAAATTTTTCTTGATCCAGTGATGCAGATACCACTTTTTCAGCTTAATTACCAGTTTTTCTTTTTCCAAGTAGTAATCTTTGGGAGGGGCTTTTGGATGAGAATTTATGGGAATATTCCCTGTTTACTCTCAAAGAATAATTTCTAATGAAACCGTGGCTTTGACCACTGGATATCCTATACCCATCTGCAGAATTTCTCCTTTTACAGGATTTCTTGATCAGTATCCACCCTATGGGTCACAAAATGAGCTTTATTTTTAAGCAGTATTTAACTTGATACAATGCACGAAATAAAACCAGGCTGCCTTGTTCTCCAAGGTCTACATATCCTGTCAAGGTTTGCAGAAAAATCCCGACGAAGTGGGGAAAAAAGAATGCTTTCAAATTCCCGTGGCTTGCTTATATAGAAATCCCCTCTGGGCTAATGTCATGCTTTTCAGTGAATATGGGTACACCAGGAATTAATTTTCTCTTTGTATCTTTGGGTTCTTTTATGCGTTTTAAATTTTTCAAGTTCAACCTCAGCAAAAATTGAAAATACTACAACTTTAGCAATGACTGTAACGAAGGAGGTGCTGAAATCTTTCTTATTTAATATACTTCAGTAGGGAGAGGTGAAGAAATGTGAGCTACATACTTTAGCACTAAAAGCTTCTTCAAATGTCTTTTTCTGTGGCAGGTGTGAGGGAAAAACAACTCAGGAAGCTCTGCTTTGTGGATTCAGATCCAGGACAGAAAATTACACATTTTAATTACATGGGTGATGATGTTTTAAGACAAAGAGGTGAAAGTCACCAGGATAGGAAGGAAAGAATAACATATCCTTTTTAAAAAGGTAATGGATTCACTTATTAAGAATCCCTTATCATTACCTAGATGAACTGGAAAAAAATCAAGTCCAAAAGAAGATCAATAATGTTTTGAGAGATTTACCTCAGTAATTTAAGTAATAAGGCTAAAAAAGGCTTTGTATGAACAAGATACTGGCATAGACATTTGAGGGATCTACTTACAGAGATAAAAAGAGAGACAAACAGAGAGAAAGAGTGAAAGAGAAAGAAAGAGAGAAAGAAAGAGAAAGAAAGAGAGAGAGAGAGAGAGAAAGAAAGAAAGAAAGAAAGAAAGAAAGAAAGAAAGAAAGAAAGAAAGAAAGAAAAAGAAAGAAAGAGGATGACTTTTTTTTCATTTTAACATTTGCCATTTAAATTTATTTTAGAGCAATGGATTCAGAATTGACACTTGACCTCTGTTCAAAGGCCTGTATTTAGCACCAACTCAGAGGGGTTTCCTGCATCCAGGGACTTCCAAGGGATTTGAGTCACCCACGATACACCAGGGATTTGGCTGCAATCCGAGAACACCCAGAGCCCTAAAACCTTATGGCATGAAGAATTTTATGAAACTCAGATAAGGTTCTGTTTGACACCTGCAGGCTGTGGAATCTGTTCTGATGGCCTTTGCGTGTCAATGAGTAGTATTTCTGGGAGTGGAATCAGTGATGAACACTGAGTTGCTCAGGTAAAACTCTGTATAAAATGAAGCCAGTAGTCGGATACCAATATATTTAAATCTGACTCTACAGGGACTGGATCACGCCTCACAGAGGGTGGATGGTGCAAAGTCGCTGTGCAGGTGTTGAGGAAAGCACAAGGAGAGCACAGGCATGGAGTCAGCTCAGTTTATGTGAGTTCAGCGACTGTGTCAAGAAGCACCACCTCAGGTCCTCTGTTGGTACACAACTGCATGTTGAATTCATCCATGCAGCCAAAACAAATCAAGTACAATCACTTGAAGCAGATACCCTCTACAGCAGTGTATGCCTGAGAGCTGGGGAATAAAATCAACTCCTTTACTTTAAGGAGTCTCTGAAATTCCTTCTAATCTTATTTGCTTCAACCATCAAAGTCCTCTCAACTCCATGATTGCACAGAGCACACTGATGATCACAGCAGGTTACAGAGTCGTGGCCTTTCTCCACAAGAGGGGAAAAGGTAACCAGGGTGCTGTGCTCACTGCTCTCAGCACTGATCCTCTATTAAGCAATTTTCATTAATGCTTTTGATTCCAGTGACTCACTCAAATCTGTTTGGGGATGCTAAATTGTTGTCTACACCAATGAAGACATACCCAATCTAGATTTTACTGGAACTTGGAAAAAAATCTATATTGGAAAGGAAATAAATGAGGAATTTTCTCTAAGAGAAAGTGGTAATATGAGCAAGGTAATTTTATGAGTTCCTGGTGATTGTACAGTGCACCATTTTCAGAGGCAATTCACAACCAGTCCTGCAAGTATGCAAGGTGTGTGTGCATAGCTCCATTGCTACCTGTGAGTTAATGTAGGAGCTTGTGTTTCATAAACAAGTTCAAAGGGTCCCACAAAACAAAGGCCATCAGTAACTTCTCAGCATGGTTTACAAACCTTAGAACCATGAGAAAAAGGAGGATTAAATTCAGAATCGTAATGTGTGAATGCAAAAGAACACCATGGACTGGGACTCCAGAGGAAGGTGTTCATCTTCCTCTTACAATTCATGATCAAATGTTAGCATATTCAGTTTGCAGAAGCTATAAACTGGGCAAAAAAGATAAAAAACCACCCAGCTGCGTCTGTCTTATCTACATTATTCCAGGCAGGAGAGGAGAAGAGGGATGAGAAGACAGAATGACTTTAGGAAGATCCCTACGTGATGCTCCTGGACAGAATCCATAACCATATTCTCCTAATTTGTTATCTCACTGTTAGCAATAACGCCACTAACATTTCCTGCAGAACAGCCTTGTCTGAAGTGTTCCTACAGAGCAAGCTTTCCAGAAATGCTCAAATTAAAGCCTACATGAAACCTTGGGTCTTTGACACTTTAAATGTGGTTTTAGATTCATGAACAGAAACACATTTTATGGAGAACAAAGGTGTTTACCTGTTTCAGTTATGAGATGGAATAGTATTGCCATAAATAATTCTTCATCTTTTCTATCACAAAGTAAATACATCTTTACTGCTACTCACCATTACTCATATAAAAATGGGGTTGAATAAGAGATCAAGGTTATACTGGCATTAAAAGATTTATTACAGCAACCCTTCCCTGCTGATCTCATCAGGTTTTCAAGGATTGAAATTTAATTTTTTTGTCTCTTCTTTTTTTTTCTTTTTTTTATTTTAAAGTAATAATTCTGACATAAAGCTGGATACAAAGCACCCAGAGAAACATTTTCTGGTGAAAAATAGGGACATTTGCCAATGGAAATGTTTTTTAATAAACCCAGGAAATGAACAACCTGACACAATTCCCTCAATGCTGGGAAAGACAGGGAGTCTGAAAGCTCCCTCCCATGCCTCCTTTTCAGCCGCCAAGATTGTTTTCTCCAATCTGAACAGGACAAACTACTGTTCCACCCTGGTGCCACACCAGCTGCAGAGCTGAGCTGGTGATGAGGAGCAGGAAGGGCACAGCAGGTCAGTCACTATTAACTTCCCTGCCGCAAAGCCTTGCTGGCACCTGCACACAAGGTGCTCATCTGTCTTGCCTGTCTGTGGCTTTTTGATACTCTCCTAATCAGCACTGTCAGCAGAGCTCCCCGGATTTAGTTCAGGGCATTAATGCAGTCAGCACAGTGGCAGTGATGTGTGTTTTAAGCAGCACACAGTGAGGATATGCAGTGACTTATCCACGGCAGCACTACAGCTGTTGCTGACATGCTGGAAGGGGGCCTGCTCCATGGAGAAAAACATGTTTTGTTGTAAAATATTCACAGGATAGTGCAAATTGTTGTATTGTAATAGGCTAGGAGAACAAATGCTTGTTACAGGTTGCTCTGAAAACAATGATTCCCAGTGTGATTTGTGGGATTGCACCTTGAGGACAGACCAGTTAAACATTCCAGTCGTTTCTGATTCCAGTCCATTTTGTTTCACTTATGTAGATGCAGGTCCAGCAAAGCACCCTCATAACTTTGCTACTAAATCCTCTGCAAACTCACCCTCCTGCTATTTGCAGTCTATCACACCTCAGGGTAAGAAAAGACACCTCTCAGGACTTCCCTTTACTCATCTGCACCTCAGCCTCAGCCAACCTTCTAAAAACAGCTCATCACCTTTGCCATCCTCAATGAGACTTGTTCATGTACCTGCTTTAAATTAGGCATGCAGAATCAGAGATGCAAATTGGACCACTAATTTAATTTGCCTCTCTGTGAAGAGATCAGAATACAGGTTAGACCCTACTTGTATGGGAAACATAAATACAAGGATTGTTCAGCCCATGTAATGCTAATGTGGGGGAACATATGTTATGAGAATTATCAAAAAGCACCTACTTAATTTGGCTTTTGTTGAGAACTTTCAATTTATGCCTCAGAGAGTTTACATAATTAGACAGACTAAAAACTTGCTTAGTCTGTTCCTTCTTATTATTAAGTCATTATTTTAGTCCCAAAGGTAGTTGTTATGAATGCCATTAACAGGATTATATGAATTATTCAAACACTGGCATGTTTAGACTGTCATCTCAAGAAGGGGTCCATAATCAATCTCACATTGTTCAGAGGTTTGTTGCCCTGCAAAGTATCATCTTATTTGCAAAGTATTGATCAAATGAGCATTAACTATCTGGAACTAAATGTTGGCCTCTCCTAAGAAACACCAAGGTCATTTGTTGCTATTATTAATTTCTTCATATGCTTTGAGCTTGTGGAAACTCTTCCTGCCTTTGGAATGTTAATGGCTCTCAGAAAGAACTTCCCCACAATGTCTAGAAGACATCCTGAGGAATCAGCCTAAGAATATGTAAATAAAAATGCCAGTGAAAACATCTACATGTATTTCCCCCTGTAAAATAGCTTTGATCAGCAGCTTGTAGAGCTAGAAGATGTGATGTCAGACTCAGGTCAAAAACATACTTTTCTTTTCATCCTACATGAAAACCATCTTCCTTAGGGAAAAGAAGGGATTTCAAACAAGTGTAATACTAAAATCACCATGAAAATACACTCAAGGAAATTTCTGATTTTGAAATAACTTCAGACATTGAGAGGTACTTATCTCACACACTTTCCATCTGTTTTTATGGCACTTTGGCAAATGCACTCTGGTAAAAACTCTGAAGAAAATTATGATCTTCTCTCTTCTCTTGAGCTCAAAAAGGACAACAGGGAAAAATTCCCATCCTGGCCTCAGTGGGCTTTGTCTTGGTCCTACACATGTTTCCAGACCAAGAAGTCATGGAATTATAGAATCTTAAAGTTTGAAAAGCCATCCAATGTATTGATCAAAGGAGTGTTAACTATCTGAAATCTGGCTTCCCTGGCTCTGGGAGATCTGTACTGTGACTCCCCATTGCACATTCCTACCTTATTTTAACACAGTGGGAAACTAAAGCTAACTTAGTCCCTCCAACAGAATAAACTTATTTAGTGATGATACTGCTATCAAATGGTGCACAATCGGCATTAAAGTATGTATTTTTATCCCCTTTCTGCATGGTCAAGGTATTGCTTATCAATCTTTCAGGATAACCTGTTAGATGCTGAGACACTGGTTGTGGGAGGAGAGAGGCCAAGATTTGGGGTGGACACAAGGGGAGTGAAGAGCCAGTGAAGCACACAGGGGGCAGATGATTGATGTGATTAATGAAAATACTGCACCACTCAAATGATTTCTTACCCCACAGACTCTGTTACAGAACAGAGAGGTTGGCTCAAATTAGTAGTGTTTCCTGAACCCTAAGAATTTGACCATTTGTTGAATCCTGACAACCACACTCATAAAATATTTTTTATTCTCTTTTGAAATTAAAGCTCAAAAATAAATTAAAAAAAGTTGATATAGAAACATTAAAAGTTACCCTTCAGTGAGATTTTCCATATTTATGTGTACATTTTCCCCCAAAATACTTTTTCCTCCTACAAAAATTTGCAGGCAAAAATTAGGTTAAAAAAATTAAACATAGCTTGCTTTTGTGATAGACAATCTTTGAAAAGTCTCCTTGAGACAGTCAAGGCTTGAACAGTGTCTTTTTATTTTTACCACTCAGGGAAGAAAAAGTTTCTTAGAGTGCAAGCGTAAAATACACTCCCACTTTTCAGTTCACAGAATTTGTACTTGGCTTAAATTGGAAGGTCTTTGAGATAGCAAACGCATGCCACCTGTTCCAGGGAAGATCAAGAAGGCTGACTTGACTTCAGCCCTTCTTGTCTGTGGCAGTTCATGGTACTGGTGACTTTCTGCGCTTCCAACAGCCTGGACTGCTCTGGGGCCGTGTAAACTGAGGAGAGATGAACTTGGATTGAAAAAGGGGTAAGCAGCAGGTCCAGAGGGTTGTAATCAGTGTCATGGGGTCTAGCTGGAGATACGACACTGGTGGTGTCCCCCAAGGTTCAATAGTGGGGCAAAGAATTGTTTAACTTATTCCTCAATGATTGGATGAGGGGTCAGTGCAGTTCACTGGTCAGTGAAGGGTCCTCAGCAGTTCACTGACCACACATGGCTGGGATTAGAGGCCAAAACCCCTGGGGGGCTGTGAAACCCTTCAAAGGGACCTTGTCAGGTTGGAGAGATAGACAGGTAAGAAATGTCTGAAACTTAATAAGGGAAATGCAGGTCCTGCACCTGGGCAGGAACAGCCCCAGGCACCAGCACAGGCAGGAGGGGACCTGCTGGAGTGGCTCTATGAGGAAGGAGCTGGGTGTTCTGGTGGGCAATGAGCTGTGCCTGACCAGCAGAGGGTCCTGGGAGCAAGGAAGGTCAGTGGGATTTGGAGGGACATTGAGAAGAGCATTGCCAGCAGGTCAGGGAGGGGCTCCTGCCCCTCTGCCCAGCCCTGTGAGGACACATCTGGAGTACAGTGTCCAGGACAGTGTCCTCCTTAGGAGGGACACAGAGCTCCTGGAGCAGGCCCAATGGAGGGGGACAAAGTTGATTCAAGGCTTGGATCATCCCCCTGTCCAGAAAGGCTGAGGGAGCTGCAGCTGTTCAGCCTGGAGAGGATTCCCAGCTGAGAGGGGCCTCAGCCCTGGGTGTCCCTGTGTGCAGGGAGGGGCAGAGCAGGGCCCAGGCTCTGCTCTGGGGGCCAGCAATGGCACCAGAGCAACGGGCAGGGACTGAGCCCAGCAATTCCCCCTGCACAGGAGGCACAACTCTGCTCAACCCTGAACAGAGACCAGAGAGGCTGTGGAGTCTCCTCCTAGGGCATATTCCAGAGATTTCTGGGCACAATCCCATGTGGCCTGGTATGGCCCTGCTGGAGAAGGGACATGGGAGCAGGTGACCCACTGTGGTCCCTTTCAAGTTGACCCAGCCTGGGACTGTGTACGTATATATGCCTGTGTACCCCACCAAAAAAAAATAAATCTTAATATCCTGGCATGTATTCTTACTTTTTCTTGAACTTTGTTCCTTGAACCTTAGCTTTATTGAAATACTTTGAAACAACATTTTTCTAGAAGTCAAGTCTAGCAGGACAGTACTGTGAGTGGGGGCCATTTTCTTTGCCAGTTTTTAAGCATGTGGTTAGAAGGTAAAAATAACTAATTTGATTAATCAGCATGGCATCATCTAACAGATCTGGATGTTGTCCTCCCCAAGGAGACTATGATACCCACACATCATTCCATTGTGGACCACCACACAGGTGCTGGGGCACCTTTTATTTGCTTCTTCCTGATTCAAGAAACCATGTGGACAGACATTTGCTCCTTTTGGTGTCACCACTTCCTAAGCTGTGATTGCTTTTAACATCAGAGTGGCAAATGGGGAAAAAAAAAACCAACCCAGAAAACCCCAGCTGAAATGGATGGTGTTGCAGATGCAGGGAATAAAGTGCTTAAAGGTCCTGTTACTTCAGTCCTTCAGCCACATTTAGCTAAGTAATTAAGGAAAGCTGGCACAGTGGCTGACAGAGCATGTTATGGATGGTGTTCATAACAGCATCAAGCTTCAGTTGCCATGGGAATGCTGACTCTGAACTGACTGCTTTTGTGCACCCAGAACCTCAGCCCAAAGTTGTTTGAATGTATCTGTGTGTGGGATGAAAGCAGGAGGTGTAATATGAAATGGATACCAAGATATGGGGCACCAGGGAGTCTGTGGATGATTTCACTAAGAAATAGGCTCCTAGTCCCTTTGTTTTCTGCTCTGAGTACATAAATTAGATTTCTGGCCTGTAAGCTAAATGTATAGATGCTGAGGGAGGTCTGCAGAGAGCAGACACTGGTATTGAGTTCACTGAAGTCAGTGAATTTATGGCAGACTTTGGCTAGCAGACAACCTCTTTTAATTCCTGCAGATCAAAGGTCCTGCATGGCATTGTTTTAATTCAACTGTATTTTCCTTATTAGTTTCTGTTCTCCACAGCCAAGGGCTTTCAGTTACTCACTCTCAGCAATGTCCTCCAAGGAAACCCTTCTATGATATTGAGCCAAATTTTGAAGTATTGAAAAAAAAAGCAAAAAAGAAAAAGCAAAAAAAAAAGGCAAAAAAAGAAGGCAGATCTTTAACAACTTTTTAGCATTTAATTTAGCAGGTTAAATCTTCTTATGTGCTGCACATCACCTTGCAGGATGACTCTGATTCTGCACTTCATAGAGTTCACCTGACACTGAGATGAGAGCTACATTAAGTGTTATAAAACATTTAAGCTGCAGTGACAGGTATTTTTGGAAGCCCATACACCAGTGCTCATGAATGAGGAAATGAACTTTGACAAAATGAATGGTTTCACAGATGGCAGTTTGCTTGGAGCTCTCACCAACAGATGTTTGAGTGAATGTTCTGCAAGGCCTCTGTGTATTTTGGGTTTTATCATTTCATTAGCAAATAGCTATCACCTGGTGTGTACTTGCTCTTTGGAAGCTCTTGATGAGGAAGCTGTAAACTCTTTTTTCTTTTTTCCCTTGCCCTTGTGGGTGGTGTTTTTTGGTTTTTTTTTTTTTTTTTTTTTTTTTTTTTTTTTTTTTTTTTTTTTTTGAGGGGAAAAAACCCGCACAATACTTTATGGTTTTTTGCTTGGTGATAAGAATGATGGAACTTAAATTTTTTTATATAAATAATTTTTTGTGTGTGTCATAGTAGTTATGATTAGGTTTGTGAGATACATAGTTACAGATCTAATTAAGCCCCAAAAAAGTGAGGGTGAGCAACAGAAGTGGGATTGAAATCAAAAGTGGTGTGGAGACACTTGTGTGAAAACCAAATTAAGTCTCAACCAAAGTACAAATTCTACCTAACAGCAATAATATTGCAATATTTTTAGATTTTATTAAAGCATTCTCTGTGCTTTTCAAGAAAAAAAAAAAAAAAGACTAAATAAATTAACTCTAAACAAGACAGGAATCAGGGAAATGTTTTGCTCTGAATCTGCTGGGATAGGTCCCTCTCCGTCACAGCTCATTTTTTTTATTAACAGTCTCTGCAGCAAAAGTGTTTACTCATAGTTTCAAGAAATATCATGAAGAAATTTTCTTAAAGCTATGCAAAGTTATTAAAAAAGCTAAACTTAAAAAAAGCAAGAAGTATTATTTACAACGGACACACTGAAATGGTAAATAAATCAAATGTATTTTACTTTGGACTAGAGTACTAATAGATTTCAATTGCCAATCAGAAGTTGAGCACATTTTCCATCAAACTGTTGTATTTCTCATTACTGTGTTTCCTCTGAACTTTAGTGCATAATTTCAGAAAAAAACATTTGGGGAATAAATTAGAAAAAAATTATAGGATTATAGTTCTCTTTTCATGTATTCTAAGTAAGACTTGTAGACTTTGCCATTTTGAAATTGCAACTTGACTTTCAAAAATGGATTCCAAAATAAATAAATAAATAAAGATAGAGAGGGATGAAGTCTTTGAAGAAGAAGAAAAATTAAATATGTGGAATCATCTTTCATGTAATAAAAAAACTAGAGGAAAAAAGCTGAATAGTCAGCCTGAACCAACTTTACTTCCCACTTTTTGATTCTGCTATGAAACTGAGCAGTTTCTACCTGTTTAATAAATTAATCCTTCAATCCTCCAACTACTCTCAATAATAAAATAAATATTTGAATGTTTTATTTAAAAAGAATTGGTAACGATACCAATGTCTCTGGAGACATAGTTTATGCCATTTTAGTGAGGAATAGCAAAATAGGGGGTTTATTATTCTATTTAATATGTTACATTTATACACAGTATTCTCCAGCAACAGGTCAGGTATTCAAACACATCTCCCACATAAGTGGCATGATGCTCAGTAATTAGTGCACTTCCTCAAAATTCTCCAGGTGTAAGCTATGCTTGAATCTCCTCTTGGTGGCTGTGGGTTAACACTTTGCAAAAAACAATTTCCATGTCCAAAAGGCCACAAAACAATGAAAAGTTGTGAATAGGGAAAAAAATGAATTAAACAATATGAGGATGGTTAAAACTGGGAGACCAGCCTGGGAGTGATGAAACTGGGAGTGGAAAAGACTAAGGGCACAGGCATGGCTTCCTAGGTTAGAATTCACTAGAGAGGAGCAACATTCACAAACTCCTGCTGGCAGTTTGTATTAGACATTAGCTGCCATTATGATTTTGGATAAGGTAGAGGAATAACAGAAATAATAATCTTGTTCATGGCCATATCTATTCTGATTCATACTGCCTTAAAAAGAATAATATAAGAATAGCAAAATACAGATGCAAGGAATAAGCCGGGATGAAGTGAAATCAGAATAAAACAAACCAACATATTTTATTATCATAAATGCAAAAGGACAAGAGAAAAGAGAAACTGATGTTTAAAAAAAAAGAGGTTGACAAGACTCATTACTGGAACAGTCAGTGTGAGCACTTTGGTTATACTTCAGGACCAATTAATGAAAAATAAACATACGTGATGTGTTTTGTCATTGTATTTGCAAACAATAAAAGTTAATATCACTAATAAAGTGGTAAGCAGTACACAGGTGCTATTTTATCACAGCCAACCTGTGAGGAGAAACAGAGGTCAGGAGAACTTTAAAAAGCAGATATGACTTAGGCTTTAATTTGCTTCCAAAAACATGGTCAGTGACCCTTTAAATCACAAGCCAATTACAAGCATTGTAGTGCCATTACTAATTACATGCTGAGAGTGTAAATTTAAAATGGCAATTTCAATTTCCAGATCATTGGGAGAATGCAGGAAAATGAAATTGCATACTAATTAGTTCATGTGTATCAGACACCTGAAAGATTAGAGAAAAGAAAAACCTTCTGCACTCATTACAAGTGAGTTATAACTTGTATAACTTTGAGAACACTCAAACCTTTTATTTGCTGACTGCATATAAGTAAAAAAAATGAAATTACAAAGAAAATTGATAATGATGGAACAAGGCAAAAATAGCTATGGGCTTGTACATAATCATGTTTTGAGGGACTCTGAACATTATACATCACCTCCTTTAGAATTTGTTTAGCATTAGAAGCTACAAGAGGGCAACAGGAGATTACTTCAGGTTCACTGTGCTAAATGTTAATTTGCATATCCTAAAAGTAGATTTTCTGGCTTTGTAACTTTCCACTTAATCTCTGCCAAACACTCATACCATTTTTTAGTGCCTTCTTCTGGACCAGGTGTTTTGTCACTCAGAGCAGCATGGAAAAGGTTTCATGTACAGGCTGCTCCCAGTAAGGTCTGGGAAGAGGCTGGCGGCACAACAGAGTAAAAATCCAAGTGGAAGTTTTGATATCTTTTCTCCCATGAAACCAAAAGTAGCCAGAAATTTAGCCCAGATCTGACTTTTTGTAACCCTCCACAAACATTTATTAAGGATCTCCCTTATTAAGGGCACTACAGAAGCTGTGCAAAAATAAGGCATGGGATTTCTGCTTTTCCTCTCGTCAGAAACTGTTCACCCATACAAGGGTCAGACAGTGTTTGTGTCTTAAAGCTTATTTCATGCTTGAAGAACAAGGCAGTGCTCTGATGTAAAGAACTACTATGCATAAAATGTGAGTCTGTGAATGTATCCACCTTGCCAGGTCTAAAAACAGTTTCTGCAGAACACCTAAAAACACTTTTCCCCTAAAACTATCATCTCCCTAAAAAGTTTCAGATTTTCTGGTCTCAGATGTTTAAAAGAAAAAGAAAAGGAATGAAAGAAATCCTCTCAAGACCTCTGCTCTGAAATTACAAAGAATGTTTTCAATTTTGCCCTGAATTGAAAAAAAAGAGGATTAACAAAAAGTGTTTGGCAAATTTTGTGGAAATTATAGACTAAAGTTTATTTTGCAAGAAAAATCAGAAGGACAAGAAGGGAATGCCTAAAACACATTAATTGTATGATGTAAGCTTCTTTTTTGACACCTCATGGTTGTCAAAATTACAAAATAACCTCCAAAACAAACAAGCAAACAAAAAAAACCCCAAAAACCAAACACACTCACAAAAAAAACCAAAACCAAAACCAAAACAAAACCCTAACAAAAAAAAAAACAAACAAACAAACAAAAAACCACAACACAACAAAAAACCCAACAAAACAAAACAAAAAAACCACAAATAACAAAACCAAAAACAACAAAAAATTACAGGCATTCTTCAGACCTGGTTCCATGGGCTGAGGTTTTAGACATGCTTTCTCCACTGGCCTGATGTTCCTTGCAGGTAAGAGCAGAGGGAAGACTTCCCACAGAGCAAAGTCCAAGGGAGCCTGGCAGCTGCCCCCACAGTGCCAAGCACAAATGTGGAAGCATCAGACCATTAGATATCCCCATCCAGTTCATCTCCTCAAAAAGACATGTCTAGGGGGCAGTGCTACATGATTTTGAAATCTTTCTCCAGCTCATTTAATAAAGCCCACACTCTTAACACAGCCCAAAAGCTGACATTTTCATTATCCATTAAAGTTACATTAGCTTTCTGTTCCCATGAAAAAAATTCTGCTCAGGTCCCCCTGTGTGATCCTTTCCAGTTCTTTTCAATGTATAAATTTTACAGACTTCCTAACCCCTCTGATCTTTATGGAGGAAAACTGACTTACGGCACATTGAAGGGCCTTTGTGTTTTCACTCTGCAATAAATAACAAGCAGTAATACCAGTTTTCGTTTTTCAGAGCTGACAAAATCCAGCACTCCCACTGCACCAGTCTCAGAAAACTTCATCAAACAGTGCTTTGTGTCTGCTCTCCATACAAGAAAAATGAGCAGGTAATTCTGTATGCTTCCCCCCCAAGATATTTAGGAGCCTCTCAGAAAAACTAAAAAAGTGGTAGTCAGGGCAAAAACATTGAATATGAACAACTATTAATGATATGTACACCAAGGTAGCCTCAAGAAGCGTGTTTCTGAAACAGATGAGGGCATCATGGACAGTTCAACTTAGCGCTGGCAGATAAAATGCTCAAACATCATGTTTTGTAAATCCTGCAGTGAGTTCACTGGAAGGGATGTATCCTCCTCACACATTGACCATGTTGATCAGAGCAGAAAGTTTTCCCATAAGTATCTAACTCACTAACCTTTATTAACCAACAGCTGAAACTGCCAAAGCTTTTCCCAATTCATATATCATGAAAACACCATCCAAGCAATGAGCTACACAGCCACTAGATAATTACTTTCATTAAAACACTGCTACAGGACTTCATACTCACTGCTTTTACTGAAGTCATTTTTTGGGCACAGAGAACTCCAGTTCACAGTGAGGGCACAGCCATTCAGATCACTCTAACAATAACATCCTTGAGCAGGATGAGAAAATGTGTATTTTCAGCCCCATAGATGTGTCTGAACTAACAGCTGTTTCAACCTTAATTAAAACAGTTCTTGTTGCTTCCAGTAATACTTAACCTGTGTGCCCAGAGCAGCTCAGCAAAGAGGATCAGCTCTTCCAGTATGCTCTGGCACTGCCAAAACCACACTTCAAGCACCTTTAGCATGTGTCAAGATATCTCCACCAAGAGATAATGCTGTGATATGCTTCTAAGGACCTGACCACTAAATGCAGCATATGTGGAAAGCAGCTTCTTTGAAAGGAGCCTGTATAAATCTGCTTCCACGGTTTAGAGCCACAATGGAACATATGCACACAGTTTTTTTAAATAAAAAAAAGAGCCTGTGCATTTGTAAAGTCAAGATTATCACTGTTTTGCAACTAAATAGTCCCTTTTAGCCTCAGCTATGTCTCTGACAGTGAATAAGAATCTAGCTGTGTGTTAACCACTTGTCTTCATCAGTTTCTTAAGTGACACTGGCAATTGAATCAAGAATATTTTTTTTTCCTCCTCAGCTCCATCTGTTACCTGAATCCATGGCCATCTGTCATTTTCTGCAGCAGTCCAGGCATTCACAAGACCCTTCTTATTAAGCCGTGCGTAGTACGGGTACCACTTCTGGAGTCCAAAAAGAGCTCGGTGAGTGGACGAGGCAGTGATCTGTTGGTTTGACACAATCCCTCCTTCTATCCCCAGTGGGCCAGAGCACCCTGCAAATGGAAAAAAAAAAAAAAAAAAAAGGAAAAAAGAATTCAACTGAAATGATGAACTGCTCTGGGTCTCAAGTCCCTGTAACTACAATAGCCCACAAATAGATCCGAAATGTGATGCCAAATGCAGCTTAGAAGAAATTTAAGTACTTGGTTATGTCACCCTTTTTTAGAAATTAAAAAAAAAAAACAACAACAAACCCACCCATAAATATTGCTTGCAAATAAATATTCTCATTATAAAATTAATGGAACAGATTAAACTTTGAATTTCTTTTAGCTTGTTCTAGCTGAAGACTTGTGAGTTTGGGTTTTACGGACAAAATGAAAGAAAAAATCCTCAGATTCAAATATTGAAATGATTATTAAATGAAATTTAAAATTCTGTAATTACTGCAAAGTTCCATATTGTTGCTCTTGCCTCAAGGTTCAGCATTTAACCAATGCTCTACAAATTGTTATTGCAATTATCTCTAGAAATATGAAAATAAATGTTATAATTCAGTTACATTAAAAATATTTAAAGGTTTATCCATTTTATCAGCAAGCCTCAAAGTATGTATTTAACTGAGATGCTCCAATGTTCATAATTTTATGTATGGTATTCATCATTAATTTATTCACTGGAAATACTTGTAGACCTAATCTTTTTTTAAAATCAAGATATTTCTGCATAGATTGTTTTTTGAAGCCATTCCATTTGGGCACAGGAACAAAACAATTCAGCTATTGTGAGCAATCCTAACTGAGAAAATGATGAAAATTCATTACATACAAACAATTGGCAGTTTATATACTATTCAACACCCAACTGAATATCTGAGATTTTCCTTTCTCCAGTTCTGAGGCAGAATCTGGAGAGAAGGCAATCACAGGGATTACTCTGGTAACCAGTGTTACTCTGTTGCCCAAAACATCTTCTGCTTTGCAGGTCAGCAGCACTTTGGCCATTTTGAGCACCACAGAACAGATGTTTACTTACATTCCAGGTTTTCTCAGAAACCTGGCAGTGTTTCACCTCAAGCAGTACCCAAAAATGAACTCTGAAATCCTATTGTTACAAAACCCTCACACCACACGGGCAGAAAGTCATAAATAATTTAATTCCTCATTAATTTAAAGGTACAGAGAAGAAAAAGTGACCAGTGCAATTTGCTTCTCTCAGCCAGGAGACAGCACAGGGTAGCACAATCCCAGGTGCGGGGTGTCACTGATGATGGAGACAAAGATAAGCTGAAGTTTTAAGTTTATGGTGATGGACAAGCACATCCTTGTGCTCTGAAAAGGTAAAGCAAAGCTCCCACGCAGGTGGGCTTTCAAGAGTGTTCCTCCTTAAAAACTTGGACCAAACTTCCAGGAGATGCTCAAATGAAATCCTGTCCCCACTCAAATTAGTGACCAGCTTGCACCACACAATGATTTCATACAGGTTTTTACCAGCCCACAAAGCTCAGCTGGAACCCAAACTCCTCATGCTGCTTCTTTTTCTCAACAAAAATAAAAGCTATGCCTCCAACACTTGACTAGAAACTGCACAAGACACGACAAAATGCAGATTTCTTCTGTTGCTGTGCCAGGTGTGAGGCAGCATCAGAAGAAAATAAACTCTTTTTCACCAGCATGGGCAGGCACAATGCAGAACACACTCAGGAAACCCACGTATGTTGGGAAAGTGTCATTCCTCATTGTGTTTTCATCAAGCATTACTTGAGGACTGAAAGGCCCATTCAAATCGTAGCTGTTTCTGAAGTATTTTCATTGAAGCAGAATGAAATCTTTTGCTGTGTAAACTGCTGCATCTGCTTGCAA
Organism: Phylloscopus collybita; assembly: GCA_027886175.1. NCBI lineage: Eukaryota > Metazoa > Chordata > Aves > Passeriformes > Phylloscopidae > Phylloscopus > Phylloscopus collybita. The sequence goes on from JAJNNQ010000124.1 coordinate 659,270, forward strand.
GTCAGAGGTAAATGGCTCTCCTCCCCTAAGAAAAGTGCACATTTTCAAAAGTTATTTATAGCTAATTATTAAAAAAAAATAAAATCTGTGCTGTTTCATAATGTACAAGAAAGTTCACACAGATGTGTCTTTGTGCATGTGTAACTCCCTAACACACACCTATAGGACACATGCATAAAATAAATTGACTATCTTTAACAGCTGCAATCATAGACTGATAATTATTTAAAAATAGACATGTGAGAGAACAGAAGAGAGGTTTTCCGAGAGGACCTTAAAATGGAGGCATGCTGGAGCCATGTTAATATTTGCCAAATCAGTTAATGCATCTACTGTCTCAGATGCATTAAATGTTATTTGAAATACGTGTGAAATCCTTACAAGACAAAATTGAATTTTCCTTTCTAACTTGAAGGCAATTTCCTTTTTAAGTTTAATTACCAAGCACAGCACTTAACTCTATTCTTTCAGCTATGACCATACATGCTCAGCAGTGTTTATCTTCCTTAGCTCTAGGAGGATTATTCCTGAAATCCAAAGAAAATCACTACCTTCAGGGAACAGGTACTTGTACAAGCACCTTATTTTCTTTGCTCAGTCCAGTCACGGTTTTGTCATGTTTTTCAGCTTTTCAATTTGAGCTAAACAAAAATTTACCATTCCTAAATGTTAAAATTACCACATTAAAGATACTTTCTGCTTAGGTGTTCAGATCAGACATAACAACATGAGATTTTTGGAAATCATGAGACTGGATAATAGTTTCTAAACAATATTATAATTATATTTCTTAAATTATCAGAACATTCTCCTTTTATTTTTAAATTTTTTTTATTTATTTATTGAACAGACAAGATTTCTGCAGAAGTTTCATTGGGATGCTGTTAGTGAGGTCTTTCTGCTGTTACATCTGCCCTTTTACTCACTCTTTAGGTATTTATTTTAATCAGACATAATTTTCTACAAAAAAAACCCTTTTCAGTTCACTTTCTTTTATCAGTTAAAATCAAATATTGAGCATATTTTTGGATAGTTGAATACCACAGCAAATGGACTTCCCTTAGCCATATGCTCATTAATTTCTTCCAAAAACTCCACTAGATTAGCGAGTCATTCTTTCTTCTTCTAAAAACTCTAATGGGTTTATTACACTCTAAATACACAAGAAATTTGTTTTTCATGAAAAGTCTCAGATGAATGACACGTCTCTCATTCCATTAAATGTGGTTTATCACTAAAAGACTGGTTACAGACTAGTTCCTGCACACAGTATTAAATTTCAGACATAAACCCCACTTTTCTTGAAGTTATCAATTATTTCTTTAGGTATTTAAGATCCATGATCTGCCATTAACAATGGAAGCAGGCAAGAAGTGATTTTTCAGGTTTTTTTGGTTGTTTTTTTTTTTTTTTGTTGTTGTTTTTTTGTTGTTTTTTTTTTTTTTTTTTTTTTGTATTTTTTTTGTTGTTGTTGTTGTTGTTGGTTTTTTTTTTGGCTTTTTTTTTTAATGAGAGGTGTATTTTGCAGAACAAGTAAAAGATGTATTATATTTCATTGTTATACTTCTGCTTCTATTAAATACATGGTTTTTTTAACAGAAAGACTGTTCTGACTGGTCAATGTTTCTCATTAAATTAAGAAAAAAAGATGTTTTTATTAGTTAAGGTAGGCACATTGGGGTATGACAATACACTCGATACAAAGAAGTAAACAAAAATTAAACAGCAATTAAGCTGCCTGACATGGTACAGATTCTCAAGGCAGATTTTGTCATCTGGAGCTGTAATTTCAGTCCTACAGTGACAATTATGTGTATGCACTAAATAAAACCCATTTAATACTTTTTTTCTCACCAAACACAAACCTGTGCCCATAAACTCTCACTATCCATGGAGATAACAATGCCAAGGTGTACCAAGAGCTATGTGAACAGATCCAGAGAAGGATAGGAAAAGTCAGTAACAGAGGAAAAGTGAATTTTTCAGTTCTCCTGAGAGTGCCCACGGTGTGAAGACAGCAGAGTTATAAACCTGCCTTGAAGGCTCCTTTTACAACCTTAATTAGGTCTAGAAACAATATGTACCATTTTGCACCACAAACCAATTGGTTTTTGGTCCAGACTTGCATTGTAGACCAAGGGTATTGGGATCAAACAGCTCCCCAGAAAGGAGATGAGTTCTGTGCTTCCACCCTTATCTCTGGCAACAGCAAATCCCCCCAGCTGAACAATAATATTTGAGCAAAACAAAGTAAATGACAGTTAGCTTACTGTGGAATAAACTGATATCTCCTCAAAAGAACATTAAAATAGGGAAAAAGTAGCTGATCCCTGTTCTTTATAGCAAAAAGACAAACTATTTTAAGATAAAGGGTTACTACAGCAAGAGATAATAAGGAGAAATCACTGGGTAAATATGTTACTTGAGCATATTTAATCTGAACTTCTTACATTTATGTCAGTCCACAATTTATGCAAAACGTTCAAATGGTTTAAAATTTGCTTGAAAATGTGAGGATTATGCCTCTGCAACTAGAATGAATAGGTTTCTTGTTATTGATGATGAAACATGCCTGATTTTGCAGCATGAATATATAACTCTTATTTCCTCTTGTTGGTCTGCTTCTAGCTTACATCATCCAAACAAACAGATGCAAAATTGAAGGCAGGGAGAAAACAAATCTGCTTTAGACATCTGCAATCCTTTCTTTCTCCAAGCACCTAATTTTCTGGAATGAGATTACTCTGGCTGTGCTTAGCAAGCCCTGGCAATGGTGTTGAACACAAACCCTGTCAATGAGATTACAGATGACCTCTAATCCTGCAGTAACTCGTGCTGCTCCCCACCATCCAGCCCAGGCTCCTATATTCTTCTTCTCATTCCTCCTGCCATGCAAATATCCTTGCCTAGTTTGTTCTGCCAGGGACAGCTCTTAGATAACAGCAAGTCTGATTTTTAAGGGCTCATTAGATGGGTACTTGAGAGTCTGCTACCATATGCAAAGGGCTAGCTTTTTCACAACCATTTCATGATAACCACAAAATCCTCTTCATAAGTGCTACCCAAAGTGCTTTTGCAGAGGGGTGGTTGGAGACACAGTTTCCGTTCCTTCTTGAGATGTCTGTGGACCCTCTCATGGTTTCAGTGACATGACAGTCCCCAAATGCCAACTTTACCACTGGACAATGTGGTTACAGATGACCACTGATACTGCATTAGTTAATGCTGGTGTTTGCATAGATTACACACATGCAATCTAGGCTTGTGCCTAATTCTTCTTGTTCTTTCACACAGAGATTTCCACTCCCTGCCTATGAGCAATTTTCCACACTGCAGTCCCTAGGCTGGGATTGGCTCTGATGGATTTTCAGAGGGATTTCCTATCTTGAGCAAGTGTGCAAAATAATTTACTTCCAGCATAGCACAGGAGCATATGGAGACAGCAGTGGAAGCAGATTAAGTCTTTTTCTATATAATGTTGTGATTGAAATGGAGCGTGGTTACTCAGGACTGGCTTGCTTAGTTCTAGTCTGGTAATTCCTCCATTCTGCTCCTTGAGTAAAATGGATAGGATTGAAAATTTCACATCAAAACCCATTTATTCATGGATTAATGCTGGGAAACAGAGAACAAAGCTAAGGAAGGGACCTATCCAAGAGGAGTAAAATTAAACCATACAACTTCTGATTTAGGAAGATTGTTAAACTGGAGACTCCTTGAAGCTGGGATAATACAATGGGACAACCATTTCTTGGTGTTTTCCCTTTCCTTACACTCATTCATCAATAATTCACTTCTGATCACTGTCTAAAACACAGCCAATGCATTGTCACCAGTATTGTTATTCCTATGCTCAAAAACAAGGGTACATCTAAAACCTCATATCTGAAAAGCTGTAATAAGATTTTTTAATTTTAAGTTTTTTAGTATCTCTCCATGAAGTGATTCTGTTTGTGTTGAACTCCATTACATTAAAATTCTGACATCACCCAGGGAAGAATTTCAGAATGAAGATTTGTGTATCCCTATCTGAGAAAACCACAGCATCAAACAACCTGAAAAAGTTTTTATCAAAGAAATGCCCAACTACTTTGTAGCACCACCATTCCCAATGTGTTTCCTGTTTTTTTTTTTTTTTTTTTTTTTTCCCAAAGCTTTGGCAGTGAACATTCAACAACCTCACCTGGTGTTTGATTAGTACAACTTGGATCTTTCTTATTCCAGATTTTTTTGGGTCCTGATTCTATGAACGTGGACAAAAATATTCTCTTAGAACAGCAGACCTCTTCTTGTCATATGGGTTACTGAACAGCGGGAGGCACAACCCAAACTCGAAGGCAGAGTTTAGAACTCAGGAAAATGAATGTTTGAACCTTGACTTCAATGCTTATTTAACAAACAAAACCAAAATACTTCCTCTGAGAAGGAGAAGGGGGTGCAGCTGGGCTGTTTGGAAGCAGGCTCAAGGGTGAAGGCCTGAGTTAAGGGTGAAATCAGTAGCCCAGCCGAGGTGCATATATCCCAATGCAGACAGCATGGATAACAAACAAGAAGAGCTGGAGACCATGGCACAGCAGCAAAGCTGTGATGCAGTTGCCATCACAGAAACATGGTGGGATGACTCACATAGCTGGAGTGCTGCACTGGATGGCTACAGGCTCTTCAGAAGGGACAGGAGAGGGGGAAGAGGTGGAGGGGCTTTTGATTCCCTGGGTAATTGAAACTAATGACAATGAAGCCAAATGCCTGTGGGTAAGCATTAAGGGGAAGGCCAACAAGGCTGACATCCTACAGGGAGTCTGTTATCATCCACCCAGCCAAGATGGAGAGGTGGACAACTTATTCTGTAAGCAGCTGGAGAATGTCTCAGGATGACCAGCCTTTGTTCTTGTAGGTGACTTTAAGCTACCAGGCATCTGGTGGGAGCTGAATACAGCAGGAAAGAGGCAGTACAGGAAGTTCTTAGAGTGTGTGGAGGACAAATTTTTGTCACAGCTGGTGAGTGGAAAGATTATGTTAGACCTGTTGTTTGCAAATAGAGATGGTCTGGTGGGAGATGTGGTGATTGGAGGCCACTCAGGGCACAGTGATCATGAAATTGTAGAGTTCTCGATATTTGGTGAAATCAGGAAGAACACCAATAAGACTTTTACACTGGAATTTTGATGGGCAGATTTTGACCTATTTAGGAGACTTATTCAGAGGGTTCCTTGGGAAGCAGCCCTCAAAGACAAAGGAGTCCAAGGAAGGTGGGCAAGTTTCAAAACAGAGATCTTGAGGGCAAAGCAACAGACTCTCCCTGTGTGCTGAAAGTTGAGTTGACGAGGCAAATATCCAGCCTGGATGGGCAATGAGGTTTTGAAGGAACTTAGGAATAAAAGGAGGTTGTGTCATCTTTAGAAGGAGGATCAGGTCTCTCAGAAAGTATTTAAGGGGCTTGCTAGGGCATGTAGGGAAAAAAAAAAATAAGGGAGGCCAAAGCTCAGTTTGAACTTAATATGGCAACTTTTGTAAAGGGTAACAAAAATGTTTTTACAGGTATATTAACAGCAAAAGAAAGGGTAAGACCAACCCTTTTTCTCTATTGGACATGGAAGGGAACTTAGTAACTGCAGATGAGCAGAAGGCAGAAGTGCTTAACACTTTCTTTGCCTCAGTCTTTAGTGGGAAGAGGGCTTGTCCTCAGCACAACTGTCCTCTTGGGCTGGTAGATGATGTCAGGGAGCACAATGGTCCCCCTGCTATCCAGGAGGAGGCAGTCAGAGAACTGCTGAGCTCCTTGGATGTTCATTAATCTATGGGCCCAGATGGGATCCATCCCAGGGTGATGAAGGAGCTGGCAGATGAGTTGTGAAGCTGCTCTCCATCATTTACCAACAGTCCTGGCTCACTGATGAGGTTCCAGATGACTGGAAGCTGGCCAATGTGACACCCACTCACAAAAAGGGTGGGGAGGAGGATCCTGGTAATTGCAGGCCAGTCAGCCTGACCTCAGTACCTGGCAAGGTAACGGAGCAGTTTATACTGAGTGTCATCATGCACCACTTCTAGGATGGCCAGGGTATCAGACCCAGCCAGCATGGGTTCAGGAGGGGTAGGTTGTGTTTGACCAGCCTGATCTCCTTTCATGACCAGGTGACCAGACTGGTGGATGCAGGGAAGGCTGTGGATGTTGTCTGTTTGGACTTCAGCAAGGCCCTTGACACTGTCTGCACAGCACACTCCTGGCAAAGCTGGCAGCCCGTGGCTTGGACAGGAGCACTCTCTGCTGGGTTAGGAACTGGCTGCATGGCCAGGACCAGAGAGTGGTGGTGAGCAGTGCTGCATCCAGCTGGTGGCCAGTCACCAGTGGTGTCCCTCAAGGGTCTGTGCTGGGGCCAGTTCTGTTCAATATTTTTATTGATGATATGGATGAGAGTATTGAGTCTTTCATTAGTAAATTTGCAGACAACATCAGCTGGGAGCGTGTGATCTCTTGGAAGGGAGGAGGGCTTTGCAGAGAGACCTGGAATGGTTTGGATGGATGGGCAGAGTCCAGTAAGATGAAGTTTAATAACCCCAAGTGCCAAGTCCTGCACTTTGGCCACAATAACCCCCTGCAAGGTTACAGGCTGGGGAAGGTGTGGCTGGACAGAGCCCAGACAGAAAGGGGCCTGGGGGTGCTGGTGACAGCAGCTGAACATGAGCCAGCAGTGTGCCCAGGTGGCCAAGAAGGCCAAGGGCATCCTGGCCTGGATCAGGAATGGTGTGGCCAGCAGGAGCAGGGAGCTTATTCTTCCCCTGTACTCAGCACTGGTGAGGCCACACCTGGAGTGCAGTGTCCATCTCTGGGTGTCTCAGTTTAGGAAGGACACTGAGTCCTGTGTCCAGTTCTGGCCCCTCAGTTCAGGATGGACACTGAGCGCTGTGTCCAGATCTGACCCCAGTTCAGGAAGGACGTTGAGACCCTGGAGTGTGTCCAGAGGAGGCAGCAAGGCTGGTGAGGGGCTTGGAACACAAACCCTGTGAGGAACAACTGAAGGAGCTGGGGTTGTTTAGTCTGGAGAAAAGGAGACTCAGAGGTGACCCTATCACTCTCTACAATCTCCTGAAGGGTGGTTGTGGTCGGGTGGGTTGGTCTCTTTCTCCAGGCAGCAACTGATGGAATGAGAGGACACAGTCCTAAGCTGCACCCAGGGAAATATAGGTTGGATATTAGGAAAAGGTTTTTTGCAGAAAGAGTAATAAAATACTGGAATTGTCTACCTGAGGAAGTGGTGGAGTCACCATCCCTGGATGTGTTTAAAAAAAGACTGGATATGGCACTTGGTGCCACAGTTTAGTTGAGGTGGTGTTAGGGCTGGGTTAGACTTGATGATCTTGAAGGTCTTTTCCAACTAGTGATTCTGTGAATCTGTGTGATTCTCAGTTTGTACCACTTATTTAAGTTACAGCATTTTACAGGTTACTGATAAACATTACTTTTATTTTATTTTGTTCTCAAGCAGCAAATCCAGATTTTTGTGGAGAAAAAAATTACATTGCAGTAAGGCCTTTAGTCTCTCAAACTCTGTTGAGCTCTAATGTAGAAATACATTAATCTTTATGTGAAAAATTATTTTTACCTTTCAAACTGACACTGTGAAAAATAACATTTCTACCATGTCTGAATGTTGACATTAACCATTGACATAACTCACAGCCACTTAAATACCACTAGAATTAATCTGAATAAAATAAATTATGGTGCAACACTAAAAAACTACCTTCCTCACAAGAATTAAACTACATTTACATATAGAAGGTAAATTTATTTCAAGTAAAATATCTGTCATGCTTACACACCTAAGAGATGAGAGACAAGGAAGCCATAGCCCCTAACTGCCACATAACAGTGATTATTACTTTTTTTTAACTTAAGGTGCAATGACATTAAAAATACATAGTTCTGAGTTCTATTTACCAATCCCAACATTTTTTGTTGGACCTGGACTCAGGCAGATGTAAGTGGAAGAGATTTGTTCTGTGGTGGATCTATTAATTATGTTTATTTCTAGGTATTGCAAATGAATGGTTGTGGCAAAGGCCTCAAGCCAATTAACAATTTAAGCATAACTTAGGCATTTACAAAAAAAATTAGGAACCAGACTGCACTTAAAAGTATTCTTTATTTGCTGGCCCCTGCACAATCCATGCATTTCTCCTCTTCTCAGGTAGTGATAGAAATATTTCTTTGATCAATACAAGAAAACTCAACAGCTTTCCAGCTTTTTTTTAGGAAATTTGCTAATTAGAAACTGTTCTGACAACTACAACTTTTCATAGTTTCTTGGCTTTATATTTACATTCATAGATCTTTAGTGGCATGTAGCTTTCTTTTTTTTTTTTCCTTTATGAAGTGTGCAGCACAAACACAACTCTACCTGTGGACAAATTGCATTATATTGCAGTGTATCTTCTCTTATCCCTAAATTCACTCCAAAGGCCTTTTTGGGTTTTTTTGGGTCAGAGTGCAATATTTCTACTCGAAAAGGTAATAATTTTCAACCTAAAGTAACAACTACAAATATTGCAAGTTTGAAGGCAGCTCATGACATATGCATGCACATGGTTAACAACTGCACCCTAAATCTGCCTGTTTCAAAAGGCAACTTTGAAAAAAAAAACCCAACCCAACCAAACCAAATCAAACAAAAAACCCCCACAAAAACAAAACCAAAAATCAAAAAAACAAAAACAAAACCCCCACAAAACAACAAAACAAACAAACAAACAAACAAAAACCCAAAAAAACCCCAAACCCAAAGGTTCTCTAGCAAGTGAAACTGCAATGACAAGATGGAGTCACACTCAAAGACAATCTGCATTTTTCTAGCAGGTCTACAATAGAAACCAGTGGGAGCCTAGCACCAGGGTAATTAGCATTCCTGCCAGCTGGCTTGACAATGAGCATGTTCATTTGCCAGGAGAGGAGTATGTGCTTTTCAAGGAGCAGTTCTTATTTTGCTGCCTGGAGATGTTCCTTCTGCCTTTTGTGGTTTCGGCATTGTTTTTATTCCCTCCTCTAGAAGAGCAGCAACTGCTCCTAGAAATGACAGCATTGCTTGTTACAAGATGTTTTCATTGAAATTCTTATAAGAGGGATTCATTGGAATAGTTTAAAAACTACATTTTGGCACTCATATGAATTCTGCATTACAATGGAGTACATGTTCCTCAGAATGAAGTAAAAGGATGGGAATATCCTACAATATACTGCTGAAGTGATATGCTAAATATGAACTATATTCACTGTGCTGGACACAAACTGCATGCAAACGACAGTAATTTAAATCTGGCTACACAGAAACAGCCCTTCTTATGGTCTCTAAGCTGTTTCCATCTTCTTCTGTAACCCATCCAACATCTTAATGGCTGGAAATTCAGATATCTTCATTTAGATCTTGTTCCCAGAAGCCATTTGGTGTAGATATAACCTTATATTCATGTAAAGCAGCTCTAGGGATCAGGGCTTGAAGCCCTGTTAAAAAGACGGAATTAATTTAAAGGTCCTGCACTTTTATTAGGGTGGAAAAAAAATCAGAATGAAGATTCAGAAAATTCTGGGATTATGTATATGCAGTAGAAGAATTCTTTTATTAGTATAGCAGTGCAGTAAAATGAAATGTTTTATTTGTGACTCCATAGTGTCACATAAACATAAATATCTACATCCAGATTTTCTGAATATCCCCTTCTTTTTCTTTATGTCCCCATATTTTCCCTTATCAACATTTATTTAACCATAAAAAGGGTACTACTCTGAATTATTTAGAGACATATCTAACCAAACAAAGCAAACAATTCAATTCATCTGACCCACCTTCAACTATCTGAAAATTCTATATCTACCCCAGACTAGTTGCTCAGGCTGTTTGTCATCTGTGAGAGGAAACAAGCAACCCTAAACCACAATTTTCCTAATTTCATCATTTATTAAGACAGCATTCAAGATAGATATAATTAGTTTTTCTCTCTACTGACCAAGAACAAACCTAGAGCATTATTTCAGCTTAGTGTCTTATGTTTAGGAGGATGAAATTAAGTGAAATGAATGCAATGAATTAAAAAAAAATAAAAATTGAAAAGACATTGCTTTAAAAACACGTTGATCTATTTTTCTGCAAAGCTAGAGGTAACTAGGCAGTTAACATACCTGGGCTTTACAGAAAGAGGTCTTTGAAGAAGGAATGTTGAAGAGATGAACATAATGAAAAAAACCCCATCATTCCAGACTTTGATTTTACTGTTGACACAGATGATCACAAAATGATGGATGTGACTTTGGAACTGGCAGGGATGGGGCATCTGACCTGCAAGAAGATACTGGCAGAGCTGGAAGTGCTCAGCCTAGAGAAGGGAAGACTCAGGGAGATCTTATCCACATGTAAAAATGTCTTGTGGGAGGCAGTGAACACCAAGGAGTCAGCCCATTAACAGGACAAGAGGCAGTGAGAACAAGTTTTAAAATGGGAAATGTCATTTCAACACAAGAAAACAAGGCTGGTTTTACATTTTAGAAGTGTGTGATTTTAGTTTGTTCAGTGGATTTTTTGTGGTATTTTTTAGTCTTGTGGTTTAGTTGATGTTGTTTTTTGGTTGGTTGGTTGGTTGGGTTTTTTTTGCTTTTGGTGGGTATTTCTTGGTAGTGTTTGGGGGGTTTTTATGTGGAAATGGTCAAACAATGCACCAGGCTGTCAAGAGGCTGTGGAGATCCATCTTTGGAGACACTAAAATCCAGAGTGGACACAGGCCTTGGCAGCTGGCTCAAGGTATCCCTGCTCAAGGAGTGTGGCTGGAGTAGCTGGCCCTGCCAATCTCATCCTTTCTGAGATATTCTGGTTCCAAATTGTTGTAGCTCCAGTTCTTTTCAAATCAATGCTGACCAAGAGGAAAATCCTGGCATCAAACCATCCCAGAAGATTCTTTCTCAAGCAGGAATAATTTGACTTTTTTTCTCTTGATTTTGGAACAACATCTTCATTTCTCTAATTTAAACTGGGTGAAGATTTGTCCCTGAAGTGCTTGACTTTATCTAATACTATACAGTTTTACATGAAATAATAATACATAATTTATTCATTAGTACTTTTTGTCCCTTGGGAGCTAGTCATAGGCACACTGTACTTATATTTTTATATATATATACACACACACACATTTTGTACATTTTATAATGTGCTTGCAGTTCCAATTTTTTAAAATAAATGTAGATATGAAGGTATTTCAGTACCAACCAGTCCCAGCCTTTAAAATGGCAGCTGGCAAGCAAAAAATGTCTTTCTTTTCCTATGCCAAATCAATTTTTTCCTGGTACCTGTATGGATAATCAGCATATTTTAAAATAGTAGAAGTTTTAATTTTAGGAATTAAATCTTCATTTCCAGGGCAAGGTAGAGGGCCAAGGAGACTCTTTGTCTTACCAGAAGCTGCTGCTTTTGCAATTGTGTGCAGACCATATGTGTGAGCTCATACCACAACAGACTGAGGAGGAGCTAAAATCTGAAGTTATTTGAAACACTGATTTGGCTTCTTACTTTCAGTTTGACTTCAGTCCTGCCTGCACAGAGCACACACATTGTGTGAAGGACAGTCATCCATCCCAGCTCATTATCCCATTAATTGTTTCATGGCTGGGCTGCAGCGGTCCAGCAGCATTGATTGCAATGTACCAGTGCAGCTGGAGGTTACACAGACACAACAGGTGAATCCCTAAATACTCCTTTTTTGAAATGCAAGTTGTTTTTTTTTTTGCCAGGCACAGTCTTACTGCCACCTTATCTACTCTCGAGTTCATGAGGTTTTTTTTCCTCCCTTATGAGCAGCTATTGCTTCTTATGCCTCCTTTCAAAACATCACTTTTATGTACAAGCAAAGCCTAAGCTCTCCCACACAGAGACAGGTTTTCACTTGGAATTCCAGGTTGTGCAAAACCTGTGCATGGAGCACCAGCTTTAAAAATTTTAAAACTCTGCAGATCTCTAAAATGAATTTAGAATCACCATTGCCCAAAGGAGATGGGATGATACCACAGTCATGTGAGCTATAAATCTTATTTAGCTAATCAGGCCATTACCAGTAAATAAAAATCTCTAGTTTCAGAATTTAGGTGCTGCTTTGGGGTTGAGTATTCAGTATTTCATTTTATGGGGTGGTGTTTGGAGAATCCTCATGACCACAGCTCAGCTTTGCACATTTCAGCTGCTGGGTATTTCAGTCATTCTGCAGCTGATCAAACTGTTTGCTCAGTCCTGATAGCTCAAGTGTTTTTTTTTTCCACAATTCAATGTTCTGATCTGAGAGATATTGAGCAGCTCTGTTGTAATGACTCGTGCTAATTGTTGTTCTGAGGACTCATCCTACGGGCACGACCAAATCAATGTTTTCATTCCCATTGAAGGAATTTAATCAGCATTTCCACTGGGACAAGGCAGCAAGCAGATCATGTGTTCCTCTTTCTAGTCAATCACAATGCAAATGAAATAGCAAAATAGAATTTACAAACACCCAACACCTTTTTTTTTTTCTTTTTTTTTGCACCTCAGTAGACTTTGAGGACATGCAGTGCCAGTGATTATGTCAGATTTCTTTTGTCTACTACCAGATGAAAAAGAAGTCACAGGCTTTGTAACTTCAAGGTGACTCCTATCTACACAATGAAAGAGCACATACTCACATTCCTGGATGTGGTAGTTCTATAAAGCTATTCACCTCTGAAATCTGATTAACAGAAGACATTTATCTCATAAGTTTGCTCCACAGATTTAAAACAAAACAAAATGGATTTCCTTAACCTATTAACATTTTAATTATTATTAGTCTGATTTCTGGAGTGTGGCTCCCAAGGATGTTAGTAGACAGTGTGGTACTGCAGCAGTGAAGTGCAGGGTATGATTAATCTTGTTTTATGCCTTCACATAAAATAATGCACGTCAAAGGCAACATCTTTACCAATTTACATTGGCAGAAGCTAACGAGCACACAGACACTTTCAGACAAGCAAAACTTTTCAAAGGGTGCTGTGTTGAGTTTCAGGTCTGCAGGAAGTGACATGAAAATGAAGTATTAGTTATGTTCCACACAGCAGAAGACAGCTTTTCAGACAGTAATGGGAAGAATTGCCACTTATTTGCTGATATTTCCAAAGAGATTAAACACTTTTTGTGCTGATGTAGCATCTCATCCAAAAGCAGTGCATTATTCTGGTACCACGGTGGCTACCACAGTCCATGCATGTAAGCAATGGCCATCAGAGCTAATCAAATTAAAAAAAAATTGAATGTTACCTTCTACTTCTCAAGAGTGCCATTATTGCTGAGTGACTGTCATGAACTTCCATTATCAAACCCTCTTTCCTACTTTTATAATAAGGCCATAAAATTAACTTTGGGCCTTTATGTGTTTCTAGTGGTGAAGTGATTTCATGGCATAGTGTTTTTGAGAATTGGGCCAAAAATGATTCAGGAGCTACAGACGTGTAGTGATAGATAGTTCTATAATTAATATCACAAGGAACTTGAGAAAAGGTGGAAAATAGCCAATATTACCCCTGTAAATGACAGTTCTGCTTCACTTGTTGCAGTCCTTTAATAGAGTTGCTATGCACAGGGATAAAGGAAATACAGTGGAAAGAGCACACTTGGATTTTCAGAAGGCACTTGATGAGGTTCCACATGAAAGGATCTTGCCAGGGAGTGGAAAAATGGCCCTGCTATAGCCAGAAGTCTAATTACAGAACAGAAAATGTCTTTTCAGGACAAAATGTTAGCAGTGGCATTCCCCTAGGGTCATTGCTGCAGTCAGCTTTACTCATCAGTGTCCTGGAGGAAATTGTGAATGTGGAAATTGTCCAATTTGAAGCTCTCTGGATCAAATGCCACTCTGATGATGAGCAGCTCCAGAAGGACATGGAAAACTGAGTGAGTGGTCAAAAGGATGACAAATGAACCTCAGTGTACATGGAGGTAAGAGACAAAATCCCTAAAATGTGCTTGAAATGTATTGAACTTGGAAATGGCCATTACAGCTGCGAAGAGCACAAGTTTGCTTAAGCTAGAGAATGAGGAGAGATACAACTTTACATAAACATGGGCAAGATTAATACAGTGCTGCTCATCACCTTGATGTTACTGAAATTAGGGAACACTCACTGGAATTCAGAAAAAATAAGCTAAGGTGTTTAAAAAAAAGTCATTCTTGGCACAGTGGGTTGTGATCTTCTGGAGCCTTCCAGAATATGCAGCATCCAAGGGTTCAAATAGGAACTGGACAAGTTCAGGTACTGCAGGTCCAAGGATGATACTAAAGAGACTGACCAGGAGTGTATTTTTAATATTCCTATTAAATGATTGTCATTACCACAGCTGGAGACACAATGTTAAGCCACCCATTGTTGAAATACCTGATATGATATGCCTAATATGAAGGATATTTGTATTCTTAAGAATTTACCACTAACGTGGTAGTGAAATTTAGGTAAAAATCTCTTTTTTTTTTAATTCATATAAGTACCGTATTTAAAAATAAACTCTCCAAGAAAACACTCTGCATACATAATGCATACATCCATTAGAATAGAAACTAAATGCTAAAAAGCTGCTTTTTCAGAAGCATATCCTTTTACTGCTGTTTATAGGCTCTTTACTTGGTGTTCTGTAGGAAATCTAATTATCCAATAATTTAATTTTATGCAGGGAAAAAAAAAAGTTTGTTAGGGGGTTGCCAAGAGTATTTTTCAGCTGAAAAGCTAAGTAATAATATCTTTTTTCCTGAAGTAAAAAAAAAAAAAGCCACGGTCAATGAAGCCAGTAGATAACTGTGGCCCTTACATTGCAAGAGTTTAGGTAACATCACATAGTCACCAAAATCCAAATCATTTGGCATTTTTGTTTCAAGAGTAAAATATATATATAAATATTTGAATTTATTGTGGAGAAAATCTTCTCACCTAATCTTAAAAAATGTTGTTTTGAAGGCATTTGAAGAAGCATAAATTGGTTTGGTAGCTTTCACTACTATCTATGTAAAAACAACTATTCCTAAATGTCATAACAAAAGGCAAATGTGAAGTCACCTGACAGCCATATATAAATAGGTGCAACTCCAGTAATTTCCCTCGATATTCATTAAACTCTGGTGCCTGAATGTGAGCCAGGAGACCTTATTGTGCCAATAATATCTGTATTAAGAAATTCCATATAAATTTGCACAAGGCAAAATTGCAGTGCAATTACCAGGGCCAACCTGTTTAGTTCTTTTGATTAAACAAAGTAACAATAGCACTAAACTAAGCTATTAGCTATCCATAATGATTTAGCAAAAATCTTCCAGTTAAACAAAAAAGAAAAGAAAAGAAAATAGTTTAAATTCACAATATCCTCTTCACCCCATGTCCTTACTGCCAGTGCAAAATTCTCATATGACTCCAGAAACGTCCTAACATTTTTCTTGTCTCACTCTGTAAAATTCCTTGTGACTTCCAATCCCTTTGGGGTTTACAGGGACCAAAGCATTACAACATTGGGTGCTGTTTTGCTAATTCAGCTGCAACAGGAATTGATAGAGCAGAGAAATTTGTTTCCCAAGATGTCTTTTGCAAGAAGACCTAATATCAGCAAAACTCAGCATCAAGGGAGGAATGTGAGCACTTGGCTGCGATGTCTCTTCAGCATTCCCGTTTGCATCCGAAACTGTGAATAACAATGAACTGAAGGGAAATGGGGCAGCTCGAGCTGCAGGTTTATGTCCCCTTCAGGAGTTGTAAAGCTTAAGTGAACAAGACTAGTGTCTGCTTACAATAGAAGGGAATTCCTTCCGTCTGATCAGATCTGGAATCATGTTATCCATGCCCCAGTCCCCGGAGGAGTACTGGGATTTCTGGGCCGGGACTCCACACTGCCTTCTGAAGCTGCTCCAATGTGTATAAAAAATTCCAATTAGAGGAGAGATTCGAATCTTCTTTTCCCTTCTCCAGCCACAGAGGAGGATGGTGGCTTCTCAGCTTTCCCAGAAGGGAACACTCTTCTGCATTGCATTTCTTACACATCGGCACATTGGGCAGGTAGAGTTTTTGCTGTTCACAAAAATTACTCTTCTCCCATCTTTCCTTCCCATTAATATACCAAACTCCTTTCCCAGTAATTTGTCTTGGTGAATCCCTTAGGCCTGCTTCTCCTTGTACTTTGCAGCTGTAGGCACCGGGCTAGTTGGTGGCTAAAAATTAGCCTGTCCACCCTCCCCACTTTTTTCAAGTGTGGAAAGTCTCTGAAATTAGCATTCTCCATCACTAAATACTAATAACAAGCAACCTAAAAAGTTTCAATATTTAAAACAATGTAAAATTAATTCTAGAGAAATGTAACAAACATTTTGCACTTCATTATCAAATCTCATTTTACTTCCAGCAGATATATCTTTATGTCTAAGATTAAGCACAGCTTTTATAGAACCTGTGCCTCGCCTCACCTGCCGAAACCTCAGTGGAAAACCCACCACATCTTCAGCAGAGATAAGGCTGAACTGATTCCATTGTGCACTTTGGGAAAGAAATTAAATTCTTCAGGATTTTCCACCTGACCATTTTTATCATGAAAATAATCTTCCTATGTCTAAAAAGGAGTGAAACCAAACACTCACTCAAATTCACACCTGATGGAAGGGAAAAGGCATTGTGAAAGATATTGTGGAAAGACCAGGAGGTAAGAAGAAGAAAATGAAGAGATTTCATTAATAAAAATAAAATTAATATTCAACTTCCTGTATGGAAGCTCCTATCCAGAAGAACAAGGAAATTTTTCAGAATTACTGAAGAATAATTACTGAATAATCCTTTTTTGCTGACAGTGGGCATGAGAATTTAAATTTGCTTTCAAAGCTGTAAATTTCCCAGCATTATTTGTTTTTCTCTAACTTTGATGTAATGACTTACAACACTGTTATTTTTTGTGCTACATCTACGATGAATGCTCACATCACAGATGGTAAAATTGAATTTCATGGAAAACAGGAAGAGTATAATTACAAAATTAGGTTTCAGCAACAGGAGCATAAATGGGAATTTATATTATTAGAGTAACAATAAATATAATATTGCAAACTACACACTGAAACTGATCTTCATTGAAGGCTTGCAATGTTACTATCAAATATACAGATTTGCCAATGGAGGGAAATCATGTTTATGGGATGAAGTCTATCAGATTTTGCTGGATCAGCAATGGATATTAATGCATTTTAAAAGGTAAAAGTTTTATATTATATTTTCTGTAAAGAAATTTTTTATCTGCACCAAACTAAGAGCTGGCCAAATTATATTCATCATTAATGCAGGAAAACAGACACTAATACAAAGGAAAATTGAATTAAGAATTAGTTCTGTCAGCTCTTCTTGGAAAGCTTGTGAATATTTAGTTTTCACTCTACTTCATTTCAAAAACTCACTTGCACCCTTCCGAGTCCCTCTTTACCATTGCCATGAACAAAAGATAAACAAATTTTTCTCTCTCCCTATTGTGCTGTCACCAAATCTTTCACATCAGCTCATCCCCTTGCAAGCCCTGGGATCATCTGATGGCATGAACAAATGGAGGTGGTGGCAGTTGGGGCCTGGAATAGCTGCCAGCCCCCAGCATCCCCTGCCAGATTCCTCACACGAGGCTGCATCAGTGCCCAGCACTGCAGCTTTGCCGGACTGTCCGTCTGTCCAGAGCAGCAGGAACTGCAAATCTTCCCTCAGTGGGAAGCTGAGCACTCAACATATCACATTTCCTTCTCCTCCTGAAAGCTGCAGGTGGGAAAGCTGTGCTGAGTGTGGAGATTTTACTTCATTTAGGGCTCATGTAACTGTGTTCTGGGTGGTGATTTTTTTTTTTTTTCCTGCAGTTCATATGGATTTTCATGTTTCACAGCTTGGCTCAAGCTCCAAGACTAAATGAAACTCCAAAATGTGAATCAGATTTCAAACCTCCAAGTTTCGCAAGGTTTGTGCCTCGATCCCTTGTAATTCTGCTCTGTGCCTGGTTTGTTAACTACAGCAGAGCCTCAAGACAGTTTCATTATGAGGAGTTTGTACAGCCCTGGAGATCATTTTACTCAAATTGATTATTCCTGTGTCCACCAAAGGGTAGCAGCAAACGAGACCAGTCTAATTCTTATGGCAAGCCACCCTCCACAACCAATCTATTTGGAAGTAAATACCCAGTATCTTTTATAATAAGCCTTGAAATAAGGTATTTCAAAATTTCCTATGACTTGGCAATTGAGAACTTTTTTAAACCAACTGCAGTTGTAAACTTTTATATTTAACATACCCTTATATATTTATATTTGATATAGACCCTTTCATACATTTATAATCGTTAGTGGTTTTTCATTCCATACTTTTAGGAGGCTTTTTCAGTTATAATAATCCATGATTTCTTTTGAGCTTCCTTCTACAGTCTACAGTCCAGCTTTTATTTCTTTTATAGTACCAATTTCTTACCTGCAAATTATTTTTCATTTCTGTGAGGACATAAAAAAAGAATGTGCATTATTGACCAGACCAGGAACTTAAGAGCTATAGGGGCTACTTTGAGAATAATGGAGTGCTGTAATTTTTCTTTTTAAGGCTTAGAAATACTGAAATATTCATTATCATAGGCTTTGCCACAAATAAAAATGCACATAACAGTTCTTCAAAAAAAGGAGCAGTGGATCATGTTTATAAGATGAGGAAGTCTTTTTCTCTTCTGCTCTGTGAGTCTCTAGGATTCTGTGAAAAGGTTGGGTCACACTGTTCCCTCAGTAGGAAAAGAGGTAGAAGGAACCCCTGACTCTATGCTCTTTTTACTGGGGGCAACTGGATGAAGAATAATACAAACCCTTTAGGTTCTAACCTAGATGTATCCAGGTTAAAGCAAAAAAACATGGAAAGAAAGTTGCCACAACGAGGTGGTTCAATCTAAAGTCAACAATATAGGGTTGAATACAGGGTTGAGTTAACATTGTGGGGTTTTGACACTGCCCAAAAGCTATTATTGCACTTGACGATTCATGGAATAAGGAAACAATTACACAATTAAAATATTCCTATTGGGTCTTCAGGTTTGCCTGAGTATTTTACATTGAGATTCTTCCAGGTGTCTCAGTAAAGATTAAATCCTCCCTGGCCTAATCAAAACAAGATATTGAGAAATTAGTTTTCAAAGGGAGACGCTGCTGTACAGTGCCAGTGCAGCAAGACGAAAATGTACCCTAAGGCACAGGGCTGAGGACTTTGTTACAACATCAAACACAAAGAGATCAGTCTCATTTCCCTTTTGTGCTGAATGGGAGAACTACAGTTCTGATCTGCTGAGCCCAGTTTTGCAAACACCTCTGTACCCTGCACAGGATGCCTGGACAGAGAGAGTCCCCAGTGGAAGGGCCAGGGTATGCTTTTTTTGAAGACTCGGTGTCAGAAATGTTGGAGTTTGATTAACATTTCTCACTAGGTCATTGAAATGCCTGGGAGAACATTTCAATGTTAACAATGTGTTCTGTTGTTTCTGTAACATTTTCTGCCTCTTTGCACTTTCATACCAACGTGACACGCAGAAATGCCTGCCAGACAACATTCATAGAGTGGTGCAGATTCAGCAAAACTCATCATTTTCAGCAAGAGACTCAAGAGGAGTTTTGTCCAATGCAAATATAGAAATTGTGTTCCATTCAAGATTAGCTGAAATAGTTAAAGATATGTATAAAGCAGAATTCTTATTACTGATGTTAGCCTCTCTTTCAAGTAGCAATTCAGCTTTGGAAATAATTTTTGCTTCTGTTCTTATGGCATGTTCAGAAAAGGACAAATTGAGGTTGAGTTGAATTACATGGCCTAAAGTCACATCTGACATGTAAAAATTCTCCCTCCTGCACTTTCAAAGTGTATTCCTGATATGTTTCTGCTCTGAGATATTTCTGTAATCCAGGGAGTTCACACTAGTACTATTAACTTCATATTAAATAGATAAAATTCTTTTAGGCAATATTTTTTCCATTATTTCTTTTGTAAGAAATTAACCCTACAAAATCCCATAAATTCGCAAGGATATTATATGAATGATGAACAACCCTGAGGACATTAAAAATTTAATCCTCTATGAATAATAATTTTTTATACATACATCTACACATGCACACACATATATGTATATCTATAAAACCTCCTTAATTTTTCCATGGAAGTCCTGTATTTGTCATCTAAGTAATGGCTAGCAGGAATGCACATATTTAATAAATTTTTCTGCAGTGTATCATCTGCTGACAATAAGCTGGCAATTCTGGCTTTTAAATTTCATGATCTCTGAAGTTAAACAGAGCAAGAAAAATATTAAAATTCAAATAAACTATTCTCTTTGCCTTAAAAATTAATTTAAGAAGTGTTTCTACTTTCTTGATTAGACCATGGTTTAATTTTTTTAACATTTTTTAACTGGTGTTAAGCTTTGATTTCATGCCCAGGCTCTTTCCCCTGCCATTCCTTTGTACTAGCCCAATACCTGTGTGAAGTTCACTGGATTAAAGGACTGATCTGCTTTATTAATTACGTTTTTTTTTTTTCCCCTTGCCAATCCCTCATTAGTTTATTTGTCCAGCTTTGTATTCCAATGATTTCTGACTTTATATTTGACACCAGTATTTGAGATAATGAAACAGGCACACATTCAAAACAATCAAGAATAAGCTTAAACTCAAACTTCATAATGCATTATTCACAGACTTAGCCAAACTGATATTTTGAGCTGTAGGGAAGAGTAGGCCCTCCTAAATCTCATTGACAGAGATTTTTATGATAATCAGTAGTTTAGGGAACTCGAGTCTGTGTTGATTCCTGGCAGGTGAAGGTTTCACATTGGCTCAGTACAAGCTCAACACATTTACTGGAGGTGAATAAAGAATCTCAGGCCTCAAAACCAAGGTTCCCCAGAAGGCAATCTAGAAAGAAGGCATATATGCAATGGGATCTCCTTTGCCATTCAGTTCTTAAGAGCTTAATTTTAACAAGGCAATTCCATGAGCTGAGGTCACCAGAAAGTCCCATACCATGTTCATCAGTTTGAGAAAGGGTCAAATTCTGATTCCTATCCATATTTTGAAAACACAGATCTCCTGGAAGGCAGATTTTACTCAGTCATAAGCTTTCCCCCTGGAAACACAACTTTTTAATGTTTCATAAATTGTTTTGTTTTGTCTGTGCACTTTTTATGCCCTTATATCTGTTTTGAGTAGGGTTTTACTGAACTTAAGCATGGAGGCTTTATGGACCCTGCTGGGCCAGGGTTGGTCAGAGCTGGAGCTGTAAGACAGAGATATTCAAAATTCACCCAAGACTGTGAGCATCAAGCAGAGGAGTTCAAAGGACAAGCACCTGAAGCCAAAAGACCCAACACACTTGCTTGAAAGCACATAAGTTAAAAACATATGGCATGAAAAGGAATAAGGGTCTATTAGAAAAGGTACTGTAAAAAAAGTTATTTATCCAATACCACAAATCATGCAAGCTGCAGGGTCATGCCCCAGGAATAACTTTGAGAGAAGGAAGATTCTGAAATCGTAATGAATTAGCGTGCTTTGGATGAAGCCATCTAGCCTGGGAATATAAGGCTGCATGGAAGCATAAGTCTCAAACATCTCTTTATGCCTAGATCTGTCAGATCTTCAGATAATTTTTTTTTAAGTTAAAAAGACATTGAAAGAACAGGCATTTTTATGTGAATGGAAAGAAAAGGCTGCTTTGATTTCCACAGAGGGGAAGGCAGGAGGCAACTAAGAGCAACAGAAACACAATAGTGTACTAAACCATAAAAGCAAAGGAATCAATGGAAACAAGATGGAGAAACACTGCTTAGCAGGATTTCTGACATGTTAGACAAATAAATTGGTACACTTGCTTTGAATGCAGTTCTCCTACATATGAGGATGTTGAATCCACAGAAAAGGAGGTGAAGGGGGCACAGTATATGGAAAGAAATGTTTATAGTGAGTATTTGGCTCTAGATCTTTAAAGAAAAAAGCATGAGAAATTTTGCCATATGCTTTAATGGCAGCTACTCTTGGAAATTAGCAAAACACAGCTCCAAAATGCACAGTGCTGGAATTGTAAGGTGTCCACTGTCTGGTACCATCTGCTTTATTAACAGAAAGTGATCAAAAATTCACCCGTGGAATTGCTCACATACTACTTCAATTCACTACCCATGCTGATCATGGGAAATTTTAACAGGCAAATGAAGGGAACAGGGAAATTTTAACAAGACAGATTTGCACAGAATAATGCAAATACCCCAACACTGATGAAAGTGCCTGCAAGGGAATGTTGTGATCCACAAAGAAAACAAAACAAAGCAAAACAAAACAAAAAACCCCAAAACAAACAAAAACCCAAACCAAACAAACAAGCCTTCCAACCACAGGAGAAACTGTCTTGGAGGCAGTACTTTATTTATGGACACTCCGAGAGTAAGGAAAGTTGTAATGGATATGATCATAATTGATAGCTTGAATTCAACACAGAAACAAGAAATTGGTTCAGAGAGTGGGAGAGCAGAAGGAGATGCAGCTGCATCAAGGAAATTCTGAGGCCTTAAGAAATTTGGGAAGCAATATGGAATTAATATAGTTTAAATTTTGCATTCAGAAGACAGGGAAAGGTGCTTTCTTCCCATTCTGTGTTTGCTAAACATCTGTAGGCAGATTCTGTAAATACCAGATGTTTGTTGAAGGGTCTCTTAACAGGCTGATAAGCTCATTCCAGAAGGGCTGAATATGTTTTGAAGCCATCAGTGCTTTCACACTCCACTTTACCCTGATTTTGCCTCATCTTGTGCTTTCCAGAAATGAGAAGCAGCTGGTTTAAATACCATTTATGCCTGAATTGGTAAAACCAGCTATAGCTAATGAGAGAGAAAGAGAGAGAGAAAGAGAGAAAGAGAGAAAAGAGAAAGAAAGAGGGAAAGAGAAAGAGAGAGAGAGAGAGAGAGAGAGAGAGAGACAGAGAAAGAAAGAAAGAAAGAAAGAAAGAAAGAAAGAAAGAAAGAAAGAAAGAAAGAAAGAAAGAAAGAAAGAAAGAAAGAAAGAAAGAAAGAAAGAAAGAAAGAAAGAAAGAAAGAAAGAAAGAAAGAAAGAAAAACCCCTGAATATAAGCAACTCTGAATCTCATCCATGCTAGAAAGAGACTCAGAGGATGGTCAGTGTCATCCAAATATGGTTGAAATATCATTTTAGTGTAATTTTTGTATTCAGTTTCAACCTTTTCCTTCTCAGGCCAGCTGAGACTAGTTGCACTAGTTATTTCAGAGGCTTATGAGACTACTCAGAAAGATTTGGGGTGGGTGTCACACAAGGCTCCCAGGACCTGGATGCAGCACAACAATTGTCTCACATCTGAAAAGTGTTACACATAAGATAAAATGGAAGGGAATTATTTAGGAGATTAGCTAAGAGGAGTTGATTGTGGTGAAATCAAATGGTGGAATTAAAAAAGAGGGAAAATGTAGGTGGAGGTCTAGGAAAAACAGACACAAAGTATAGGAGACTGATGAGTAACATGACAAATCCTTATTGCAAAGCAGTGATATTTGGGCTATAACAAACTAGATAAATTATTAGAAAAATGCATCCTGGAAAAGCAGCTTGCATGATGCACTTTTGCAGTTTTTTTTAATTCTACATCTAGGATATTTTATAAATTCTATGATGTGACTCAGGAATCTTTGAGCGTTGTGAGGTAATTCTGAGACAGCAGTCAGTAATTTACATAATTAGCATAACAGTATTTAATTATATGATTACTGTAAATATGTGTAAAACTTTGATGGTGTAATTAGAATGTGTAATAACTACTTGTAATTACGTAATTAAGTGTGATGACATAACCAAACTTCTAATGGGAAAAAAAGTATTTTCAAGCCGAGCTATATGAAATGGTGTAGTGCAGAGTTATAGAGATGGTTAACTATATATATTTATATTTACATCAGTATGAATCCCTCAAAATAAGACCCACAAAGAGAGAGTGTGGGTGACATATTTTGTAATAGAACAACAAAGTTCTTTCATTATTTCAATAAACTAGAAAATTTTAATTTTTTTGTACATACATATACTTTCTGTTATATGCTCTCAAAACCAGAAATAAGTGGGTCAGTGCTTATATATGCACATACATAAAACTTAATTCAAATTAATATATAAGATAGGCAACTTCACACAAAAAGTCATTGTTGTATATTGCTACATATACATCTACTAAAAAAAAAAGAATATAAAAGAAAAGATGATGGTCCAGAAAATGCAATGATCGCTTAATTAATAGCTCTGACTACCCTATTCTCCACAAAGCAGAAGACTGGGTTTATATGATCTATTATATGAACAGTGTTCAAGGTGCAGCCAAAATACAGAAGGGATAAACTCTGAAGAGATGGACGAGACTCTTTCTGGAATTACAAATGGCAATTCAATTGCATTTAATAAGGAAATGCATTAATTGCTTTACCAGCAATTCTGAAGAACACTTTAATAGAAAAGGTTTTTTTTTCATAAATTCTTTCAGGTAGCAATAGAGACCTCTGACTTCCTCAAAGCAAATCTTAATCTTTTATTCCTCTCTAGAACTACATACACATTATGTTGGGTGCCTCATTTATTTTTCTTTCTGTGATGTATAAATCTGGGAATTCACTGAAGCTACTTCACAGAAACACTTGTTTTTATTGGTCCATCCCATTTTCCTCTCTATTCTCCCCCTTACATCCACAATGTGAATTCAGGAAAAAGAATCATATTTCTCAGTTTTGTTATGATTTATTTATTTTTCAACTTGTAACACTTCTCCTTTTTTTTTTTTTCTACACAAAGTAGATTTTCCTTGCACTATAAACTCCTTCTTGAATGTGGATTAGCCCAGTATTTCAGATATTTTGAATGTAATACCCAACACTACAAACGCCAATTGTCAGATACTTTCCTTTTCCTTTTCTTTTTCCTACTTTTCTTTTTATGGTAATATACATTGGAACTATATTAGCTTTATCCGAATTACCATAATTCTAACATCTTTTGTTT
The DNA here is from genome assembly GCA_027886175.1 of Phylloscopus collybita. Taxonomy (NCBI): domain Eukaryota; kingdom Metazoa; phylum Chordata; class Aves; order Passeriformes; family Phylloscopidae; genus Phylloscopus; species Phylloscopus collybita. The sequence goes on from JAJNNQ010000124.1 coordinate 684,371, forward strand.
GAATAAAATACACAGGCTTTCATCTTTACATTATTTAAAACCCAACAGTCTCTAATATCTAACTGTTAAGGTATATTGCATTTTGTGCCAAAGCAGTTTATTTTATTTTTGTTATTTTTGGTCTTCAGGATTACCTAGTCTATCATTCAGGAAGAACTTTAGGAATCAAACATTTATGGTTCATCCATAGTCCATGTTATTGTAAAAATCATGTGAGATTTTCCCAGGACAGATCCATTAATGACTATTAATTCTATTAATGACTTCCCCACAAAGCAGTGATCTAAATTTCAGATGCTAGAGACATGTCAGAGCAAACAACAGATACTTTTCCCCTGTTCCAACACTTGTTGATTTCTGCTAATAACACTGCTGAAGACAGGATATTTGATGAGATGAAACCCCAACCTGAATTAATTTTTTGTATTTTTCTACTTGGCATTATTTTACTTCTTGTTTAACTATAGATATTTATGATACATTTTGCAAATATTTCCATCATATCAGATGCTTTATTTGAATGTGTGACAGATTTGGTCTTTGAAATTCCCTCAGTTTTGAAGGGAATAAGATTCCTATTTTAAGGTTTCTTTATTTGTAAAGAAGTATTTCCACAGTACACTAAAGCATTTGTTTTCTTTTTCAGTAAAAATAGATTCTTATATTTTATATCACTAAAAAGTAAGGTTTTAAAACCATGCTGTACTTACTCTGTTGGCAGTTCCTTCCCATAAATTCACCTGGACATTCACAGGAGTAGTTGGCAACAAGATCTGTGCAGATTCCACCATTCCTGCAGGGTTCAGCTTCACATTCATTCACATCTGCAAGAAGCACACAAGAGGATGCCAGGATTAGCAAGAAATAAAAGCAATAAGCACATGTTTAAAAGAACTGAAAAAAAGAAAAAAATGTGAGAGAAGTTTTGTTATATCCTGTCTTACAATATAATTTAAAGTTTTGCTCAAGGATTTCCACTGTAAATTCCAGTGGGTATCAGGGCCAAAAGTCACAGTTTGGCCTTAAAAAAAACCAAAACTGAAGTAGTTCTAATGGAGTAATCAGTAGTGGTTCTTGCAACTTCAAGAAATGTAGCTACTTCTTTATCAACAGATGCCAGTTAAAGATGTGTCTCAGTTCATCTTAATTCATTAAACATCTAATTGACAAGGTTGTTTAACCATCTAAAAAATTCCCTTCCTGTGAATGAGTTAGTGGGCAAATTGAAACTAATAATTCAATCTAGAAGCCAGCAAATTTCATTAAACTCAAAAGACAAGAAAGGTGGGTAATCTCACTTGAGTTCCTCTTTTCCAGTACACTTTGTCCAATGCTGCAAGAATAAAACTCCCTTGTGTTTTTCAATGTAGCAACTTTAAAGTGCAAAATCCGATTCCTTTTCTCAAATGTGACAGAATTTTTCAGTCACCATTAAACAGGCAGAGTGAGGACATTCATGCATCATAATTAAATTTCTCAGTCTCTACATTTGTATTTATTCTGTCTGGAGTAGAAATATTCTATAGATTTTATATGTCATTGTCCAAAAGGGCTGCCCTTCTGCAGTTAAATATTTTAAGAGGGGTAGAGGATGTGATAAATATGGTAGATGACATTGTAGATAATTTGGGAAATCACAGGGAATTGAAGTCACGCTCATTGCTGTTGTGTTGAATGTGCTTCTGTCCCCAAAATGCATTTTTTTTTCTGCTGGCATTCACAAACTAAAGAAAATGTTACAAAAATGTCAAAATCTTATACAACATGGCATTGCTCAGGAGAAGCAGAATTCAGTTCTGTCAACAAAGTTTCTTGATATTTGGTAGCTTGAATAGGTGCCTTTTGTACTTTCAACTTGATTTTTTTTTCTCATTTTCCAGGAATCTGTATTCAAAAATTCAGTGTTTTATACAGTGAATAGAATAATCTTCCCATTACTGTGAACAGAAATGCAGAGACAGGTCTTCAGGAAATATGAAGGCTAGTGTTTGAACCAGAAAAAATTCAGATTTTTATGTAAAAATTAATGATGGCAATGGATCTTTGAGCTTCTTTTTAACCCCTGTCGTTTTAATATTTCTCACTTTTAAAGATATTACATACTGGCATAATAAAACTTTAGCATTAGCTGAATTTTTTCTGTTAAAGATGAACAAGAGGAGTAACAGCTTAGAGTTCAAGAAATAAGACTTGCCAAGGAAAATGACCAAAGAACAGCCCTGCTCAGTTCTAAATTAAATTCTTTATATGTATTTATAAAATTTAACAAGATTTTTCACCTCCCTATTTGCCTTTTTAAGCAAAGCCCATTAACCTTACATTTTTATCAGGTTATTCATCATTTTAGCACAGGCTAGCACATTTGTGGGTAAAAAATCAAGGTCACTGTAAACTAAAATACATTAAGTGAACATACGAACTATTTCTCACTTGGTGAGATGCAGGTGGTAATTTATCCTCCTAAAAGCTTTTCTGTGTAAAGACAATATCTTCTCAAGATTTTTTCCCCCCTGATTTGCCATTCTTGTTGAAATATATAGGAGAAAATGCACATCTTTCCAGAATATTTCATGTTGTCTGTGTGGTGATGGAGAAAATAAACTGAGCTTGAAGCACCACATCCTTTTAAAGCGATCTTCATATTCCATCCCCATGGAACAATCAGCAATGATCAGAGTAGAAAGATGGAAGTTGGTAATTATTATCTTTGTTACTCGGCTTGTAGAATGATTTTTTCCAGTAACTTCAGCACCTTGAGTCCCATCAGTTCTAACAAATACGTCATACTTGATGAATGAGGAAAGATTGTTCATTGCATCATGTCTGACGTGTTCAGTTGAAAATAAAATCAACAAAACTTTGTTAAAAAATAAAGAACTTGCTTGAACGTGTGTTAAATAATAATTTCTACAGAATTGTATATTTTCCTGTTATTATTTCATTTGACTGAATGAGCAGATGAATATTTATTTAAGGGTGGTTCCTATGAATTGTGGCAAGATTATGTTCAAATTCCTTGATGTGCCAATTCTGATACCACACCTTACAACAGCTGGTGTGTTCCTTCTTCTGAAAAATGTAAACTTTATTATATTATCATGACAAGAAGTAAATTTCCTAGAAATTTTAAAACACCAGTGTTTCTTGAGTAGTTGCTCCTACAGGCAATAAAGACTCATACAGAAAACTCTCTTTCAGTTATCAGATTCTAATTCTTCACCAACCACATAAGCTACCTACATAAAAAGGATAGAGGTTTTCTTTTGATGTAAATTAATAATGCAGAGTAAAATCACTGGAGGTTGCTCATGATTTTCCAGGTAAGGTTAGGTCTTAGCTTCGAGGCTAATTCTTTTGCTCTGCACCAAATAAAATACAGAGAGCTGCGTATTGCCAGAGAAATCAGAGTTCCTAACAGGGGGAGGTGATGGAACTTATAAATGAGTGAACAGGACTCATCAAAAGGCAGAGGGAAAGTCTGGATTTCTAGATAGTGTCCAGGTTAGATAAAAAACCCCATGAACAAACAATAAAAAAAAAAAAAAGAAAGAAAACCAAGAGGAACTACAACATCCAACAAACAACAACAACAAAAAGCAAATAAGAACAAAAATACTCCCAAACCAAACAAAAAACCCAAACAAAACCAACCCAACCCCCCCAGCCTCAAGAAACCTGTATGTACAACCTCCCAAGATTTCTCTACTGAAGAGGGATTCTGAAATTGAAGGTGATGCAGGGAACAGGGAAGCTGACCATTTACTGAAAATAGATTGTTCCTTAAATGAAATGTCTTGAAGGACTGAGCGAGTTGATTAGGAAGTAAAGGCTATGCTAAGATTTCTCTTTATGCTGAAGATGATTAAACTTAAATTTCCTATCTCTCCTAAGATCAGTCCATAATCACAAAGTTATTCATCAAACTTCTGTTTGCAGCACAGTCATGGTGCACCCTGGAACAAAACTACACTGTCAGAAACTAGGAACGTAATAGAGAACTTGGCTATAACACATGGTGACTTGGAAAACCATCAAGGGGCAGATTTCTGTGCTTTTGTCTTCCTTTGATGGATTTTATATATATATATATATATATAAACTTATTCAATCCTCTAAGTATTTAATAAAACATGAATAAAAGCTAGTACTAGCAAACATTATAATTAAAAACACTTAGCCATTATTTTGGATTTTACCTATTAACTGTAGTCACATGTATTTTCCTGATAAATCACCCCTCATGAAATAGATATTTAAATTATGTAGCTGTCATAATAAAACATTTAACTCTTACGTAAAGCTATTTGAGTCCTTCAGCAAGCTTCTTGGTATAAACATGGCTTTTTCTGAAGAAAGGACCAACAAGCTCAATTTAACTGCATTTTTTTTTTGCCAACGCATCTTGTGCTTTGCCTGTGAGTTCACAACAGTGTCTTGTTCCTGTCCCCTGCCTGTTTGCTCTTTTCACAGCCCAAATTCCTTGTTCCTGCCACCTGAACCCTTGTTTCTGATCCAGGACTGCCTTTTGCCATGCAGGCTTCCTGAAGTTCCCTCCTGCCGACCAGAACATTCCTTCCTTATACTTTGGTTTTGTCCTCATTTTGGCTTCTGAATCATACTCAGGCTGTTCATTTCAACTCAATTCTAAGTCATGCTTTAAAATCAGTCTTCTATCATGATGAAGTGACTGACCCATCACAGGAATAGCATTTATGTCTGAGTCTTTACTGGAAAGCAACATGGCCTTTATTAGGAGAATTGATCAAACATAATTCAGTTATCCTTTAGTAATATTCCATATATTTTTCTTCCCCATAATAAAGTCAATTTAGAATACAAGCTAGTGCAATTTAGTAACAAAAAATAATCTAGCTATGTCTGTTCCATAATTGGCTTCTGTGAAGACCCATAGCCATACACTGGATAAGGTCAACTCCCAATTTGAGTAACTTCACACTTCCTTCTGTGCCCCAGGAATATATTTTAATTTTTAAAGAAAACAAAAAATACTTCCCTACCCACTTCTACTTCAAAATGAAACTTTTATATAGCTGAAAATGTGTTCAAATATCATTACTTTTGGAAACTAATATGGCATAATGTGGAAAAAAAGGTAATATGGAATAATTATCTTAGGGCTGGGGTTTAAGCTAAACTATTCTTGTAGTTGCTTGATGGTTCTTTATAGATTTTTAAAATGGATTCTAGGTATCTTTTCTTTATTGTATATTGATCCTGAATAATTTAATTACACAAGTCAATACTATACCAGTACAATCACACAAAATGCATCATCTTGCTTGTAGAATTTTTTACTGTCTTGGTTTTGTTTAAGCTTGAGTTTTCAGGTAGCCAAACTTTTCATTATCAATTTTCTAATATCACAAAACTCAGTTTACATACTCTTGTTTTTATTTGCACTGAATTGCTCAGGCACCAAATATTTTTATATGACAAAACTCCATTGATAAGAATGAAATTATACTAGATTTTTTTGGTGAATAATCTGACTCATGAGAAACTAAAATTTAATAAAATTATCTTAACAGTAAGCTACTCAGTGATATGATAAAATTTGAAGTATTACAGCAATTAATGTATGGAAAGACACATCTTCTTTAAAAGTAGGACAATTTTTTTTTAAATATTTACCAAAAAAAAAATCCACACAAAAACAAAACAAAACAAAACAAAACAAAACAAAACAAAACAAAACAAAAAAAAACCCAAAAAAAACCACAACCCCCCCCCAAAAAAACCCACCAAAAAAAAACCTACCAAAAAAAACCCCAAAAAACAAAAACAACCCAAATCAAAGTATTCTTCCTCATATTCATACAGTTTATAAAAAGAAGCCTACACTCTAAAGATCTCCTAAATTAGATTAACTTAGTGGTTTGGATTTTCCCCTAAAAAGCTAATAAATAAGTAAATAAATGTGTTTAAACAGAATGAAAATGCATCAGAAAAAGCACAAGTGGATAACCTTCAATTTTTGGCTAAAAGATACAGATACAATAAATAATTACCACGACAAGAATTTATTTTATTAATCTTAATTAAAGGTTTAAGAAAGTCTCTAACACATTTCAAAATGAATGTTTGTATCTTATGTAAACAGAGAAATTGTAACTTCAGCTATGACTGATCCTTGATTTAATTAGGATTATGCAAAAACTAAGCACTAGCATGTGTTTGGCTCAACACTGGTGTGAAATATTAAAAAAAAAAAGTGTGGCATATTCCTATCAAATACAGGAATTCAGTATATTTTATTAAATCTGAATTGGATGTATCAACACTCAACACAGGACAGGCATCTGTTAGAACTCAGAGGTTTCAATGATTTTTCAAACCAGTTTCCTGACCCCAGAAGACTCTAAAAACACTGTGCCAAAAAAACCTGAAGGAAACTTCAAGTGTCATGTATCATGCTGAAGGGATTCACTGTACAGATATCCTTATTATCTGATCTTAAAGAAGACAAGAAAACAGCTTTACACTCAAAACAAAACAAAAAAAACCCAAACCAAAACAAAACAAAAAGTAAAAACCTCTTGGTCCCCCACCTTAAAGGTTAAACATTGCATTACCCCTGCTTTCATAATTCCATAAAAAGTTTTCCTCCTCCTGTGAGTATTTGGTACAAGATACTGTGGTAAATGTCCTCCAGGATAATCCATCACAGGGCTATCTTTTAGGATTCTTCCTGAAACATTCAGCACAAATATTGTACATTATATTATCCTCCAGCCCTGGGCCCAGCACAGCAAGGAGCTGCAGCTGCTGCAGCCAGGCCAGAGGAGGCTCCAGGATGAGCAGAGGGATGGAGCAGCTCTGCTGGGAGCAAAGGCTGCCAGAGCTGGGATTGTTCAGCCTGCACAGGAGAAGCTGGGGGGTGACCTCAGTGTGGCCCTGCAGTGCCTGAAGGAGCTGCAGGAAAGATGGAGAGAGACAATTGTCAAGGGCTGGAGGGACAGGACACAGGGAATGGCTTCCCAGTGCCAGAGGGCAGGGATGGATGGGATCTTGGGCAGGAATTGTTCCCTGGGAGGGTGGGCAGGCCCTGGCACAGGGTGCCCAGAGAAGCTGTGGCTGCCCCTGGATCCCTGGCAGTGTCCAAGGCCAGGCTGGACACTGGGGCTTGGAGCAGCCTGGGATGGTGGAAGGTGTCCCTGCCCATGGCAGGGGGTGGTGTTCGAAGTTCCTTCCAACACAAACTATTCTATGACTCTTTTGGAAGACAGCAAATAGGCTAAGAGAGTTACTAAAGTAGTGTTCTATACTCAAGCTTCTAAACAAGAAAGTCATGGAAACAAAAATAACATCTGGACATAAGTCAGAGTTTTTTACTTGATGATGCATTAATGTTTGAGACACCCTTGCACCACTAATGTACTTTACTTTGAAGACAAAGCAAAAACAATTTCGGGCAAAATTCAATTGCTCCTGTCTAGAATTCCTTCAGAAACTGCTTCTCAAACATTCTTACATTCTTTTTTCAGAGCAATTTTATCTCTTCTTAAGTGTTGTTAAAAATTCTTATTTACACATTTTTTAAATATACTTCTGTAACTAGACTGCTTTAAAAATAATAATAAAAAAAGAAGATATTTCATGCTACCTTGCAACAATGCAGTGTTCTTTCCTATCCTATTGGATCTAAAATATATCTAGGTCACCTTGTTTCAAGAAAATTGGGATATACAGTATGATACTCTTCACTTCGATTTGTAAAAAGTCCAGGCTCTCAGAAAATGAAAAGTAAATACTATTTTTAAGTTTTATTTTAATTAATACCTTCTTAAATTTGGTGTGGTAAGTAAAATATTTAAGTGAGACAAAGCAGAATTTTTCATGATGACTAATTTCTTTCTCCACCAGTTAATTTGTCATCTTTTCTACCTATAATTTTCACTTCTGTTCAATATTATAGTTACAGTCATTCTGTTATAGTATCAGTGAAATTAGTAGTGGCATGTATTTAGAAATCTAGTTTAAAACCAATTTATTATTTATAGAATTTTCTAACCTTTCTTTGCATGATGTAGTGGCACTTCCCCTATGCTACCTCTCTTAAATGAAAATTTAAAAATAAATTTAAAGTTTTGAAATGACTTCATTTCCATACAATATAATCACAGCTTTCAGAATGCTAGGATTAAATATAAAACTGCTAGAAAAATAATAATTAAAAAAATAATCAAGGAGAAGACAAAATTATGTGTATTCCAGAATACATTTTCACTTTAAATTGTCAACTTCAAAGGATTTAAAATAAGACAGAGCTCTACAAGAATTGTTGCAACAATAGTTACGTATCTTCTGGTCTTATCAAGATTTTTTTTGTATTTTTAGATACTTTTTCATCCTTTTTTCATTTTTGAGAACTCTCATAAAATCGACCATTCTGTGAAATTATACTCTGCACAGGTACCTACTCTCTATTATGCAAAATACTTATCTTTTCCTTATAGCCACTGAAAAGTTATTAGAATGTTCTCTGTGGAGTCATACTTCCAACACTGGACTAGTCAGTATTTCCTGATCTTCTATTTACCTGTTTAAATGCCTATTTAATGGCTTTTCATCTGAGGTAATTTTAATCTAATGGAATTTTTGCAATAGCCTAGCCAGGACATTCCTTATTAGTTTTAAAGGAGTTGGTACTTTAAAAGTTTTAGTATGTATTGAAGCAGATTTTTCATTTTTAATTACTTTTAACGAATACTGGCATGAAAACCTTCATCCCATTAAGTAACTTACCATTTAATTTTACACTGTAGAAGTACATCTTCGGGGCAACTATTCCTGGCGTTTCCAATGAACCTTATTAAAATAATTGGCTATTTATATAATAAGCATTTGACAAATCATTTAAACTGTAGTTGAGGAAAAGAAAAAAAATCTTATTAAAAAGTGAATCAACTGGTGAATCATTTTTCATTACAAGCAATGCTCCAAAAATCTCAACTTTAGAAGTAAAATATATGGCAATCGAGCAACTGGATGATTTGCTAAGAGAGTATAGGTGGGCATGTGGCAATAAGTCCAATTATTTTCACAATGAGTTTGAACCCAAATCAGTAAATTAGCATTATTTCTCTTCATACACCCCAAAAGAATTGTATCACTTCAGAATGCAGTTTATGCATTTCAGAATAGAGTGAGGTTACAGTTCATTGTTGTTATATCCTAATTTTAGGATATAAAATTCTAATTTTAGGATGCCCTAAAATGACAAAGTCAGATGATTATGGTTTTTTTCACATGTGTTATTTGATATACACAGGGTGAATACTCATTTATGGCCAATCTCTATAAATATCATTTAAACAATCAAAAAAAATTGTCTGAGGCACTTGCATAAGTGCGTAAGTATGTGCTACATAGAGGTAATTTCTGCTCTTTGGTGATAGTTTTCAAATTCAAACTCTTAGTTGCTCATAAATATATGCATGTTTTACGTCAATGGATCTTATATTTAATCTACAAGTTGGTGAATGTCACTCACCAACTCTCATCACCAGTTCTGCCGTTTGGACTGTGGTGATTTCCTTGCCTTCTCTGCAAAGATGACAAAGAAGATCCCATCTCCCTCCCCATAGAGGATGCAGCAATTCCACCACATCAGCAATGATTGTCTGGTTCAGAAAGAAAAATATTGTCTTCCAGTCTGTACATAAAATCTGTACCATAAATGGTGTGGGTGCTACAATTCTGGTAAAAATCCCTACTCTTGCTGAGAAATGAGAGGAGGTTCTCGCTCCATTATAAGCATTGTCAGCATGACATCAGAAATAAGCATTTTAAACTCCTAATTTTACATTTGGGAAAGGCTCTCTTCACCTTGCACTCCTCCTAATTTTGGTGTACGTCTTCTGCAGCATTATTCTGAAGCTCCTTAAATATATAGTGACAAAGGAAATGGAGAGGATGAGAAGGAAGCAGATTTCTCTCTCACAGTGACAACTGCTGGTATGGAAAAGAATGTTGCTTTTAAGTAAACTGTAAAAACTACATGAGAGTAATTATTGTATGCATAAACAGCTCTTCTAGATATGTGAAAGGATCACACAGAATACATTTTCAGTGCCAGATGCTATCTTACTGAGTTGTGGGGAGGGCAAAATGAGATCTGACAAGATTACAAAGCTTACCTATTATTTGAAGGTAAGTAACAATTAAAATATTCTTTTATGGTGCAATGCCTACACATCTGGACCAGGGAACATTCATTTACTATTACTGTTTTGTTGTAACAGGGCAATTTGTGTATGTAATTCCTGAATTGAATTTAATGGAAATGTAGATCTGACAGTTTCACTTTTCATAGAATTCCAGAATGGTTTGGGTTGGAAAGAACCGTGAAGATATCCAGTTCCAACCCCCTGCCATGGGCAGGGACACCTTCCACTGTTCCAAGTTGCTCCAAGCCCTGTTCAGCCTGGCTGGCTTTGGACACCTCCAAGGACGGGGAAGCCACAGTTAATGCCATTCATGTCCTTCTGCATGTTCCCATCTCCTCACTTATCTAGAACTTGGCATTGGCCACATTCTGTAACCTGAGCCCACTGAAAGTCCCGTAGTGCAGTTCGTTTGTGCACTTCCAGACAATCCTGGGGAGGTGATTCAAACAGAAGTCTGATGGAGATAAATTTTCAGTGAAGATGGGCATCATTATTTTTGGCAGAATCGGACAATCACATCAGAGGACCAAATAAATCTCAAGCCAAAGAACGACTGACAGAAAGCCACATGCATCTCATGACAGCAGAGACTTAGCACATGATAAGAAAAGGAACATGAATAAGATCTATTAACAGTTATCAGAGTACTTTGAGAAAAGCAAAGGTTATTCCTACTTTTGTAAGAAGCATGGCCACACAGAATTGTATGTGCAGAGTGAAACCCTTAGAGCTGAGGACACAACGTTGGCACATCCCTATACACGTCTCAGGCATGTCTTCTCTGTACAAATTCTAGAATGTCTGGGTGGGCTAAATTTCCATTTACCCACTGGAATGTTTTAAGTCAATTCCCAGTACATCAAATCCCAGGAATTTCAGACTGCTGGACTATTTTCTTTTAGATTATTTTAATCTCACAGGGATCCAGTTCTTGTGCTCTCAGCCTGCTGTCACACGAAGCAAAGCATGATAAGTAGAGATGATCAAGAGATTTGCTTTAAAAATACACTCCTGACTCAAACTAAAACTCTCAGCCAGATGATCTACAGAAATAATTGTATGTTATTTAAGAATAAATGCAGAATAAATGCAAACTACATGAAAATCCTGGGTATTCATATGAAAATGTGACAGCACCGTGGGTTTTGCTTGAGATATTTTATGAATATAAAGGGATTAATTTGTTATGCAGACTGGTTTCTGCCATTAGACCATTTTATCATTATACTGAGCTTCAAGTGCAAGTACTGATTTTTCAAGTTTTGCTTACACAGGCAATGAGTCTGATGCAATATCCTTCTCTCCCTCAGTACAGCACTGGTTCTTACAAGTGTATCCACACGAAAAAACACTGCTTATAATTTCAAAAATGTGGCTAGCCTACAGAATGTACTCCTGGATCTTCCTTCTAAGTTCTTTGACTCCCTCAAACTTCTCACTGAGTTTGTAGTATAAAAACAAGCCCTGATAACTGAATTTGTTTTCCTTATTTAATTTTTTTCAGAATAAATTGCCATGGAAATTGTTCAATTTCCAAACAATAAAGCCACTCATAAAATTTTCAGCTAGTTCAACGAGCAGTACCCATATTTTATATAGTAATAGGGAACTGCACAGCCATGTGCCAGCATGAATTCCTAACACAAATACAATATTTTAATTCTGCATCCCTGGTACACCTACACATATAGAAAGTTGAGCACAGTAGCTCTTACAGGAGAGAACAATAAAACCAAGAAAAATATCTGAATTATGGAAACCATATTTTTTTTTCCCCTAAGAGCTGCTTCCTACACAGATGGATCAGACCACATCCCTGTGTAACAAAATTCTAAGTGATAGGTGCTGTCACATTAAACAATAAGATTTCACAAGATTTCAGTTATTTCTTTATCTTCCTCACAGGAATGTGCTGGTCTATCTGTAAGAAAATTGCTGGTGCAACAGACTGAAAGCAGTTCTTTTAAAAGTTCAGGTGGCTGTGTTGACCCTAAATGATCACAGTGGCTGAATTTGACTTATGGGTTGCTCTGCCTACCTAAATGGGCACACAAAATGAAAAAAAAAAAAAAAAAAGAAAAAAAATGGAAAATAGATGCTTAGTCCAGCCAAAGTTTTCATGTGCTCTTCCTCTAACCATAAGCCTCTCTACTGTGGTTCATCAACTCTTCCCTTCCCTGGGACTCAGTGCACCCTCAGATTGTTTATTAGAATATTTCTGTTATAAGGAGGAATGTGTAATGTAGACATTACAATGGGATAACTATTCTCAAATTTAGACTGAACTCTTTTCAGTCAGTATTTTCATTTTTAATTCAAATATAAAGAGAAACTTGTATGTATAAAACATCTCCATAGGCTATCTTTTTAAAGCAGAATATGGAAAAAATTATCTGTTTGCCAATCAAACAGCAATTCCTGCATTTTTGAAACATTAACTTCTTTCCACCATAAAAAACCAAAACAACTAGTCCTTAAGAAACACACTAATTAGGGGAAGACAGATTTACCTGCCTACAAAAGAAGTTTATAATGGCTATTGACAACCTAAATGATTTTTATACCATAGAAACACACATCTTCTTAAAAGCAGCATTTATTATGTAATTCAGTCAGTGCCTTGGTTGGAAGGAACCCAACCCCTCTGTTTAATATTGCCATAAAACCCCAAAGCAATCAGGAAGATCTATTTCCTCCCACTATGGCACCTTAAAGAAACTTAGCCATCACCAAGGGCTGCTTAAGAAAAGCCTCAGCTCCATACCCAGTTCTGGTTAAAACAGGAAAAAGAAATAAAAATCAGGAGGAAATTTAACAACAAAATGCTGCATAAAGAATATAGAAAGTGCTGTAAGGATCTTTTGAGAAATAAACCTTACAGATTTCTCTTTAGTATAGGTCACCGTTGCTGTAAAATACACCACTGAACAAAGGAGGTTTTGAGAAGGCCATTGAGAAACAATTTAAAAGTGCAACACCAACACACTGCACACAAAAGGCGATGATTTTAACTGGCTGCACAGGAAAAGAAGAGGGTGCATAACAAATGCCTGCAAAATAACAAGTGGTGTACAAAAGGCATTCAAAATTTGTTTTTCTTCCAGACTTATAATAGACAAAGTATGAAATATTTAAAGATGCTGAAAGACAGCAGGTTTGAAATTGAAAAGGGATTTTTTTTCAATATGCTGCAAAATTAGACTTTGAAACTTGACGTGTGAGGAAATTGTTAAGATCAGTAATTCAACAAGAATAAAAAAGCTATTTGAAGTGTGTATGAATAAAAAGAATAAGCAATGCTATACAAGCAAATTCTAAGAAGAGTGAAACAAAATTCATGGGGATATTACACTTCCTACCTGGGATTTTAAGGCAATCTCTGGCTCTTATGAATCAAATAAAATCTTCAAGTAGAGGGCAAGTTTCAGCTCAGTCACCTACTGCTTTAACCACAAAATTTATTTGGATTTCAAGGAAAACAAACACATACTTCCTATTTCCCCAAAATTGGTATCACTGTTGTCCAGTCTTACCACACATTTGTTGTAAGAGGATGCATCAGAAAATATCCTCCGTTTTCAGCTGACAAACCTGTAATTTTTCACCTAATTAGAGAACTTCCTTTTCCCAGGTAGTTCCCACAAAAGTTTCCCCAGATTTCTGTGAATGAGGCAAAACCACCAGGGGCTCCCACATCTGTTGGTTCTGCCATCTCCTCCAGCCTCCTGACACAGCTTCAATTTTGGGAACATTTTACTGACTTTCCTTCCAATAGCTTTTAGCGGTTGTTTTTATATTCTTTGCTCGTGATCTCTCTTAGATGTCTTTCAAATTACCCACTTTCTTTCACATTTTAATTGAGTCAAAGTCTAGAAGCTCCACAAACTAACATCCTTCCTCCTTCCTTTCTTGTCCACGCTACTGGTCAAACACAGGAATAGTTTTCAAATTTCAGCTCTACAATGCTTAGAGGCACAAGGACATACTTACACATGTAACTGGCTACAGTACCACAGAGTTTGTTATTATACCATTAAGTATCTTGTTGGCAGTATAATTTATTAAAATTATTCACAGAGCTAATTCTGCTGAGAATTAACACCCCCTGACACCCTAGAATAAAAAAGAATACCTCGTTTAAGTTTAGAACACCTCAAACAGGTATTTTTTTCCAAATGAGGAACCACAGTTTGTGTGCGTCAGGAGGAGCATGGAATGAAAATCTGGTGTGGTGTAACTGCATGCACACTGGTACATTAAATTTGCCTACTTGGCTCTTGGGATGGCTGGCTTGGAACAACCTGCATCTGTGCAAGAAAACAATAGGGTTTAGTCTTCAAAACAAGGCAGCTGCATGAAAACCATCTGTGGGAAATGGTTTCTGGAGTGCCCTGCCACCCAACTGCAGCCAGGAGCGGTTTAACAAGAGCACTCACTTACTGTAACACAAAAACCCATGACACATTCTGCTCCCTCCTCACAGTAATTTCTTCCTGGCAGCTGAAAAAGTCACTGCGATTCTGCACGTGGGATGGATGTACAGACTGGGGAGCGAGAGGCTGGGAAAGGGCCTGGGGGTCCTGGTCAGTGGCAGTGCCCTGGAGCCAGGAGGGACATCCCTGTCCTGGGGGCACCAGGCCCAGCATGGCCACCAGGCCAGGGAGGGATTGTCCTGCTCTGCTCTGCTCTGGGCTGGGCTGGGGAGGCCTCACCTGGAATATTGTGTGCAGTTCTGGGCATCACAGTGTAAAAAAGACATTAAACTGCTGGACAGTGTGCAAAGGAGAGCTAGAAGGGTGGTGAAGGGTCTGGAGGGGCCGTGTGAGGAGCAGCTGAGGGCACTTGGTGTGTTCAACTGGAGAAGAGGAGAGTGAGGGCAAACTCATCACAGTTACAGCTTCCTCACGAGAGGAAGAGGAGGGACAGCTCAGATCTCTGCTCTCTGTGACAGGGACAGGACCTGAGGGAAGGGCTGGAGCTGGGCCAGAGGGTTGAGATGGAGATCAGGGAAAGGTTCTTCCCCCAGAGGGTGCTGGCACTGCCCAGGCTCCCCAAGGAATGGGCATGGCCCCGAGGCTGTCAGAGCTCCAGGAGCATTTGGACACCAATCCCAGGGAGGGATTTTGGGGTGTGTGCAGCGACAGGGTTTGGACTTGATAATTATGATGGGTTCCTTCCAGCTCAGGGGGTTCCTTCCAGCTCAGGATATTCCTTGATACTGGAATTTGCTGGTAGGTCAGGTCAACTGGCCAGAAACGCGTGGCCACTGGCCATCCCAGCTGTGGCACTACAGGTAAAACCACTGTCCTGTGGACAGCTGGGATGATGCCTTAAGGTACAGTGGAAATCTGCTCTGACACAGTACCCCATCTGTGCAGTTCTCAACACATTTGTGTAGCATTTGTGAATATCACAGGCCACCCATTACATGGAATAAGAAAGCAGAGAGCTCAGTAAAACCTTGGGAAGGACTTGTTTATATTGTTAAATGTGTTTGATTACTAACCCTTATTCTTGAAGTGCAAGGATTTTAGTTATGTCTGGCAGAGTTAATGATCCTCAGCATATAAACCCACATGGAAATCAAACCCTTAAATCTGAACCTTTTATTGCTTCAAACGTGAATTTTGCTGGTAGGATCTCTGTCCTTTCAGCTACTTGAGTGGCAGCCACTAACACCTATTGTGTCTAATGTCACAAATTCCTACTTTTTCCGGTAGGCAGTGTCTACCCGAAAATCACAATAATGCATACAATATATATCTCTCAAAGTTCTGGGATTTTTACTTGTTGTGAGTGTTGTTTTTTTAGTTGTTGTGTCTTTTTTTTTTTTTTTTTTTTTTTGTATGGGTTTTTTGTAGTTGTTTGTTTGGTTTTCAGTTCTTTGGGTTTGTGGAGTTTTTTATGATTTTGTTTTGGGGTTTTGGGTTTTTTTGGATGGTTTGTTTATTTGTGTTTTTTGCTTTAGTTATTTTTTGTTCAGTTTTTGTTGTTGTTGTTGTTTCATTTTGTTTTTGTTTTTTGTGTGAAAAACTATCCATTTCAGGTTTTGGGGTATTTTCATGGATTTTGACTTGTTCTAAGCTGCTTTAATATAGAATCACAGACTGGCTTGAGTTTTAAGGGACTTTAAAGATCACCTGGTTCCAACACCCCAGCCATGGGGACTTCACCAGCTCTCCTGGAGCCCTTCAGGCACTCAAAGGGGCTCTGAGGTCTCCCTGGAGCCTTCTCTTCTCCAGGTGAACACCCCAGCTTTCCCAGCCTGGCTCCAGGAGAGCCCCTGAGATGAATCTTCATTTCAATCAGTTAAGTAAATGCCTCTTAAATAATTTTTTTTTTTTTTTCTGCCATTGGGTAATCAGAATCTTTTCAGGCTACCACAGCCAATCAATATCAGTTTGTAACAAATTGAGAATATATAGTCAGTAAAATTGCTAATAATCTTTTATAGTTTACATATTAATTATTTACATGGGTAAAAGGTCAACAAATTTCAGAAATACTGTCCGGGTGTTTGTTGATTTGAATGATAAAATACCAGTTTTGAGAATGTATCTTGACTGCAGAGTCCATCACCTGGCTTAATTGATTTGGAAATAGAATATTAGCCATGAAAGAAATTCAAGATAAAAAGGTTTGTATAAGAGAACCACAGCGTGGTTTTTGGAATTCTTGACAGTGTAGAAGAGATGTGTCTTGCAACAAAGTCATTTTAATTTATCTCTTTATGATAAATTTGACAGAATTCTTACTTGATGTACAGTAAGCTCAGAATTGAATTGCTAAACTTTGTGAAGCAGAGGAATTTGTATCAAAGGAATGCTGTGAATTGAGCTAAGGTGATATTGTATATAAATGTTAAATTAAGTCCACCACTGAAAATCCCACAATTCTCCCTGCCTGCAGAGAGCACCGTGGCTGCCTCTTACAGCTCTCATCCCCAGAGACCTGCTAAGCACCTGGACAGTGTATCTGATTTATTATCCCATCCTAAATCAGGTTATCTGAAAAGGACTAAATTTTGTTCTCCCGCAAAGAATAACTGTTCATATAAACTTGTCTTTTCTCAAATCACTTCAGCTGCCTTGTGGGGTGGTGACAAGCCTGGGTCAGCTGTGTGAGAACTTTGCTTTGTCCTGAAGTTGACATAAATAGACTTTGCTGATTATCAGGATTATTCACTAACACTATATACCTCAATATTTTTAAAAGGATGCTGTGGACCCAGCAAACAGCTCTGATGAATCACTCTGTGATACACCAGCTGTATGTTCATTGCTCATTAATTAGGTAACAAAAGATGACATTCCACAGACAGCTCAGACTCAGCAACACATTTTGCTTGATGAGAACTTGTAGTATTATTTACTTCATTAGCAAAAATCAGCTCCTTGATATTTGATGGAAGAAGTGTTGTGTGCCGTGAGACAGGTCTCATGATGGGGCATTCCTGAGCATGAGTCCATGTATTTTCATACAAGCTTATCCACATGACTGGACATCAACCACTCATTTCCATGCTCCCAGTGGGGCAGGTGGGTGTGTATTTTTCACTAGATTAAGTCATTGGCACCCACTGACTTGCCCACCTTGCCCATGCAATTAACTGAGAGTGTGGCCAAAGTTAATGAAATTGAGTATCCATATGCCAGTCTTTGGAGACACTTTCCTCTGAGTATTTAAGGGACATAACAAACATGAAGATGTTAGCTGAGCTGCACTGTATTGGTCCTTGAAACTTCAAATTATAGACAAGTATCTAAATGGAGCAATTAATTCAGGTAGGCTGGATTCAGTGCTTATTCACTCTGATCTGAATGACTGAACTAATTTTTACTTGTGAGTGGAAATGGATTCTTGACTGTTTCTTTGTACTTTTTTACCTTCTGAGTACAGCTGGCTTCCAAATGCATCAACAGCCTAAGATTTTAAAAGCCATGCTGCTCTTGGCTTAATAACCATTCATGCACAAAACAGAAACCCAAAAATTTCTCTCGTGAGCTTCTCCTCAGGCAAACACTTCTTTTAAATGAGTTTTGCATGTGAACCCCACCCCCCCAGTTTCTATTTTAGTAACAGACAATGCAGACTACCTTTATAGGTTGGCACACGACCCGCTCAGTCACTAGCAGATGAGTATCCCTCACCAAATGGTTTGGATTGCTGGTGCGGTGGAGTGAGAAGAAGCAAAACTCCTGACTGTGTTAGCATTAGCCAGCAGTAACTAAAACATCCCTGAATCACCAATGATAGTTCCAGCACAAATTCAAAATGCCGGCCCACACCAGCTACTGTGAAGACATTAAACTCTGCTCCAGCCAAATCCAGCACACCCCAAATTTCTTTTCCCATGTGGTTCATTATAAGTTCTCTAACTGCACTCTAAGGTGAGGATACAGACCTGCTGTTCCAAATCTGACCTGAAAATAGGAAATACTCTCAAAATAAATGACAAGGATTAGAAAGAGGTCCAGAAACTGCATTTTAAACAGGGTTAAATTTACTTCTGATGTAAGTCTGGAGGTTCTGTCTTTGAACTTAGATTCTGTGATTCAAAACATTTCATTATTTATAAAGACATAGGTAAAGAAATATGTAAAAGACATATTTATTCAGAAATTTCATTTTTTTCCCTTTTTTTCTTTTTTTGGCATTAATCACAAAGCCAACCCACAAACACTACTGAGATAAGAAGATAGCCCATCTTCTTCAAATACCCTTCTGCATTGAATCCCTTCTGCAAAATATGTTTACCTTGTCCTTGCCATGGTCTAAAACATCCGTAGCAGATCATGTACTGTTGTGTCCAGTGGATTAGTAGTCAGGACATATTCTGAAGGCAGCAGCAGCATTCTGTGGTATTAGCTTGCTCATAATATAAAGGCCAAAGTCTGATATACTCCAGAAAACCAGATCCGATATTAATCCTTAACAGTGCAGGCAATAAAAAGGCTCCTATCTATAAATACAATAAAATTTACCATGTGGAACTTACTGTGCTGGCAGTGAATCCCATTAAATCCCTGTGGACATTTACAAACATAGCCTATGAATGTGTCGCCTCGGTATGCTTCACTAATTTCACATATCCCACCATTATGGCATGGATTAGGAAGGCAGGGTCCTGAGAGAAGGGGAAAAAAAAAAAGAGAGAGACAAGTATGTACACATCCACAATAACAGCCATAATAACTTCAGTCATTTATAAGCATTCGTTAAAGAAATGAAATGCCTTACACAGGCCTTTATATTCCCCTAACTCAGTAAAATACATCCTTCAGTTACTTCAGATAACTTGCCAGCACAGATTTTTATGAACAAGAAAAAAATATGAAGCGTGTCACTACTCATTAATCATGGCATTAGTTTTTAATGTGAGAGAAGACAGGAGGCAGTGAGGCTAAATCTTGCTCTTCTGTTAAAGATAACAGACATTCTAGCTTTTGCAGCACTGAGGAAATAGGTATTAATCAAACATGCCTATCATGCACAGAGTGACATGTACAATGTCCCTGAATGATCACTACATGTCAAGTTAGCAGTCTGAGGAGATCTTTGCTATGGCTCTGGGTGACTTTCTGAAATGTGAGTATCTGGGCCAGCAGTTAGCAGCTACCAAACCAACTATTCTTTTCTACTCAGTGCCTCTGAAGCATAGCCATTTTAAGATGATTTGAAAAAGCTCTTCTGACTAAATTTTCCTTTTCTCCAACATGTCACACGCTAGGATGCATAAAATTTCAGCACGGAGATCTCTTTGGATTGCAATTATTCTAACTTAAAAAACCTTTGAAAAATGGAATTATTTGACCTGAGATCTACAGTTTACTCATTTACAGTACAGTAAGAGAGCTACTTACATTTTATTATCTTACTAATACTACCCACAACATGACTCCTACCAGAAGAAAACATTATTTTGATCATTTTTTTTCCAAATCTCATTTTAAAGAAGTGGTATTGTTTAGAAAGCCCCATGTGCAAGTTTGTCTGTGATTTGTAAATTCAGTATAATGTATGTTATTTGCAACCTGTGCCATGTACTCTGAAAGGCAATAACTGCTGCTTGTTGAAATGCAATGTCATAATCATTCACTCACTTTAAATTGCATTTGGAAGAAAACCCAAAGCAAAAGACAAAAGAAATCTACAGCATAATTTACTGACAATCAGGGTTGGCAATTTCAGAATCCCAGAGTCACAGAGGTTGGAAAAGACAGCCAAAGCCATTGAATCCAAGCTGCACCTGATCCCCACCTTGTCCCAGCCCAGAGCACTGAATGCCACATTCAGGTTTTCCTTGGACACTTCCAGGGATGGGGACTCCAAATCCCCCAGGGCAGCCCCTGCCAAGGCCTGACCACCCTTTCCATGGGGAAATTCCTGCTGCTGTCCAACCTGAGCCTCCCCTGGCCCAGCCCGAGGCCGTTCCCTCTCCTCCTGTCGCTGTTCCCTGGGAGCAGAGCCCGACCCCCCCGGCTGTCCCCTCCTGTCAGGGAGCTGTGCAGAGCCACAAGGTCCCTCCTGAGCCTCCTTTTCTCCAGGCTGAGCCCCTTTCCCAGCTCCCTCAGCCTCTCCTGGGGCTCCAGACCCTTCCCCAGCTCTGTTCCCTTCTCAGGACACGCTCCAGCCCCTCAGTTCCCCGTCGTGAGGGGCCCGGAGGCGGACACAGCACTCGGGGTGTGGCCTCAGCGGTGCCAGCACAGGGACGGTCACTGCCCTGCTCCTGCTGCCACAGCACGGCTGGGACAGCCCAGGGGCCATTGGCCTTCTTGGCCACCTGGGCACCCCTGGGCTCATGTCCAGCTGCTGCCACCAGCACCCCCAGGGCCTTTTCCAGCTTTCCAGCCCCTCTGCCACAGCCTGGAGATGCAGAACATTGGTGGGGCCTAACAAGTCACCTTAGTGAACCAAGGAATGAACAAATGGAATGATTTAGATCTAAAAGAGCTGCAAGTTCAGTGTTTCTAAGTGTCTGACTGTTCATATTCTCAATTAAAAGCCCAGGTTTGAAAGATCCTCACAGCAGCACCATTCATCCAGATGTCACATCAGTGAAAACTGTGTTCTTCAAGCAAATATTAATTTCTAAAGCATAAAAATTAACTGAATGATGAGGATATCAGAACATATTCCCCAGTTATTATTGCCCATGTGGCTACTACAATTTGAGAAGCCATGGAGATGCACATTTCTATTACAACTTTAGTCATCAGACTGTTCCAAGATACAACCCTGCAGAGGTTTTGCTTGTGTACGTCATTAAACATGAGATATGTCTCACTGAACCAAGAAAATAATTGACATGAACATACTTCAGATAATTCCAAATGTAATTAGTAGCAAAATAAGGGCAAAAATTGTGAAGATGAAAACAAGAACGGCTGGTGCCTGTTTTGTCTTTTGCCACACACACTCTGTATTACAATTTGAAAGTATTGGCACACTACATTCTTAATTCTAGGAAGTCTCATGTCTTTCAAACATTACTACTTCTATTCTTTCAGTTATTACTACTTCATGCTATTTCTCCTTCATAATAATTTGGGAAGAAACCTGTCTAATAATTTGCACTTTTAGCCTCCCTATAAATATGAACTGTGTAATTTTTTTTTCCAAGCCTCTATTACAGTGCTGCAGTTTGGGGAATACCTGCAGGCAGCCTCATATGTTAATTGTTTCTATGCAAGCAAGATCTCTAATCTTCCAAGAACAATAAATCTTTTAATAATTACTTTCTCATTTTGCTTCCTGCTTTCTCTGTATGGCTTGTTAAGCACACATTCAGCCTATTTTCATCAATTTTCTTTATATTTTGCATTTTCTCAGATCAGTCCAAACTGCAAAGGCTTATAAGATCATCTGAGGTGCATAGTGAGGTGCATAGTTTTTTCCAGAAAAAATGGTTCATAGAAGAAAAAAAAAAAAAAACAGAAAACAAAAACCAACAAAATACAAAAATATGAACTTTTTTTTCCCTGATTATGGTTGTTATGGACAAATAATATTACTATTTTTAATTTAAATGTTGAGTATTTTGCTTTGGGTATTTTTTGCTTGCTTTTGTTGTTCATAGAAACTGGTAGTTCAAAATTATTTTTAGAGCAATAAAGGATATTTTAGTGAACAACATCCTCATTAATTGCACCCAAATTGAAAAATGACAATCACCTAGTTTTGACTAGTTAACATTTATTAATTGATAAAGACATGGGATAGACTAACTCTGTGATCTAAATGAATGAATGATTGAAAATTAAAAGGTCTGTGCCACCCTACAAATGCCTCTCCTAATTCTTCAAAGGACCAAAATTTAAGTTCACACATCTTGAGCTTATTTAAATAGCATGAACACCCTTACATATGAGTCTTTAAAATTAATTAATTAGTCAATTTAATAATTATAACTGAGTCTGTGGGACCCCTGATGCAATTTCTGCAGATTTAAGTGTCTTGATGGATCTTGGGCCTAATCCTGCCATAATTCCACTGAAGCACCAAAAATGTAATGTGTAATGGCACATGAGGAGAGGTCCCAGCAAACTTCCTTAGGGGTGTCTAGGCTTTTAAATAACATGGTATTAAATTCTGGATAATTAATTCTGTGACAGTCTCATTAATATGGTCTGTTACTCAGATCTATAGCAGCGAGTCCACAAATAGCCTTTTTCACAAAAAAAAAACCCAACAAAACCAACAAAAACAAAACCCGAAAAAACTCCAACAAACTAACCAAAAAAAAAACCAAAAAAAACCCAACCAAACCAAACCAAACAAAAAAAAAAAAAAAAAAAAAAACCAAACCAAAACCAAACCAAAGCAAAAAAAAAAAAAAAAAAAAAAAAAAAAAGAAAAAAAGAAAAACAAAACCAAAAATCCCCAACCAACTAAACAAAAGACCAAACCAAATATGTCAACTAATTTTCAAAAACAGTGGACTTCAGGGGTTGGGTTTTTTAAATCGATAATGCTGTAATGCTTTTACAGGTAATCTTTAAGTGGCTTCCAACACAAAGAGAACAACAACATTTGATCAATATTAATGAGCAGAGGAATTCAATGGTATGGTTTCCAGGCATTTTTATCCATGTTCATATAAAATAATGTCAGCAAGATTAATTGTGCACTCAAAGTAATAGATCTGTTCACTTTGCTGCTCTTTTGAGTCCTTCTTTATTCAGTTCCAGGGGTATCAGCCAACATAATAAGTATAGCCCAAAATACATCATTCTATTATTCAATTGAAATCCCATGCTGTTTTTGAAAAAAATATTGAAAGTTAACTTAAAGCATAGCAGGTTTTAAATTTTAGACGTCCTTACTAAAACCTCTGAGACTTCATAGATATATGAATCAAATAAATGCATCCTCAGCAGAGCTGCAAAGGGGCTCAAGGCAGAACCTTGTTATCTGTTTTCTCCTTTGACAAGTAGAGTCAACAAAAATTTTGTAATAAAATCTTGCATCATGCCATACTGCAGTGGAAACTGCATATTTGATAGAAACCATGAGTTTATCTATAGAAGATAAAGCCAGGAAAGCAAGGAAACCAGTTTAGTGACAGCCATCTACCTCTAGAAAAACAGCATAAGCATTTGTTTTGCCTAATATAAAATCTGCTGATGCTTTGGTGGGAAAGGCATTCAAAAATTACAGGGGATATCATTAAACAAGAAATCAACATCAGGCCATCTTTATCACACAGCTGGATTCCCCGAATTCAAAAGGTGATGAAAAATCAAAGCCCACCTTTTCTTACTAAGTGAAGTTTAAGTGACAAATATGAAAAATATTAGAAGAAAATAAAGAAAAAATGTGTACTCCAATGGAGCAAAACATCCAAAATAACCATCATTTTTACAAGTAAAATTAAATAAAAAATGTTAACACTTTTGATGATATCAATCCATTTTCTCTTCATGTAGAAATAATATGACTTTAATGAAAAATACTAAATTAGATATTGACCTTAATATATATCAAGGCAAAGATACAAAGCTAATTGCTTCATTTATTTTGTGGAGTATTACTGAAGTAGGATTAATAGATAATGTTATTCTGATGATATAGTAAGCTGCAAATCCCATCAAAACAAATATGGGAGCTATCATCAAATTAATAAAAGACATCAAATAATTTTACTTTTCATTTTCAAGAGCAGTACTCTCCAGCTGCGTGCCTTTGTGGCATCAGCTTTTCATAAGTTCCCCTTGGCTTTGCATGAATGTCAAATAGGGTTTTTCCCCGTCTGATAAATTGATATCTTCATCAGAAATCTCTCATACAGTTTTAACACCAATAGCTGGAAGTTTTCCTCTGTGTTTGGATAATACATGATACTTTAGGTGCTTCCTCTCTCAAAGCAAAATCTTCAAAATAAGCTGTGACAGAGCTCACTCAGCAGGTGAGCCCGTATTTTGAAATTAATGTGTGCAAAGGAAGGCAGTGTCACAAACAGCTTATTTCAACTTTATGGGAAGGAAAGAATCAGCCTCCTTGCTGCAGGAGCTAGCAGAGTGGCACAAGCTGCCCATGGTGAAGGAGTTCAGGATCATCACACTGAATAAGGCTCAGTGTCCAGGTAATCCAACACTCCACTGCCTTTGCTCAACCTGAGGACAAAGCTGAATCATCCTGCCATGAAAATAAGCAAAATCTGCACCAGATATTTTACAAATATTTGTGATAAGCCCAATTTCTGAGTCTTTATATTTGACATATTTTTCTTCACATATATGACATATATGTTTTCTTCACATGGTTAAAAATGTTACCACCATTATACATGATAGATTGACTTTTTTTTCTTCAGAAGTACATTGACTTTTTTCTTTCCTTATCACCCTTTTAAAAACTTAAAATGGATTTTTGAAAGGTCTGCCCCTTCAAATGTGAGATTGCAGAATTCACACTTCAGCAGACACAAATCCAAAGTATAACTTAATCCTATTCAAAAGGGACTGTCTTCCACAGAGATGCTCAGACAAGCATTCAAATTCATCAGCAATGTCCCTACAGGTTCTGACAGAAAACTGTTTTATTGCACAAAAAGGTCAGGAATATAACAAAAGCTTTTGAGGGTTTCTGATCTTCCTCACATTTACTACTTTGGTTGTTAATTCAGTGTTATTGTGAAGACTTTACCCAGCACAGAGGCTGCTTTTGACTGCTCCCAGGTGCCTGCGTTGCAGTGCAGAGTTTGGGCACATTTGAGGAGCACATTCCCAGCACTTGTGCTATTGACCTTCTGAAGGTACTACAATCATGAGAATGACTTCTAGACAACATGCTCATTCTGCCACTAACGAAGTATGAAGCATCAGCAGTAATGAACTAATACTTTGTAGTTCAGTATTTGCTCCTTCTTGCTCAAAAATCCTTTTTTTATTTTTTCTTCATTTAAAAGTAATCCTTGTGTTAAAAACTTACATAAACAACTAAACATTTTAGGGCCCAACTCCAGTTATACTGATGCATCATGACAAACTGATCATCATCAGTTAATAATGATGATCATAATAAAGATGCATTTTGAATTATCATCCTTCAAAGCTTCTGAAGTGCAACAAGAAATTCTTGCTTGCCCAGCACACTCAAATATTTTTAAAGTAAAAAAAGTAAAAAACCACAACAGCTCCCTCCTAGCCTTCAAAAAATTCCTTTTTGAATTTACTACTCTTGTGTCTATTTTACTGCTAGGATACAAATGGATTTTGCATTAATAAATATGTATTGACCTACACCTTGCTTTTTGTTTGGTTATTTCAACCTGAAAAGAACAGGTACTGCAGAACATCATTCACAGTTTATGTGGAATATTGATAATAATAATTGATTGCTGCATGTTATTCCAGTTAATGCATGAAAGCAGAAAAAGTAATTAAATGACACACACTGTCATCTAATGAAAATTCTCAATATACCAGCTTTGGGAGAAAAATAATAAAAAAAATCTGTTCAGCCTGGCTCATAAGTGAATTAGTAGTGTATTAGATTCTATCTGCCTATATATTCATTATAAACTAATGGCAGAGATCCAGACTTAATTGCACAGTGATTAAATATTTATCTTGTTTTTAATGCAGCAAATGGAGCGTGCTGATTATGATGATCAAGGTGTTTCCATCTGGATGCAGCAAAAGATAAAGTTCACCCCCTGAGTGCAAAAGGCTTTTGGGTCATTTCTTCACATTCCCCTCCAATTCTATTCCACAGAATTCTTCTACGGGGAAGAAATTTATCCTGATTGTCCAGCCATCTCCCAACCTTTTTTGAGCTGAATAGCTAGAATTTTTTCTGAAAAGATGCAATTTATACTCAATGGATATACAATGCCTTTCCTTAAGAGTCTTAAGCTTTTCACCCAAGCCTTCGATAGCAAAATATACCCAAATTTGAGGTGTGGTGAGTGCCACAGGCATGGTAGTGATTTTCCAGAGGGTGAGACATAAAAATACTCTAAAAGCTGGGGAAAGTGTTCAATGCACAAGACATTTTCCCCAAATCCTCTTCCATTATTTCTCTTCATATTCCTCAGCTTCCAAGGCTAAGAGCTTTCTTTGCCAATTTTCAATGCTGTTTTTCAGCTCTTTTCACCCTTTGCCACCTAAATATGTGTTTCTGAATAATGCCCACAGTATTCTTCCCTCACCAACTCTCCCATAAACCTCAGCAAGTGTTAATGTGAGATCTATTCTGCATTTCTGCATTAATTTTCACAGGAGGAATTTATCTTCCCAGAGAACATCTGACCAGTTTATGGAAAATACATTTTCAAGGCCTTTTCCTCCTCCTCCTTTAACTTTCCAGTCAGGTAGCATCATTGCTGTCTTTCTCATAGATAATCCTTTTTCTGTCACTGACTTCTCCCACTCTTTCTGACCCAGGTGTGGCATCTTGTTTGCTACGCTCTTGTGATTTACTTTGTCTCATTAAAACCAGATTAATTTTCCAGCTTACATTAGAAATATTTTCCAAATTTATTTTTTGGTTGATTCTGGTTTACATCAAACTGAAAGAAAACCCCCACCTTCTGCAAACAGAGGGAATCATTTTGTAAAAAACTTTGCTGAAGGACTGCAGACTTGAATTTTTAATGTTAAAATATTTGGAGAAAGATTAGATTTCAGTTGGGATGTCTGGAAGATTTACTTCAAAAGTGCAGTCTGACAACGCTAATGTCTACAGATTCTGCATTAAAATAAACTCTCCAAATCCATTTTCTACATAGTTGGAACAAATCCATACCTGTGTTTACTGCACTGGTAATGGCTTAAGTAAAACAGACCCAGCAATAAAGAAACTGTATTGTTTGGTACCTAGTGCAGAACCTCACTTGCAATTGGGATTTCTGTGCAGTAGTGTTATTTTTATCACTGTAATTCTTTCATAATCTATGAAGATGTAATTTTTCATTCTTTTGCTGCACTTTAGACTGCCAATGATCAGGACTTCTTATCCTTTTTTGCCTCTATAACTGGAAAATGGAAAAAAACCAAAACAATCCTGCAAAGATTATGTGAACCTTAATTATAACAGCAAATAGAATAAATTCACTTAGGCCTCTTGCTGAGGATTCCAGTGAGAACTAAAAAATGCCACAGTCTAAACTTAGGCTATTCATGTTCGTATGAGTCAGGTCCTAATTACTAGTGTTGCATTAATGACACAGAAACAGCAGAAGAGAACCTCAGAGGGTGGTTATCCTCAGGACATGAAATATTATTAAAAAGCGATGAAAGAGAATCACTAAATGTGAAATATATATAGTCCAAACAGGCATAAAGTTGTCCACAGCAGAAACCAATGGAAATAGACGAGTTACACACCAGTCATTTTTTTTCCCTGAGGATGTAGGTCAGAGGAAATAAATCCTTTCCTCTTCCATGTTTTTTCCCAAGCTGCCATCAAATCCTGCTATTTCCAGGTAAAAAAACCCCAACCCTAAACCCTATTTAATTCTAGATCCTGTCACTATTCTCCAGCTCTTTCTCCTTTCCTAGCTAGACCATTCTTCTCTTTTTTCATCTCCCACTCCTGCTTCACAGTGGTTGTCAACCCAGAAACCTACACTGATTGAGAATCCCAGTTTAAGATCACGACCTGTGTTTGCAGTCATGAGCCTTCAATTTGGAAGATACACACAGCAGGATTACTTGAGATCTGCCTTCTTTGCACCAACTACTTCCACAGCAGAAATACAAATTAATTGCCTGTGATTAATGTTGTTCACATGAAGTCAGTTGCACCTGGATGGAAGTACTGACTCATTTTGGTGGTTAATGGTAGTAAGCCCTGCACAGCAATACTGCAGGTTGGTGTTTTCTGATAAGCAGCAGCTTTAACTTAAAATTCCTGCTTGTGTCATTACACACAATGTAATAGTTTGTAATAAGGAGTTCAAGTACAGCTCTCAGCACAGGTAAATTTTTCCTTCGAGGGCTAGGGCTTGAGCTGTAGCACTCCCCAGGGAAATTTATTCCTTTATGGAATGGTGTGGCAGACTTCCACTGGAAATCCTATGTTATAGCCCCTAAAAGATCCAAACAAGATTAAAGTGATAAAAAGATATTACTGTTTATTGAAAGTCCTCCAGGTGCATTTATGGCCAAAAATACATGTGACAGAAGGACTTGACACTTTTATCAGATTAGAATAATTGATGAGACTCCCCATTTAAAAGTTCATTTAATGAGGTAATCCCCCCTTGTTTTGGCCTCCCACTGAAGAAACAGTAGAATTATACAATAATACTCTACAGAGCTATGAAAATATGAAAAAACCCAAAACATATAAAAGCAAAAATCTTTTGTCATCACAGCCACAGAGCCTTTCCTGGTGTGCACCCTCAGCTGCATCATGGGTAGCTCGCCAGACACATCCAACTGTGTGACAGTTTGAGGCAAAAAACTTATTTTGAATTTCCTGGGATGTTATATCATATTGCCTGTATTGTGCTAGAAAAACTTGAGATGGAAAGAAGACCTGATGAGAAATATATTACTTTACACCTTCTCCCCCTGTCCCTGCTCATGGGAGGTTAGAGCAGAACACACATGTGTCAGGATGTTTGATTTGTATTTTGTCTAAAAATAAAAGCTCAGCATTACTGTCGTGTAGAAAAAAAAAATAGAGTAAAAATATTTTGTCATTTAGGAGGCTGGATTAAAAAAAAAAAAAAAGACCTTTTTGGTCAACATGGAAAGATATTGAAATTCTCTCTTTCCCGTAGTGGATATTAATAAATAAACTGTTCTGCTGTTTGAACAGGATGAAATTCTATCAAAAAGTCGAAACTAATGAAATTCATGAATAGCTGTAACACTGACTTGTAATATTACTGTAGAGTGTTAATTCATGCTTTGTTAAAATACAGTGCTGCAGGCAAATTGAATACATAAATCTCTACCCAGACCTTTTTGTTCTTGGACTGTGCCTTCTTCATTGTAGCAATTGTATCCATTTCAATAAAACTTCAGGAATTCCAAAGCATTCCTCAGTCATTTGATACAAATGACTTTCAAAGCATATAAAGGTAGATTTCACGTTAACATTTTTTTAGTAATAGACAACTGGACATTAATGGGAGCATGTTACAATTAAAATTGCAATTGTGTTCATAATTGGAGCATATTACAATTTCATAATCGTTATTTTTATCCCAACAGTTGCCACACAGCTACAACTCCCATGGCAGCCAATGGAAGTTGTGTCTTGAATAAGAAGTGGACTGGGAAATCTTTTGGCCTTTTACTTGTTTTCAGTCACTCTGATAATTTTCATTTAGCATTTTATTGCTTTACAGTACTGTGGATCTTATGTAAATGATTTTGCCACTATTTTGTTTTGAAGTCACATGGCATTTATTTGTAAGGAGGACTACTGGAGACAAAAGTTTTATATAAAAGAAAAAAAAGAGAGAAAAGAAGAAATACAAAAAAAGTTGTTTCCAAAACAATTCTTTTAACTACTACCAATGTATATATATGATTATTCAATACACAGTCAGCTGAATGCGACATATCACTCTTTTGTCAAGCCTAATAAAGGACATTCATGCTCTCAGGTAAAGCACAGTTTATCTAAAAGATTTGCAGTAGAAAAAAAGCAAAGTGCATTTTAATTGCATTAGTAAAACTTCAAAATAATATACAAAAAAAAAAAAAATCCATCCCATTTCTAAGGCAAAAGAAAACAAGTAGGTCTTGGCTCTTGCAAACAGTCATTACCATATGGAAAGTCAATATATGAGCAAAAATGATGTGAATGAAGTGGTACATATTTGTTAGTGCAATCATCTGCAATCATCTAAGAAGCTGCTGTATATGTGCAGAAATCCCCATGGTCCTGTCTTAGTGAACTCATTTAAGCCTTTACTTGATATTTCCATGCCCCTAAAGCAATTTATATTCTCTTTATGATAAGAAATACATCTGAATTTAACCTGTTATGTTGTTTCAGTGATACAATTTAAAGAGGGCTGTTTGGTCTTGCCTAATATTAATGACAAACAGCATTTCACTGTTTATTAAGATAATAAGGCCAAATACTCCCTCAATATTTTTTTCTCTTTTCAAGCTACGACAGACCTAAAGATCTCAAAATACAAGATACACATCTTTCACTGATTGTACAATCAAAGAAGGTTGAATTTGACAGAAGTACCAAATTCTCTCAGTTCAGTCATGCTCTCTATACTTTGCCACCTGCCAGAGAGCTTCCCTTGGCACTTCCTTCACGCTTTCTTTAGCAGCCATCTAACCTGCTTAAGCTTAGGTTTTTTAACACTCTGATATAATAAAATATTAATTACTAAAAAGATGTGGCTGTAAGAGCAAATAATATTTTTTTTTCCCAAAGTCAGGGTACATTTTTGTTCATTTTCTTGTTTCTTACTAAACAAGAGCTATTGATAAAAAAATAATATAACGACAAGAGAGATGAAATAGAAAAAGATCCTAGGACAACAAACATACAAGGTACATTATTGAATGTTTCAATGAAAGTTTTCCTTGGGTGATTCAACATATAAATCCACTGAAAATTTGGTAAGATAATGAGATATAGGCATTCCCAAGAGAGTTATTGGAAAGTGATAATTCCCATTCATCCTGCTGATTATTATCATAGCATAGGGATTTCATTAATAATAATAACTTACAGGGGAAATTTGTTGTTGGTTTTGATATTAAAATATTGAGGTTTGCTTCTTTTCCTTCTCTTGCTTATTTGCACCCAACAACTGGAGAGCTTTCAATACTTAAACCTTTCAATTTCTTTTTAACTGGATTATTTTTTCTATAGTTTATTAATTGATTGATTTTATTGTATTTCCAATTTAAGTCTTTCCTGGTACCTTTTTCAAACATGAGACTGGAGCACTACAGCCATGCCAAGGGTACTTTAAGGACTCACACTGGTTAAATTTGCTGAGAATTTACAAATTTTACATTGAAATAGTCAGGAAGAAGAGTGTACAGCTTCCACCTGAAAATCACTGGATTTCAAGAAGCCTCTTCACAGCCACTCTTGTTTATTTTATATAACTAGAATTATTTTCACCCTGATCTTCAGCATCTTGCATCAGTATGGTTGTAAATGGATCTATATTTTTTAGCCTGAAAAAATTTGGAGCGCAGAATGTTTAATAATATGTTAA
The DNA here is from genome assembly GCA_027886175.1 of Phylloscopus collybita. Classification (NCBI taxonomy): domain Eukaryota; kingdom Metazoa; phylum Chordata; class Aves; order Passeriformes; family Phylloscopidae; genus Phylloscopus; species Phylloscopus collybita. Next base: position 716,222 of record JAJNNQ010000124.1, read on the forward strand.
ACATATATTGTGGAAAGAGGTGCCATAGAATAATAAAATGAAGAAAAAATATAAAAATAAGAAATCAACAGCTTTACAGAAGGTGAGGCCCTGGAAACCTCAGGAGACAAGTCATAAATATGTGTATACTCATATGTGTATAGACACCAAATTCAAGATTCACTTGTGGTCCTTCCTGTAAAAACCAGAAAAAAGAGATTTATTAAATTAAGAGTTTATTCCTAACTGACATTAGCCAAACACACTCCTATACATGTGCACTACATCTACATGTAGAGAAAGAACAGCAGTAGCTGTTGTCTTAATTTTAAATATCTAGATAACTGGGAAGACACCCTCTACAAGTTTATGTTCATTTCCTTTGACTGCAAAGACTGAGTTAAGTTGGACTCTTCCCTCTTGAAGAGGAAATCAGCACGGGGTGACATCTACCCATTCTGTTGCTAAGCTGCTGCCCAAAAATAAGTCTACAGAGCAAAGAGTGTTGGCACAATTTGGTGTCAAAAGCACAACTGCCAAAACAGGCACTGACCACATATATTCCACCACTCAAACCTTACAATAATAATTGGGTTAAAATGTCTGCATGGAAGGGTCTGGATTGTTATCCATGAAAAATATATTTAGCATCTTTAAATGCACACTTATTTTATGCTCTTTAATTCTGCTATCTTGTACCATCTTTGAACAGGGACAGCTTTTCTACAAATGGGTAATTATTCAATGTGGGTTTTTTGCCTCCTGGATTGTGCAATACAAAGCCTTGGCTACTAAAAATCACTTAAATTTGCACTGTAAAGGAGTGAAATTCCTTCCTCAGTAATCTTTATGTTTTCACAGTCAATCCAGTGCTTTAAAGATGGTCATAAGACTATTTAAATCCAAAGTAAGCATAAAAGTAAGCCTCCTTGTGATGCTATTTTTTGATTAGAGTTCTTTTCATTGAGCTTGTTAATCTGCTTCTAAATCCTCAACCAACACTTATCCTGCCTGGTTTGCTTTCATTAGTATTTGCTTCTTTTTATTTCACTTTCCACATGTCTAATGACAGGATGGGAAGCTTCAGTGAAACATAAACATAATGCCAGTATTTTACCAGAGAATACAATTTCTTCATCTTCACTCCAAATTTCAATGCACATTCCCACCAAATTCCCCTTCCAACGTGGGAGCACACATGCCACTGCACGGCAAGAGAGATCAAGGAGCTGAACCAAGTGAGCACTGACACTATCAGGAAAATTGCATTATGGATGAGGCCCTTTCAGGTGGAACAGCCTCCAGATGTAGCTCCAGACAGACCTGTGCAGTGCTAGCACAAGACAAAGGAGAGCAGGAGAACACGGGTGTGCTGGAAGAGGGAGTCAGAAATGTGTGAAGGAAACAACCCTTGCAACAGTAGCCAACCCCATGCAGATCAGCCCACTGCTGCCTTTCTCTCTGCATCCCTGCCTTCATACCCACTCCCTCTGTGCCCATGCTCATCTCATTAATCCCAAATTTTTTTTGCCCGTCAGCTCCTTTCCCCAAGAATTTCTCGTCTTGGTTTTCAGCACTTCTCGGATGAAAATCTGTCCTTTCTAGCAGCAGAGGATTTTGTCAACTCTTCTCTATCATGCTTAGCCTTTCCACAGAATCCCAGAATTACTGGGGTTGGAAAAAACCTCCAAGAGCAGGAGTCCAAACTGTGACCAATCCCCAGCTTGTCAAACCGAACAGAGCACTCAGCACCACATACAATGGTTCCTTGAAGTGGTTCACTTCCAACACATTGTGTCTCCCCCCAAAAAAGGTACTCTTTTTGCACAGTTCTCCTGTGTTTTAACTCTACTTTTCAGGAGTACAGAGAACTCAAAGAGCAACAGGGTCCACTGAGGTCCCTGCAGGAACAAGAACAGTAGCTTGTTCATCTTCTCATTGCTTCTCCACCTTCAGAGGATGAAGAAATAAATACCAAATAATAATCTTTGGCTGTTACTATTCACATCTTTTAGCTGGCCAGAGCTAGAGCTAGTCCTGGTCTTTTTATCTGTTCTGGCAAAGACTAGACATCTGCAAGACCTCTTTCTGGGGAACACTGCTTCCCAGATGGAAACAGTTGCACTGTGTAAAACTATCCTGCTGATACAGGCCTGGTACCAAGAGACTGTGTTCACTTGGTTTCATAGAATCCTAGAAATGGGGTTGGAGGGGACTTTAAATATCATCCAGTCCCACCCCATGAGCAGGGACACCTTCCACTAAATGAGATTTCTCAGACACCCTTCCAACCTAGCCTTGATGTAAGCTGAGTTCAGCCTGAGGCAGGTGACTGGCATGAAAATCTTCATCTTGGAAAACTGCTGCCTCAAAATTCAGGTAAGAAAAGAAAAAGCAGACAGAAGGAGAAGTTCAAGACATAAACCAGTATTGGTTTAAGGGAACACACTCTGATCTCCCACTTTATTTGTACACTGGGATAAATATTGTATAACCACCACAAATATCACTCTCTGAAACTACGCAGATTATGGAAAATGCCTATGTATGATTTTCTCAGGCAGCTGCCAGCACTACGGGCTAATTTCAAACTCCTAGTTCCCTTTTTTGTCAATTTTGAAAATCAGTCAGAGATTTTGCCAAACTGTGTTATTTTTATGATATATGGATGGACAGTCACTAAGGGATAGGCTAAAAATACTAATTAATTTTCATTCCTGACCTAAGCAAGATTTCCAGCTTTTAAATGTGACAGGCTACTCTAATAGCCTTCAGTGCCACCTGGCATCTAGAACTATTTTTACTGCATAAGCCTCATTTCCATCAGAATGGGGTTCAATATGACCTTTATATAATTTTCTGGGTTTGTCTATATTTTGCTTGGAATAGATGGAAAAGTAATTAACAAGCTAGCTGCAGGCACCGGAAGAAATAAAATATGCAGTTTGAGAAGAAAGAAAGAAAAGGAATTGCTACAAATGCGTAAAACAAGTTCAGCAAGACAGTAAATCTGTGGTACAGTCCCTGGGGGAATGGGAAATGCTTTCCCTTGGAATAGTTTTGAATGATGATTTTCCTCTTCAAAATCACTGAATGTGTAGAATGGAAGAACTTTGCACATCACAGCAAAATCACTGTGGCCCCAAAGACAGCCTGGGAGCTGACAAAACCACAACTCCAGATCCTGCTCTGCAGTGGGCAGGAAACTGAAGTCTTTGAGATTTGACCAGACACATCCTTGATGCAGTGGGGGTGACTCAGAAAGCAGATTAAACATGTCACACTTTTATTTTGAAAGTTTAATTTCAATGACTTAAAAAAAAAGAAAAAAAAAAAAAAAGAGAGAGAGAGAGAGAGAAATCTGGTTTGGTTTCTCTTTTCTGATCATCATGGAATCATAAAATGTTTTTGGTTGGAAGGGACCAAAAAGGTCATCCAGGTCCAAAATCCAACATATTTACCATTGAAGAAGGTACCTTCTTTTTTTTTTCCAATCAATAAAAGCCTCTAGGGCATTATTTTCAAGGGGAAGAGAGACCATTCATGAAATCCAATTTCAAACCCACATCAGTTAAGTATTTTAAGGACAAACACGTGGTATAATTATTATATAAGGATAATTTGCACATAAATATTAATGCCAGTAAATCTGAAATGTTTTTCATCTTAAGTCTTAGTCTCATTCTCTGAGAACCAAGGACATGTGCCTAGCACTTTAACCAAATGAATCTTGCCTGCTCTTTGACTGACAAGGCAACACCAAATGGCAAAAACATTTTCTGGCATATAGTGAGGAAAGAAAAGGAAAAATTGACTACAATATTCATCTGTGCAAGTAAAGACCTCTCTAATATATAGTCTGCTTCAGGTTGGCAGGGACCTCAAAGCCCATCCAGTGCCACCCCTTCCCAGGGCAGTGACACCTTCCACTGTCCCAGGCTGCTCCAAGCCCCAGTGTCCAGCCTGGCCTTGGACACTGCCAGGGATCCAGGGGCAGCCACAGCTTCTCTGGGCACCCTGTGCCAGGGCCTCTCCACCCTCCCGGGGAACAATTCCTGCCCAAGATCCCATCTAAATCTACCTATTCTTAAGCTGTCTAAATTAAAATTATTTTAAATTACCTAATATAAATCTAAGGTTGGTGCCAAATGGAACCCTCCTACCTTCCACTTTATATTGTTATGAAAAATCAAAACCATGAACTTTTGATACTCTAAATATCAAAGTAATATTAAACTGGTACATGGGAAAACCTGTGATATTAGTAATTATATGTCTCCTGTTTTAAATCTATAAAAAATGGCAACCCAGCAAATTTTTGAATGCAAAAATATTTAGATAGAGAAAACAAATTCTTTTCCAACATTTTTATAGTACAAGTTCCATTCTGTTGTTTAGGATTTTTTTAAACTCTACATGTCTCATGAATTTTATTTCTGAGAATCCAGTAATTCCACCAGAAATATTCTTCTAAGAGTCATCAAGGCTATGCCTAGCAAGTCAGCTTTGAAATAGTTATTGACCAAAATAACTTATACAACTTTAAATTTTTCATCTTTTAAAATCTATTTTCATTTTCTAAGCCATATTTATTTTATTCTGTGAAAAAAAAGACAATATATTTGTGTCTGAGGCGATATATTTGTGTCCCTCTTTAAAAAGTTCTTTAAACACAGGAGATGCAAGGAAGAAAACAAGCAGCAGAGAAACCTGAAGTTGTTCATAGCAGAAACAAAGCAAAGCATGTAACTTGTGTTTCGATTTTTATTCTGAAATTTAGATTTCATGTATTGCCTAACTCCATGCTCCTAGAGTAAGGGTAATGGGCAACTCTTAATAGTTATAGATCTCTATTTCTCATAGAAATAGACTTTTTAATAACTGTAAGTTATGTTTAGTGCAACTTTCATCCTGGAACTTGTACTCTCCCATTCTAATCCTTTTTTAAAATTCCGTTAATTTCCTTTAATGAAATAAACTTAATTCCATAGATTTTTACAGCAGAAGTGTCTTTCATTTGATATGGCATTTTCAACTGTTACTCTTTTGTAAAAGTGATTTTTCCCCCCCATGTTATTAACTCCTTTTGGAAAAACATGCTAAAATAACTTTAGTATAAGTTGAAATTCTAAATAAAGAGGGAACAGTTAGATCTCACATGGAAATTTAGAAGGGTAATATAATTTTCCAGGGAAAAAAAAAACAGATACAAAAATATTCAATGCAGCTTACATACTCTGCCAAAAGGTTGTTGAAGGGATCATATTTTAGCAATGTCTTTGAATAAGGAGGTGCTGCCATGCAGTGAATCTTTAATCTCAACAACACCTAAACTTAATTAAGACCATAGCAAATCTCAGACTGTAAAAGAGTTTTTATTACCACAAAACTGTAAATGTGTTTGCATATGTTATATAGGTGGAATACAAGGACAAAAATGCCAGTTTCCTAAAGCATTATGATTGAAAGAAAAAGAATGGCAGAGGCAAGGAATAGCTCCAGTTAAGTGATGATCTCAAAGGAGATGTATTTGTTACCTCAGTCAAAATCACTGTGTGGAGACAAGGGAACAAACTGCTGCATGTTTTGCTGAGCTCTGTCTCATTAGGTCTTGGAAGAATTAATCTTTAATAATTGTAGAAAGTACTTCAGGCTCCTTGAGGAGACGTGGTGGGGAATCCATAAAACCATGGGGAAACTTTTGGAAAGCAAAGCTTCAAACAGCAGGACATCCAACTAGAGTTGCTTGCTACATTAGGCTTTTAAAAACAGTTGTCAGCAAAGGAGTCTCCTCCTGGCTAAAAAAACAACTTTCAAAGACTCATGTCACACATGGATGGGATAAAAACACTCAGAAAAGAGAGAATTTTCCTGAGATTTTCCTAGTTTTGGTGCATGAGCTTCTGGTAAAACTATTTAACTGATAAATAAATAAATAAATAAAATTATTTTATTAGATTTCATTTCAACTAAGTCAAAATAAGTGAAGAAAGATGGTGAAGTGACTCAAAATAGAGTTTAGATGCCCACAATGACATAAAATCACAGGTATTTTACTGGAATAAACCAGAGATCTAGAACAACGCTTACCCAGAGGCATTGCTAAGGAAAACTTTGCTGAAACTGTGAGGAGTATCTGGAAAAACTCCTTGCTTAGAAAGCAGCTTGGGTGAAAACAACGGGTTATAATTAGAGTTCATTAGTCTGAAGCATTCTGAAACTGAAGGAACTCCAGTGAAATATCATTTCTATAGAGAGATAACTACAGGGCACTTATTATTACAGGACTATTTATCTTCAACTTACTGGTTGCAACACTCAAAGTAAAATTTTAGTGACTTTGCTTCTACAAGATTCCTCACAGATGGCATTGCCAGAAGACCTAGACCCTATCCCTAAAAGCAGAGTATGGGAAATAGCAGTTTCATCCCTTTGATTAAACAGGAAAGGAAATTTAAGTTTTGCTCCTGATCACAGGTCAATTAAAAGTTTGTAATTTTCATAAAATGTTGAAATAATGTTTATAGTCTTCATAAAAAAAATGGATGCAATTTATCCTAGCTCATGTTATTTCATAAATGAAGGCATTTGTTGGAAAAATACTATGTGTATGAATAATGATTACATAAATTTCATGAACTGGAGGAAAGTTGATGTGCTTTTTTTTGTGTCAAACACAAAATCTGATATTGTATAAAACGGCCTCTACCAGGCACATGCCACTGCAAGGCTCTAGATGAGTGCATGAGGTTTTGAATTCAGTTTCTATTTATTTTTCTGCACCCCTGCAACTTCCAAGCTGCATGACTGCATTCCTACCTTGAGGGAGGGGTATCTGCTTTAAGAAGAACCTACAGTTTTACAAATGCCAATACAATCTGAGAAATAAGTTGTATTAAAACAATCCTGTAAGAGTGCAGAACTAATCTGTTATTTTCAAAACAGCAACATCTAGTCATATCTTACAGCAAAATCAATAGAAACTATAAATTGTGGAGCATCTGAAGAGCTAGCATCTCTTCCAAAGTTTTAAGATAGAAAATAATGTTAGGCTGCACTTTATACATGGATTTTTGTCTTACTATAAATCATATCTGCAGTGCAGCCCATGTGGCTCTGTTATAAATTCCACTTCCCTCTACTTGACCATTTTCAGCTGATGTATCTGGGTAGCTTGGCCAGATCACACTTAGGGGTTCTCACAAAAACAGAAAGTGGTGTTCAAAGAGGGAGGCCATCTCTTCAGGAGATGCTCTAAAAGAATGTGTGCATTTATACCATTTCCTTAAAGGGAAAAAGGCTGGGGGTTTTGTTCTTTCCTATGTAAAAAACCCCATCTTTTTCTAACTAATGTTCCTATTGAACAGCTGAAGTAGCTTTCTGCTAAAACACGTTTGATGAAAACTTCAAGACTAAGAGATGTCTCAAGAAATGAGAGTTGAAAATTGATGTTTAGTAATTACGGTGCATAGTCCATGGGGGTGTGTGAGTACTCCACAGTTTTTTTCCCCAAATTCCTATTTTTTCCTCCCTTTTGGACTATTATTTCTCATCTCAGTCCTGCTTCCTGCTCATTTGGCTGCTACGTTCATGTTTAAAACTCCCTTTTGCTTCTCTTTGTATTCAGTTCTAGTCTTAAATACGCTCTCTTTCTCACATTCTACTCTTGGCTTTGTTCTCTGTCCTTTCATTTATTATTCTCTGCTGTATCCTAATTACTTACATTGCTCCCAAGTTGTAGGTTAGCGATGTAAACAGTGTTCAATCCTTCCTCACCATCTTCCTCTCTTCATTCACTTTCCTCACCTTTTCTCTTTTGCTCCTCTGGAGACCTTTCCTTCTTTTAACAAGCCACTATAAAGTGATTCCCCATTTATTTGATGTTTTAGCTCACTGAGTTTGTACAACTCAGTTCCATTTCAAATATGTTAGGCTGCTCAGTGGCATTCTTCTCTGGTACACTGTCTTCTTTTTTCTTTAAATACTCCCCAGCTAATGGATTGCCAATTAATTAGAAATAGTTAATCTTCACAATAACATAAACACGATGTGTTTGTGTCTCTCTGGGAGCTCCTAAACTAATTTTTATGACTGTGATGGTAACCATTCTCACTGCTTGGCAGCTTGTCAATGGAAATAAAAGTTCGCTGAGCAGATACCCAAGCCATCATTTGGAGAATGTTTTCTTTGAGCAGGATGCTTCTGCATCTGCTGCCTTTCTTCTCCCTTCCTTTACTGGTTGTTCTCAGGTCTTTAAAGGATGTCAGTTTTAGGACATCATCCAGGTGACTGAGTTTTGCCAGCATAAAGACAGAGAAAAACCCAACATTGATAAAAAGTAAAAAAATACAGATTATTATTTTTTCCAACTCCTGATGGATTAATTTTGTTATCTGAAGTTTGAAGTGCCAGTTTAAGCATGGAAGAAGGAAGGAATATGCCACTGATATTTTTAAATGCTCCAGGAAGATTATGTTTCCTACCAACTCCAAGTTGAGGAGAAAGAAAAAAGAAAAGAAGGGGGATCAGACAGAAAAGGATAGATCCCAACTGTGATATGTCTATTTACCAAGTTATTCACAAAATGAAACAGGCTAAAATGATTTTAGTAAAAGTAGCTCTCAAGAAATGGTTACCACAGTGCAGATGTAACGTAAATAATTCATACCTGCTGAAGTTGGATCCTCTTCAATGGAAGCTGTGCAAAAAGGAGTCAGGAGTGGGGAGGGAGGCAGGGACGGGGAATGGGAAGAGGAAGGAAAGGAAAGAAAGAGAGAAAAAGAGAAAAAATACAAATGAAGAAAGCCATGTAAAGCTAATGGTTGTATTATTTACATTTTCTTAATATAAAAGCAATTAAATATAAGGAAAAACATCATTATCATAAGCCTCCACCCCTTCTCTTCCATTCAGTTTCTTCCCAGACTGGTGGGAATTGCTGATTCTGAAACTGAGCAGATAGGGAGCCAAAGTGACAGTTTTTGGGGTGGGTTGCATGTGAGCGTGTGCCTGCCAGGGACACAGTTACCCACTGGGCTCTCCATTCCAGATGTTTATTTTTCTGGGAAAAGCAACAGAAATCTTGTCTTCACTTTTCTTGACAGATAACCATTAAATTGCCTTAAGTTACCATCAAAAAGCACTGATGTCTCTGGACTACCTATTACCTTCACATTCCACAAGAAGGAAACAGACATATTCCCAGCAAAAGTGCATTTTAAAAGTACATCAGTGCCCTAGTTCTTTCTCTTCTTTTAGTCAGTGTGGTTTATATGCACATGTATCACAAAAACTGTCTCTTCACAGCCTTGAAAAACTTTTGGATGACAGCAAAAGCTGAATTCAAGTGTTTCTCACTTGGATACTGTAAAAGAACCTAGAAGTGAGAGAACTCTCCATAAATGTGATATAGAGGCCCTCTTGAGGTATTAAACACATGTATCCATACTTTCACTTTTTCTTTTTTAACGACTGCCTGCTGCCAGTTGAAATGGAGCTCCTCCTGTTTTGATTTCTTGCAGAACCAGTTCAAACAACCCTCCTTCACGCATGGCAGGCATTGATCCACCTTGACACAGTTTGCACATGGCATGGATAAAACTTTCAAATATGTCCTCAAAGACCACCACCACACCATTAACTTTTTTTTTTTTTTTTTTTTTTTCTTTCTTTCTTTCTTTCTTTCTTTCTTTCTTTCTTTTTATTCCCCCCCCCCCCCTCCCCCATGTTTTATGCAGGGAGAAACTAGGAGAGGAGCAGGGAGACCTTCCCTTTTTTTTTTTGGCAAAAAATTGTCAACAGACACCAAGTGCAACTGAGAGAGGCCATAAGCCTTGGTTAATTCAGCACAATATTCTGTATGCAACTGTATGTGACAACCAGAACTGAACACATCACTTATTCCTAATTGCAGAGTAGCATGGTGTCCTTTTGGGGACTGTCAAACCTAATCGAGAGGAAATAATGAATCACTCTCTCAAACACCAGACAACCATCTTGTATCTAACCACACTCATTAGAGGTAAACAGGTGATTTTTATTTCTAAAGTTTGGAGTTAAGATAAACCCTGAAGAAGGCTGCGCAGAAGCAACATAACATTATGTCAGACTTCATTTAAAATGGCCAAAACATGGCCCTTAGCAGAGCCTTGCCTTCTGTAACTCCTTTTTTAATGTTTGAATGTGTGTTTTGAAACTAGATGAATCCGTTGTGCAGTGTACATACATAAAGATTACATCAAGCCTTTAACATGTTCCTTTACTACTTAAACTAAATTTAAATAAAATGTGTTTGTAGTAGTAAAGGATTTCAAGGTAGTGAAAGAAAAGGGGCGAATACCATCCCACTGATTTTAACTTGAACTAATGAGCCTAAATCATTAATTTAACTACATGAGAGCTGATTATAAATACACACACAAAAAAACAAACCCAAAACCCAAAGAAGCCAACTAACCAATCAAAAAAAAGTCAAAGAACTCCACTCCCCCAAAACCCACAAAAACAACAGCAAGCCCCCAAACCAGAATATTTGGAATATTTAAATCTTAGAAAAACAGAATCTGAAGTAAACAAACAGCAAATTAAATCAATAAAGTAGGTTGCAATTTCTCAAGGTACCAGTGGAAGAGACAACTACACAGACAGAACAGAACATGAAAGCTGGAAGTCAAAATTTTACAAATGCCCCAAATCCTTATTAGCTTCCAGCTCTACTGCTGTTTGAACAAAAAATAATTCAAAGTACTGGAGACTCTGCTTTAAAACTGGTTAAACAAAATTGTCCAATTATACGAGGAATATTTATTCCAGTAACCATTTCCTTCAGACTGCTATTTGAATAATATTCTGAGACTTAATTATTGGGATGAATAGCAGCATTAGCAATTCAAAGCTGGATTCTGTTATTACTGTGATGGTTGTTTCAGAGGGACCACTCTGCACTTAGGTACACATCTAAATAAAACAGGAGAGCTGAATCTCAGCTGAATATATCACTCAGATGCCAAGACGGCTATGCCAATAATGTTACTTTTCTGTTGATTTAATTAATTTTGGCTATTTGATTGCTGGTTTAAGATCATCCAGGAATAGACTGTGTTCTTTTCCTTTCTCAGTTAGAGTTAGTGAGAACTGCTTTTGCAAAAAGACCTAACTCTACTTGTCCATAGTGTATTTCTTAATCCTAGACAGAAATTAAAGATGAGTATTAAAAATGGAGATGAAAATGCAGTTATGAGCTTGTTCACAAGTCATGCAGGCTTCTAGAAAAAAATTGAATTAACTTAAACTCTTGCTTTCTGTGACAGGATATTTTTACCTCCCTTTAGCTTAATAAACCATGTTTAAAAAATAGTCTTCAGTAAGATGTTGAGTACTCAAAGAATATATCTACTTTTGCTTTATCATACCAGCTCAAATGCAGTATCAGCACTCTGCTTTCCATTTCTTAAGGAAATGCACTAAATTACCACACCAAAAATTTCCTACATGACACCACTTTTCTTTTTCTTTCCATTTTTTTTTTCATCAGCAGTGATTTAAAACACTTAGTTATTTTAAAAATTATTTATATAGTGACTCATCCCCAGGGTAATTATCTATAATTTACTTTTTGCTTGTTTCAGAGGAGTGGAGAGGGAGTAAGATGGAGTTGCCTTGCTCAGCTGGGCTGGCAGAAACTGGTGACTCACTGCTGTGGGTGGTGGGTCCCCATCAGCCTGGTACCCTCCTTCTGACTCCCATAGAGGAGCCAGTAATTCAACAAAAAAACCCAGAGCCCTCCAAAAAGTCACAGACATCCCCAAGTCATGCTGGATAACAGCACTGTATACCCTTAAGCTGTAAATGACTCTACAGCTTTAAAGCATTTTCCACAACACACTTCTTCCCCTTTTAATGCATCACTGACAAAATATAATAAAATACATGGCAGGAGAGATGTTGGATTTTATATTCTTCAGGAAAAAAAACCCCAAAATTTGATGTTCACTTGGGAAAACCTAATTTTGTTTTTCTTAGTGGTGAATAATGCTGCATGACATAAGTGGGATAAAAAAATCCCAAGAAGACAGAGGCAGGTTTGGAAAGCCTATAACAGGATCCATGTCATCCAACATTAGCTTAAGAGAGATAATGCAGAAAGGCAATGCTTGGATAGTATCTGAATATCTGTGCCAGACTCCTGACACAGAGGAGTCCTCCTGACTTTCTGCTACAACGGCAGAAACCTTAACAGATCCAGGAAAAGAAAAAATCTGAATTCTGAAGCATAAATAGCTCAGTTTAGGCAGATCCAATGTAACATCATGCTATGCTATTTTATATCTTATGACACATTACACTAGCTTTGCGTTATATAAAATCTTGTCTTAAGTTTATATTAATGTGAAATATTTTTTAGCATTCAAATAGAATGTAAGACTTTTACAAAAATAATAAACTTCGATATATATGGCGTTATCCCTGTGAAAAATCTGTTCAAGAGGTCCACAAAATTATCCAAAGGAACAGTAAGTTCCAAGAGCAAATAACATTTTTCTGAATGCAACATCAAAAATAAATTATATTCTGCTCAGCAACAAATCTCAGGGGTCTCAAAGGACCTGCATGCAAGGAAGACTGACTGACTTCCCAAAATCTCAGCTGTAGTCATTAACAATGTGATTTTAATGCTACAGATGTTTCACTGAAAATATGCACTTAAGAATCCTGTCTCTTCCTTCTCTCCACATCTGACAGAATTCAGGATCCACAGGCCCTTGGAGCAGCATTTGCTTACCTCCTGCTTCAGCTAGCCAAGCTGTTTTTGCAGTCATTCCTGAGAAAAACAAAACAAAACAAAACAACCCCAAAAAAGTGCAACAAACATCCCAAAGAAAAGGATAAAAAAGGCACAATAGAATAAACAGAGATGAACAAAAACAAAGCCAGAAGGAACACACCAGGCCCCTCACCAGTGCACGGCAGAGATAACTCTCCATGAACCCATGAAACTCTGCTTGGGTGACAGATGTTCGATGGAAAACAAATATATTAATTAAGAAACCCTAAAAATGGCCCTTGGCACTTAGTAGGGAAGATGTATCACTTTTCACAGGTTTACATCGATTTAAGCACTTAAAACCTATGAAAAACTTACTCTTTTTTCATTGTTTTATTTCAAGAAAAAGAAACTCTAATTAAAAAGTGGGTATCTGAGCAAAATGCCAAGTATTATTAAAATATAGAATACTAGTGTCTTAAAATGACAGTCTTAGAAATGCCAATAAAGGCATCTAATTCCTTCTCACTGGTCGTCTTTTTTACCAGTCACCAGGGCCATCAGTGTTGAATGAGCACATGTTTAAATGTCAAATAAAAAAAATATTCAGGTGAAATGCTACATTTTGTAGAAGACAAGATTAGATTAGGTTTGGTTTGGGGTTTTTTTTTTGGGGGGTGTGGGTCTGTTGTTTATGTTTTTGTTGGTTTTGTTTTGTTTTGTTTTTGGTTTTGTGTTTGTTTTTTTTTTTAAAGTGCCTTCACCATTTACACCTCTCTAGAGCAAGGCAGGAGTGCCCTGGTATTTGGCAGAATAATCTTTCTTAAGGGAAAACAGTGTAAAGAAATTCAGTTTTAAACCAATTCTTGAATTCTTAGTCAGCTCCGGTTCTTGCCAAGTTACTCCAGCGCTGCCAAAGGCACAACACTACTGAAAGTTGTAATTCTGAAACAAGGAGTAGTCTGCCATGGCTTGAAATATCACACAGTTTTACACACACATACAGTGCCATATGCAGTTTTGAGAATATGTGAATGTTCCAAAAGAGCAGAAACTGTACTGAGAAGGTGCCCCTGGCACTTCAGTGTCCAAAAAATAAGTGTACTCAAAAATGTGAAAGTGGATAAGGATGCAAATCAGTGTGCAAATGTCTTTGCTTCTTTAAGTGTCAAAGAGCACTCTCCAGCAACAAAATGAATAATCTTAGAATGCTAAAAAAAAAAGGCTGTAAATACAGTTATAGAAGAAGGTACCTGCTAGTATCTGTTATTGTGGATGCAAAAACCTACCTGGGAAATCCCCATAGTCACGGATAGAAAGCTTTGTTTTTCAAGCCAAACAATTTCATCTTTTCATATTTCAGTCACTTGCCTGAAGCTGTTTCACTTGGTTGTTTTGTGTGTTTTAAGGGAAATTTTACTACCTGTTCTTTTGTGAATGCAGAATTTTAAAATAACATCACATACCACACTGCAAAGTAATAATGGTGATAATATTTTTCATTTTATGGCTACTCTCCAACCTGGGGGAGAAAAAAAAAAAAACTAGCATAAAAGCCCACTCAGATGTTCACAGAGTGTTTGCTGGTTCTGAACTGGTACAGGAGGCTGGATTAGGTCTCTCTGTGTGGTATTTTATCTGTACAACACCACTTGAAAATATTCAATATGCAATATCCAACAGCATATAAAAGGATACAAAAGGCAATGAAAAATGCTCCAAACAGATCAGAAAATACAGTTAAGATAAATAAACACCAACTCTATTCAGTCGTGTAATATCAGACACTAACCTTAGTGCATGAGCTTTCTGTGACAGTATTTGCCAACTTTAACCCCAAAATAACTTCAACCAGCTGGCCTGCTGCCAGGCAATTGCACCCAGACTGCCCACTGTGCCTTGTGGAAACACATACTGGCAAGTTAAATAAATACACAGGAAACCCCAGAGACTTTCAAACCCTAAAAATTTCAGGATAGATATGAATCCTACAATTTTCAGTGCTTTCCCAAATATTTTGCAAGTTTTGGCAGATTGTTTAATGTGCCAGTTGCAAAGATTGTGTTACCATCCTTTCTGGGCAATGAAGCTGTATAAACCAGCAGGCAGAGAGAAACTTTATCATAAAACCACTAAGATTGGACAACACCTCTTAAAACACTGAGACACCGGTATTAAAAGTTTGAAATTTGATGAAAAGGATTCAATAGCCACAGTTTCCTAGAAAATGCATCATAATGAATAAAACTGCAAAGGACCAGGGCATACAGCTCTTGGTGCAAATAACTGACTTCATTACAGGCCCTACAATAGAATTAACTGCTTCTTTTCTTGTATTTATTCACATTTAAGACTATAGTGCCCTGTTCAGCATGACTGGGGGCCGGCAAGCTGCTTTAATAACTTCCAAACAACATGATCTCCATCACAGGAAATCTGAACTGTAAATTACATAATGTGCCAAGACGAGAATTCAAAGGAGCAGATGGCAGATAAAATGAGATATGTGATGTTGGAGGGGTCCCATGCAGGGAGACATGTCACTCTGGTTCAATGTGTGTTTTTTAATCATTTTTCGGTAAATTCAGGAACAAAGAAAATGCCCCACTATAAAGCAACACAGCATGAACAAAGGTATGGGAGAAGAAGAAAGTGTTCATGCAAGAAAGGCAAAGATATTTTTAAATTAATAAAACACTATTTTTGTTGTTCAGGTGGAGTTTGGAGACTGGAACCTACTGTTTAAGGAATAATAGGCGCACAAATATTCTCTTTTAACTTTCCTGATTGGGCAGAAACAAAAAAAAAGATCCTATGAACTTTGCAGCCAGTATTGTGTTTGTATTCAACTTGAGTACAACCAGAATAAATACCTCTCTGAATCCATTATTATTTAGCATTGAAAAATTTATGTTGAAAAGTATGCAGACTGTGGCAAAACAGTGTCAGTAATATCCAGTCTTCATAAAACACTGCCCTAATCTAGATCTCAAAAATTTATTACCACAGATATGGGGTTGAAAACAGTGATAAGCCAAATATCAATTTGTCAAAGGGTATCTGCAGAGGCATAAGCTAGAGGTCTTCAAAAATAATACATTGCTCTGCCCTAAAATATGACTGGCAAGAAAGGTTACTTTAAACTTTGGCCCATTTGAACAAATTTCTGTGTGCCATGATGGTTTTACTGAGCACACAAACTTCCTTGCTGACACCTGCACTTCAACAAACAGGAATGCCAAACAAGAAACATGCTCAAGTGTAAAAGAGGGCGATTTTTTCTCTCTTGCTCACACAAGGGTGGCTTTGCAAAGTGCAAACTCACCAAAAGGACTGTGATAGAAAATAGAAAATATATACCTGGTGTGAGGCTCCTTTATTCTTCTCAGAAATGCTGCATTTTTCATCTTAATTTTTCATCTGTATAATTCATAATTTTTCAGAAAATAACTAGAAATTGAGGCCTTTTCTCATGAACAAGGGAAGACCATTTACACTGATTTTTCTCTAATCTTGGTGGATAAAGCTGTTGAGTGGAAGCCAACACTTTATCAGCCTCTCTGAATTCACCCCTGAAAGAAACATTTTTACAGCAGCCATAGTGTGCACTCTGGTGCTCCTCCATGCCCTTCACTTTTCATTAGTGTAGGAGTCAGGCCTATTGATTTTGAGGTTTTTTTTTGGTTGTTGTTGTTGTTTTTAAGATGTTTTTATTGCATCCTGAAGGTATGGATTTTTCCGTGTCTCACCTACTTTTGCGTACTTCTCTCAGAACAGATTTATTCATTTTCAGTGCAGAGTTTTGGGCTTCCAAGGGGTGCTTAGCACCCTTTCTTGTGGCTGCAATTCAAAACCATTCCCAACCAGCACCTCCCACTCAGAAAAAAACGAGCTGCCAGGCTCTGGAGTGCTGTGCTAAAATTCTGCCCTTCATTTTGAATTTTCCCCTCTTCTGTTCTGCAAACAGATGGCAAAACCTTTCCTTGCACTACCTCCTTCCAGCTCGTGTTGGATGGAGTCTAGAACAATTACCATCCCACTGCACTCTTTGCAACCCATCCCAAAAACAAGGAGTACTATTATAATCTGCTCTCCTGGGCATTGAAGATTTTGGAAATGCTTTTAACTTGGGTTGTTTCAGGTCAGAACAATGAAAATCTATACTTTTGTCCTTGCTCCTGGCTTCAGTAATGCCTCGTGCTCATCAAAAAGAGGTATAAAGAAATGGGGCATGCACAGAGGCAAGCTGGGCTGGAGTGCCAGGACAAGTGGTAATGGCTTCAAACTAACAGAGGACAGGGTTAGATGGGATATTGGGAAGGAATTGTTCCCTGGGAGGCTGGGCAGGCCCTGGCACAGGGTGCCCAGAGAAGCTGTGGCTGCCCCTGGATCCCTGGCAGTGTCCCAGGCCAGGTTGGACATTGGGGCTTGGAGCAGCCTGGGACAGTGGAAGGTGTCCCTGCCCATGGCAGGATATGGAACAAGGTCTTTAGGATCCCTTCTAACCCAAACCATTCTGGGATTTTATGGTTATCAAAAATTATTATGGTTATTATGCTAAATTTAAAGGACACATTTCCTTTCTGCTTTCATAGTCTTCATCTCAGGCATTCAGGGTAAATATATTAAGTGTGTGATCCTGGAAATCTGGGAAAATGACCAGCAGATATATGGCCAAAAAAGCCTGTGCTGGAACTTGATTGATTTTCATTACAGTTATGTACACTAACAAAAGAAGAAATTGCTAGCTTGTCTCCTCCATCAACTGCTTAGTTCAGGACAAAACCTGAAAAAATAATCTTTTGTTATTTGTTTTCCTGGTTTTTTAGGGGGTTTTGTTGTTGTTGTTGTGGTTTTTGTTGTTTTGTTTGTTTGTTTGTTTGTTTGGGTTGTTTTTAGTGTTTTTGTGGGTTTTTTTGGTCTTTCTTTCTTTCTTTCTTTCTTTCTTTCTTTCTTTCTTTCTTTCTTTCTTAAAAGAAGTATATATTAAGTAGAAGTGGAAAACTTTTTATTTGGGTCAACCAAAAAATTTCCATGCTTGTAGTAAATCAACTCAACTTCAATCCTTTTAACAGAAAAAAAGAAAAACTCACCCATTTTAGAGCACTTGGAATGTTCTCTTTAAAAATTCAAAATTAGGCATCAGTAAAGACTGTCTCAAAAAATAAAATGAAAGTAATATATTTTCATAAATATTTTCCTTTTTTTTTTTAGGTTACACTTCTTTCTGTTAGTTTTTAGGTCAAAGATATGTGTTTGTTTTTAAAGTTAAAAATTCTTTCTGAATTGAACATGCACTCATGAATAATTTGCATGGCCCCCTGGCACTTTCCAGTTAATATTCATGCAAGGAAAAGTTCAGGTTCAGATTTGGGTGATCCAAATGCTAACAGATGCAGTTTTACTGCATTGTCAATTGCTCAACTTTATACAGCATTATTAATGTTAACATGAAATACTGACTTAACTAAGTCAGTGGAGTTGCTGAAATCAAACAAGGACTAAAAGACAAAGACAAAATACAAAAGACAGAAATTAATCCAAAACACTATTCTTTCCCCCACCAAAACCTTTTCCACCAGGAATTTTATGATGATTTCACCAAACAGAAAATATTCCTCCTAATGGAATCCACTAGAATATTAAAATTTACTTTAAACCACTTATTTTAAAGTCTATGTTAATTACAGTATACAGCACTCCGCAAGCTCTCTCTACATCAAAGGTTGTTGTGACTAAGTAGAAGGTACATTGAAGAAATCAGACATAAAAAATAGCAGTCATGAAATATTCATCTGGTGAGCAAATCGTTCCACTTCATAAATATTCCATGTTTTAACCTAGTGAATTTTATCCATGACTCTGCATTAAAAGGACACAATGACATAGTATAGATTTTTCAAAACCCCCACAAAAAACCATATATACAAACATACATGCCCTACTCTATGTAAGCTGACAGAGAAAAGTGTCTGCTAAAACTAGACAGGCTGGGGTTTTTTTCACTTATCTGTCTTCTTCCTGATTCTCTGTAACACGCACAAAGCTCTTTAGGTGAGATCCACTTTATAAGTGCAAAAGTGACTGACTGAATTTATTGTCTCCTGCTGACCTGGAATAAATCAAAGAAATACACATTTATATTACCTTCCACTAGCTGTGCTTCTTCTACTGTACTACCTTACAGCTTGAGGATTATTCTAATGGCCCCTCACACCACTTTATAATGTAGATATCCACTGAAATCACCAGAGTTTAGTCTATCCAGGACCAATTTCCAGCTTACAACTCCAGGATAATTAATTCCTCTGCAATTAGGTCAATCTTTCCCAGTAGAAAGTGATCATGTAAATTTTGCTACCATTTTGCCATCACTAATGCAAACCTCAGTGAGTGAAAGGCTTAGTGAGGCTCTTTCCAGCTGTTTCCCAAAACATTTTCAATCTTCTCTCCATATGCAGCCCCACAGGTCTGGGGGAGCCATTAGTTGCTGGCATCTCTCCACAAAGGCTGCCAATCAAGTCTTGAGAGAAGGGGTTTTGATTCCTTTTTTTTGTTGTTGGGTTTGGCTTTTTTGTTGTTGTTGTTGTTGGTTGGGGTTTTGGTTGGTTGGCTGATTTTTTGTTTGTTTGGTTGGTTTTCTATTGATTGGTTGGGTTGTTTTTGTTGTTTGTTTGTTTGTTAGTTAGTTTGTTTAATACCTCCAGAAGCCTCTGTTCTCCTTGGGAGACAGGACAGCTCAATATGATGAACCTTCCGTTTCTTCTTCAGTCTTATACCTGATTTACCAAGCAACTTAAACAGTGACAGCAAATTCAGTAACTTGGTAAAAACTAAGAAATAGCAGATGCTCTTTGTTTCCAAAGAACATTAGAAAGATGTTAACGGTATGTCCATGTTAGCCATAAAAACTGAACTACTAAACTTAAGGGAAAAAAAGTGTTTTCTGTCCATATCCTTCTTCTTCAGGTTCTAACATCCTCTGGCCTTTCTTAGACACCTTGAAGCCTTTAAAGGATACTTCTGAGGAATTTTATTGCTCTCCACAGCATAGTGGCATGCAGAGATGCTGTTTTTTTCTTAAAACAATCCGAATTATTGATCAAAAAAATCCTTGTGATCAAAATCTTGAAAATCAGTTAGAATGTCTTACTTCTGCAATAAAATTATATTTGAAAGTTGCTGTGACCTTATACTTTGTTTTCATAGGTTGCTTTTCTTTTTAGTAAGAACATCACCACAGTGCCAGTTGTACCTGACGTTTTGATAACTCAGAGATTCATCTGGACCCACAGCAATTTCATGTTTCAGAACACCTTCTAAAATGCATTGAAAATGCTCAACAGTACTGAAAAATTACATTTTTTCATCCAGTTTCATATTGAATTACAGCCATTGCTAATATTTCAATGTTAGTTTGAATAGATTTTCAATTCTATCTGCAATACCCAATTGTCTACATAACAGTGATTCTGTTGAGTGCCTGCAGGCCAGGTTAACATCTTTTCCTGTTTAATGGCTTTTCCATCAGCAATTTATACTGTAAATATAAATTGTATATAAATATATTGTAAAAAATTACTATTTACTCATTGATTTAAAAAAAAAAATAGAATCACAAAATCATTTAGGTTGGAAACTCCACCTTGTCACTTCCGTGATCTTTCTGGCCATAATATTTTTGATACAAATCCTGCTGCTGTTTTATATACCACCCATTTTCCATCACCTCACCCAGTTTTTTTTCAATAATAAGAACAAATGCAGTCAATGAGGTTCCTTAATATTGAGATATAAAACATGTTTTAAAAAAAAATACATAAAATTAGTTTGGGAACTCCTATAATGGTTTAAAAACAGATTTGGGTTAAGTTTTCAGGTTCTTGTGTCTACTTTTCAACAAAGGCTTGAAAATACCAAAGAAAGAGAAAATTAACAGAAATGTTACCAGAGTAAGAAACAATAGAAATAATCAGAAGTAAGGGTTAGAGTGTTCTGTTAACTGGTTGATGAAAACTTAAACAGAGGAGCACCTGAGCACTGTTTATACACAGAAAATGAATCCTGTGCTGAAAAGCTGTTTGTGTTTGTTCATTTGTTTAATTGTTGTCTACCTCAAAACAAGAGGAGATATTTCTAGATGAAGTTGCAACTGCAGATTGTACCACAGTGGCACTCAGGTAAAGGAAGAGGGGAAAAAAATATTCCTGAAATATGCATAATTTAAACAATGCCATTTTCCAACTACTTCTAGAGTAGAGAGTGCCAACTAGATCAGATGGACCTTCTCTCACCTTATCAAAATCCTCTCTTTTTCCTGGATTTGTCCTATTTGTAAGCGTCTTGGGCAAAGCAAAGCTTGGAGGTGGCTCTTTGGACTGCAGGCAACAATATTTGGGTGTGATGGCATGCTGTGATTTACAGAGGTCATCCTACAAGTCCTAGGGATGGCCTGTTCTGCTCCTCATGTTGATGAATCCTCACAGTCACAAATCTAACTGTATTCAAGTTACAAGCTGGTGAATTGTGGGCCCTGAACAGCTGTTAAAAATGTTAAAATACATGCAGAGTATTTTTTATTTGTTCTAGTCTCTCTGAATGCATGGCACCTGTATCCTTAGCTCTTTGATAAAGGGTTTGGTATCCCTTATCCAGTCTGAGAGGATACTTTCCCTGCTCCCCTACAGTGGAAATGTGTGGTCCTGTGTGGGTTTGCAAGAAATGTTTTATAAGTTTTAGTTATGAATATAGTATAGTTTTTTATTGTAAGTTCAGTGTAGTTAGATACCTTGAAAGGGCCCCTTGTCCTAGAATGTATTCTTATCATAGTTTGATAAGGGTTTCTAAGACAACTTGAGTCTCTGCTTAGAGGCTCTTTTTTATTGGTCCTTTTTCTTGTTTCATCCCTGTGTTATGCATAATTTTTCCCTTTGTCCATCATGGAATTCTTATCTTCAAGGTCCAAGTGTTTTGGCCACTGGTTGGCAGGACCCCCTTGAGACCACTTCCAAACCTGTTTTGGATTTGTTAGTGTTTAGGTAATTTAGCTGGCATGTAGTGTTTGGATTGCTTTATTGGTTTGTGTATTTGTACCCACCCCTCGAACTGTCCTGAACAAAATCTCCCTGCAGCCGGAGGTTCAGGGTCTCTTCTGAGGCACTGGACTGAGGCTGGGGGACCCCCTGACCCCCCAAATAAAACCTCTGTTTCCTGGAAGCCTTGGAGAGTCCCCTCTTTCTACCACAGCCATGACAGTGTGAGTTGAACTGCCTGTAAGCCAAGACCCCACCTACAGGTATTGCTGTAGCGTGTCAGAGCTGCTGGGAGCCCCAGCTGAACACCAGGCTGGGCCAGAGAAAGATACACAGCGCAGCAGTCCTGCAGCTGACATAGTCCTACAGAGCCCATCAAACTGCCAGAAACCTCAATTTCCCTGAAGTTTCTTTTGAAATGTGCAGTCATTTCCCTCTCCCTCTCTTGTGATGCTGTTCAGCTGCTTTGCTAGGCTGTTTTGATTACTTTTAATCAAACTCCATCACTTTGTCCTCACCAGGCAGGCCATCGCTGCTATGTTTCACTGTACTGCACTCTGGTTTTCTATTAATCACATCTTCTTTCTTGCTCCAGTTCTCACCAGACAGGGTGCTGCCACTGTGATTTGGGTACCACACACTGGCTAACAACATAAAAAAAAATTTCTCTGTCTATGATGCTAAATTGTGTCCTTCCCATCCAAATATGGTTGTGAAGGCTGTAAAAATGCAAATAAACTAGATTTATAGTGTCACCCACAAGTCCTGTCTCCCCTCCTACTCAACCTGTAGACTTCTCAGGCTCCAAGCAGAACTGTCACACCAAGACAAGTGCTTTCAGCACAGAAAATGTAGATTTTAGGGCTGCTAAGTCAAAGCAGAACAGTGCAGCTACTATGGACCATTTTTGAATGAACACAGTTCATGAGAAACACAGATGCAACACTCCCTGTTACAGAATATGAAATTAACTTCTGTGGCAAATGAAATTATATATATATAAAAAAAAAAAAAAGATGCCATTTAACTCAGTGTTGATTAACCAGATTATTGTAGTTTTAACATAATTTTTTTCCTAAATAAGGGTCAGGTATTTCTCCTAAAGTATTGCCACCAGTTTGATTTCAGCAAGGCCAGACAAAACCTGTGTAATTTAATTCATTCTGTATTTAACTGTAAATTGAACAAAAGAAATGCTTGACACATTCCAGCTCTAATCAGTATCAAGATTCATAGCCTGCTAGTTTAATATTTACCTTCCTTATTTTAGTAAACTTTTTATTTCATGGTCTTTGGGTATTCATTTATTCAGCTGCAATGCTTGAAACACAATTAAACTATTTTATTTCAAGTTACTGATTCTTTTAAACTGTCCAGGTCCCTTCTTCCACCCTCAGAAGGAAAGTGATGAAGGTGCTGATGTTTCAGAAGCATCCACCACCTTGCATTCAGACTGATATATTTATTTACTTTGTTTATGCTACTTTGGTCAGGATGTCTTGGTTTAATATAAGTAAAACTGATCCCAAAGTCATCACCAGTGAGGACAAAGTTAATCCACTGCTCACTTTTGTTGCTGACTTAGGCTAATGCAGCTACAAGCTAATGATTACTGCAGATGTTTCTTATTTCATGCCAGGAAAAGCAGAAGCTGAAATTAAATATTTTCTTTTTATGACTGTCATCATTCCCCTTATAAATTACAGCCCATTCAGTCATATTTTTGAATAAATCAAATGACACTGACAATGCAGTTTTCCTATCTGCAAAAATTAATCTTAAAGGACCAAATTCTGGCCTCATTAGACTGTTCATAATGAATAATATAACTGATGATTAAAAAGTTGACCTGCCTAAGAAGGAGAGGAAAGTAATAGGAATTTTTAATCAAGACATGCTTCTCTGTCTCAATTGCATCAAGATTACATTTGTACTTGAGTATGTTGGCATACATCTGTCTTCGTGTTAATTCACACCCTTGATGCCCTCATCTTACTTAACACATGGAGAGAACCAAGACAACTTCAAAAAAAGATTTTTATTTGATTTAATGTCAATTCCAATTGAGTTTGACAGAACTGGATATGTAATACAAACTGGATGCTTTATATTTCTAGCTAATGGTAATGTAGTACACTGAGATTTAGCTCTTAAAAATATTTTTCTTACTGAGTTCTCAGGGTTTTAAGCCTTGATCCACAACCACGGTTCTGTTACAAGCCTCAATGTCATCACTGCCTGTGCAAATGCAGATCTTGTGCTAACACAGGGCAGCAAAAACTTCTCAGAACCTTCTCCCAGGTGTATCCAAGTAGTTAAGAATCTTTACTATTGATGAAAACTCCTCTTTGCCATAGTAGGAATGTTTTTAGTTTGTACTCTCCCAACAGGAGAAAGCTGGTTAATGTAGGGGAAAGACACATCTGCCATAAGAACATGGTTTTTGTGTGCAGAACTAAACTCAAAAACATGGTTTGGAAAATCTGAAAATGGTATGAAGGTATTTTATGATGTCTTTTAATCAACATTAGTACTTAGACAAGTATATTCTGCTGAGTCCCATAATACTTACTGTAGGTTCTCACTGAGAATGTAATTTTCATCTTTATTAAACCTAAGTTGTTGGAACTGAGCTTTTCACCGTTTCTAAAGCTCTATTCACTGCAATTGCTGAATAAACTAGTAAACAAGATTTTTTTTTTTAATGATAGTATAGATAACATAATAAATAATATCTTAGTATCATGTTGGAGAAGAAACAGACATAAAATGTCACAGTTCTTCAGCACATTTCTAATAATATATTACCTTTTCTTCAGGTACATCCTTTCTTGTCACCTCCCCATTGATGGCTTTTTGCAACAACATACCTGACAATCTGGGGACTAACATTATTTTTTTTCCTTCTTACTTTTTTGTTGTTTTGTTGGTGATTATTTTTTGGTTTTTGATTTGGTTTTATAATGGACACTACATGTTCATTCACAGCCAATTCATTTAACTTTAAATGTGCATTTGAAGCTGAAGTTGTTTCCAGTCTGTGTTGGAAATGAGACAAAGACATAATCAACAAATGAGAAATATTTCTTCTGCCCTGGTTCTGTCTCCATCAGACTCCCTGAAAACTCCTAAACATGTTTAGAAGAAAAAGTAACTCTAAGGCAATTGCCACAGCAGCAGTTTTTCTTTCCTTTCTAGTTTTCCCTACACCTTTGGAAAGATCATTTGAGCCAACAAAGCCAACAGAAACCAAATTAATGCCTTTCAAAGCCATGAGGAGCTACCAAAAATACTGGCTGGGATTTAGAGCAAAGACTCTGGAATTTACAGATATCTTGGATTTCCCCTCTGAAACTCTGAATCCACAGGTAAATCGCTCCCAACCCTGCCTTTCAGAATGTGGAATCCTACACAGCATAAATGTCTGCAAGCCCTGGAACTTCTTTCCTTGATCTTTTTTTGCTGGATAAAAGAAGAAAAGATTGCATTACCCAGGAGACACATGTTTCTGCAATAACCTGTGTTTGTGTGGATGCACTGATACAATGGCAAAGGGCCAGAAGAGTTGGCTGTGAATGGAAATGCAATTCGTGAAGCATCTCTATGAGGATTTGAAGTCTGAGCTTTTGTATCCTACTCTCTATGAAGAAGATGTTTGTATGGCAAAACTAAATATTCCAGGGTATTTTGACCACGTCTGTTAGTCTGTTAGGAGGTGAGTGTAGGACATCATTAAGGCTGGGAGAATTTGGATTGTTCAATCTGGAGAAGAGATTAGAGGTGACCTCATTATGGCCCTCCTGTGGCTGAAGGAGCTGCAGGAAAGATAGAGAGAGACAACTGGCAAGCAGTGGAGAGACAGGACACAGGGAATCAATTCAAAGTGACAGAGAGTAGGTCTGGACCAGATATTAGAAGGAATTGCTCCCCTGGGAGGGTGTGGAGGCCCTGGCACAGGGTGCCCAGAGAAGCTGTGGCTGCCCCTGGATCCCTGGCAGTGTCCAAGGCCAGGCTGGACACTGGGGCTTGGAGCAGCCTGGGACAGGGGAAGATGTCCCTGCACATGGCAGGGAGTAGCACTGGATGGGCTTTGAGGTCTCTCCTAACCCAAACCAGTCTGTGACTCTGTAATCAAAGTACTATGGATATGGACAGGCAAACAAAGCAGATTGTATGTGCATGTCTCATACCCATTCATTTGAAAAAAATGTGCAAACCTTGTGTGCATTCATGCACATTGGAATTAGATATCTGTCAAAAGCATAGATCAGAAGAGTGAAACTACACATATTTGCACCAATTATGCATGAAGTGACACATAAACCATACAGAATCATAAATACCAAGGAAACTGAAGTGTAATTTCACCAAATCATGAAGCTCTTGAATTCTGCCTCACTCTTTTCTTAATTTCAGAGACAAAAAATTAAGGTCATATCCAAGTCAACTTTTGAATTTTCCAGACTTCATAGCTCCCTGATTTAGAGTGCAGCCATTCCAGTGTATGTTTCAAAATGAAGATGGTATTGATAACTTGAGAGTTTGCACCTCTCATTAGTATTCTAATATTAAAGATATAGCCATGGGGGAGCAGCTGAAACATTAATTTCAATCTCATTGATTCATTTCTTCTAACATAAGAAATAATATATTGACTCTCCTAACTCATGGTGCAATGTCAGTTCTCAAGCAGGTGTTCAGCTCAAGTAATGCTCATGAAATACTCGCTCTGCAACCATAATACAACATGAAACTTCATGCGTTAATAATTCTGGTCATTAATATAACATAAATATAAATTAATTATTAATCATTATTTTATAGCATCGTCAAGTTGGAGCAAGCTGTACACCTGTGATACAACCTGAAAAAACCTTCAAAACCAGTATCTCCAGGCTGAATTATTCATATGCTTCATACAGTCAGCATTTCACTCAAGTCCTCATTATCCTCATTATCCGTGAATGCACAAAAAGATGAGCACGTGGCACACAGTGTCTTTTCACCCCAAGAGAACCATCCCAGATAATTTACTGGGTAAATGAAGGAGGAAAAGTGGTGGTATTTCAGCCTTGTTATTAACACCTGACAAGAGCTGGTACAGCACAGGCACATCTGGCTAAATAGAAATAAGTCCAGACAAAAAATAAAATCCTGAAATGGGGTAGGAAAGGTGAGAGACCCCTCTGGTATTTTTCTTCCTGTTATTTTGACTGATAATTTTCATAGCTAAATATTTTTTTTATTATATTTATTATATTATCTCATATATACTCGCCCTGTTTTCTGGATTCCTTCCAATAAAATAAGCACTAATTCTGTAACTTAATGGGAAAAAAATTCAGCCATAGAATTATTATGGAGTTACTGTAATTACACTTATATTTGGGGAAAAATATAAAGAAAAAAGAAACAAACCAATCAAGAACTAAAACATTAGGCTATTTCCTGTAGGAAAAATTAGATTTTTTGAATGGATTTATCCCTTGCTGAAAAAAAGTTAAAAGGCCTCATCTGATCTATATCAGCATAATTCTTCTACATTCTTCTAAAACCTCTACTAACAGTGCTCAAGGACCTCAACATAGTAAAAAATAAGGTTTATTTGCTCAAGACATTATTAGTTTTATATATTCCAGTTTAAAATCTCCAAGAAGATCATTTATTATTCTGGAACAGAAAAAAATTGTAAGAGAGTAGATATATCATTCCATAGTATTTTAAATTCTTAAGAGAATTTTGCTTCTGGATGACAAACACAAAAGACTCTTAAGAAAATGACTTAACAGAGATGTCAAATTAAAAAAAAGCATAGAAAAGAATAAGATCACACACAGTTATGCAGTGAAATTTCTGAGCTACTAAATAGCAACTTTTCCCAGTTGGAAATATTAAATTTATTAGGAGAAATTTAGAGTGGAGCCATTCCAGTGTATGTTTCAAAGTGAAGATGGTATTGATAGGAGAAAAATTTGAGTTCTCTTATTCTTCTGCTTCTCAACAGAAGTTATTTTTATTACTGAAGGGCTCCTGAATTGTTGCATCTATTTTTTGATAGCAAAGAAATACTTCCTTAATTCATTACTTAAAGCCAAGTAAACATACATGGAGAGAAAAAAGTAAGAAAAAGTGATGCCAAAACATGATTTATTTTGCTCTGCTTAATGAGCCCTTTATATAAATAGTTTTGAAAAAAAATCTGAAAAAAAACTTAAAGGGGGAAAGAAAAAAAATAACAGTAATGTCCATCTGTCTCTGGATCCAATATTCAGCTTTGAATTTGTGTTTCTTTTACTCTGGAACCAAATTGCATTTAGGACTTGCATTAAGTTCAACACCACCAGGTTTTCCATCTGATCGTTTTTTTCTTAAGAAGTATAAAACCTTCTAATCTGAATCTCCTAGGATGCCAGAATTAACATCTCATTAAAGACCAATTTGCTTTTTCAGCTAAAGAATCAGCTTCCTTCTGGTATTTTTTTTTTAGCAAGTTGCTTCCATACTGTTGAGTCACATCCTTCCACATAAAAATGCAGGAGAAAACTATATTATATAAAATGGGAAAACAAACAGAGGCAAACTATTTACTTTGCATTAGCCAAGAAGCTAAAGGAACAGGAAAATAAAGCTACTACCCCATTGCTAGCAAAACCAAATAGTAATTAATTGTGAGCGTGATGATGCTTAGTGATCCCTGATCTGTAAGAATTAATAATGCCTAATGAGTGGTGTATTTCAAAAGTATAGGAAGTCCTGCAATGATTAATTTCTTTAGATCTGGACAGGAACCTCTATGAAGACCTCTACTATTTGTCAATGATAATGGCAATAGAAATGTCTTAAAGGCAGTAACAATTGATTAGAAACAATAAGATAGCAATGCTTTCCATGTTATAATAATAATAATAATAATAATAATAGTAATAATAGTAATAACAACAACAACAACAACTCAAAAGTGGTGAGAGAGCCATTTTAAACACCAGGACAGGGACACTGAGGAACAAAGTCAACATGACATGGAACAAAATCAACATGACATGGAACATCACAACAAACAGCCCAGCAGCTGGGTCAGCAATTCTCACAGGCACCCGGACCACTCCAGAGGTACTCATGGGTGTGAAAATGTGCAGGATATTGTGTACCAGTATATTTATTTCATTAGATCTTGATGTGTCACGTGCTCTGCTGTTTTAATCTGATGCAGCTGCTGCCCACCAAGACCTCTTTCCTTTGGAGTGGCTGAATCATCTGAACACTTCTCTTTCCAGACAATTCTAAGAGCACCTATCCAAAGAGCAATTTCCCCTGCCTGTCAGCATGAGCTCTACAGACTTTTATGTGCTGCCTATTTCACTGGCAGACCTGACAAAACATAGCTGGTTAATTCTACCTACTTCTTTTGAAGCTGGGTTGAAAAATATATAAGGCCACAGACACAACACATTTATGGGGAAACATCTCTTTTTTTTTTCTTCTTTTTTTCTTTTTTTTCTTTTTTTTTTTCCCCTCTGGTTTTTTTTTTTCTTTCTCTTCTTTACCCAATAAAACAGGACAAAACCTCATGGAAATGGACTTGGCTAACCAGTGATGCCTTCCATCTGGTACACAGAACCCAAGCAGGTGTCAACTCTTGTTTCTGGAGCACCTTGCCTTTAGCAGGCTCTGTATAGTTGGAATTTACAGTTAAATAACACCTGGATGGAAAGCCCACACCTCACAGTTTGTGACAGCTCTCCATGAACTGTATGCATGCTCTTCTGAGTATTTTTACATGCAAGGCTCGGCATCAGTGTTGGAGCTTTTAATCAAAATGTGATGCACTACTGAGTCCTTCATCCCTCCAACTGAAAGCAAGGCCTGGGGATGTGTTTTTGCAAATAAGCCCATGCTCACAAACCTTGTTTTTCTTTGCAAGATCTCATCCTGAGCAGCAGGCCTGCCAACAAGAAGCTGGATATTTCCAATTTGCCCTTTTAATTAGAAGCATAAAATGCATAAAATCTCCTTCAGAGTGTACCACTGCTCACCCTCTATCTAGTGTGTGACCACAACTGCTTATCCCTTGCCAGTTTGTACTTCAAAATAAAATTAAAAAAAAAAAATTGTAGACAGAAAAATGAGAAAGTGTGATATGAATTCCAGCATGGGGTTCATTTGACAGGGCATTTCCCATTCAGGTGTTGGAGTTTTCTCTACCTACAAATATATTGCATGGTCACACTGACCAGTGGTACCACGTACACTTTTAAGGTCTGTTCACGTATTTCAAAATGCTTTATAAAAGAAGTATTCTGATGAAACCTAACAGAATATTAACCACCTTTTTTATGATTGCCAGCAGCATTCTGGGCTGCATTAGGAAGAGCACTGCCAGCTGGTCAGTGTGGGTGATCCTTCCCTCTGCTTAGCAGTGGGACATATCTGCAGAGGTCCCTGATTCCACAGGACAAGAGGCATGAGGACATTATGCAGCAAAGGGAGACAAAGATGGAATAGGAATTAACTGCAGAATCTTCACACAAAGAGACACCAAAAAGGGCAAATCAGAGGTTAAAAAGTCATTACCCCACTTTTCTCAGCATGTTTTGGGTCACACCTGGAGCCCTGTGTCCAGGTTTGGTCCCTGTTGTGCCAAACAGAGGTGGACAGGCTGGAGAGGATGCAGAGAAGGGCCACAGAGAGGATCCAAGGGCTGGGAAGTCTGACTGAAAGGCTGAGACACCTGGGTTTGTTCAGCCTTGAGGACAGAAGGCTGAGGAGACACCTCACCAGATGTTCCACTGTTTAAAGGGTGGCCACAGAGGAGGTGGAGGCTCCCTTTGTATGTGGAACCACATGGAGAAAACAAGGGGTGACAGGTCCAAGGGACTCCTGAGGGGGCTCTGGTTGAACTCAAGAGGAAAAATTTTCACCATAACAATCAACCACTGGAATAATCTCCCCAGGCAAGTGATGAATTCCCCAACATTAGACATTTTTAAGATTCAGTTGGACCCATCTTGCCTGGACCATGATTTTGCCAAGAAAGTTTGACTCAGATTATCCTTGAAGTCCCTTCCAAGCTGGGAGTTTATGACTCTGTGAACTCCCATTATTGCACCCTCCTCACCAATTGTGGCTTGAAACCTTATTATCACAACAGATTTACTGGCAATCAACAACAAAGGCAGAAATATTGTAAATTATGACTGACAACATTTTCTGCCCTGCAATCAATGCCATTTATCAAGCTATTCGGCTTGCATGAATTCAGACTACTCAATTTAGATTTCTGTGCATTATGCACTCTTCAGGCTACACAGAAACTAAACATTAAGACCTAATTTGTCAAATTATTTTTATTAATATGTATTGATTGCTTTTAGCAGAGCTCCATAACCTGTGAGAACATCTTAGGCTTCAGAATAAAGCACTGAGAAATGCCCTCAAATATGCTGAAGCCCTGAAGGAAAGAATATTTTTCAATCCCTCCCCTCCCCCTCTGTCTCATTCTTTTCCCAGAAGAAAATACCCTTTAACCATGGAACCTGATTATTCTTGCTAAATTCAAATAAATACAGGCTCACCTCACCTCTGATGTTAATCTTCTTTTACCAACATTGAAATGGTTTTTGAGAGTGAGAATATCAGCAAAAAGAATAATTTCCTTTGCATTTTTTTTCAAATAATCAATTAGTAACAAGAGCAAAGCATGGCAGTTCACTGAAGAAAAATTCACAGTCAAATAATAAAGTCTCCCTGCTGACAATCAGAAATGTGGTGAATAAGTCACTTTACACAGATTTTGCTAAAATAGGAATAAATATAGTCAATCTGGATGACACTACATCCAAAGCAGTGACAATAGATACTGAAATCTGGAGTCCACACTCTATTTCCCAATATCCTGGGCAATCTGCACCTAGGACTGTGTTGTACTAGGTAGAGGAGTGCCAGCAGGCCAAGGGATGAGATTATTTCTCTAAAATTAAACAGTCAAGGCTGGAGAAGAAAACACAAATAAAGACACCAGAGCCAGGGTCTTCTCAGTGGTACCTACTGAGGTACCTTCTCAGTGGTACCTGCTGTGGTGACAGCACCATGAGAAAAGGACTAATTTTCACAAAATTACACTTAAATATATTTGGCGTTTTGGAGTTTGTCCATTTGTTTCCTTGCTTTATTTATTTTTTTTTTTTTTTAATTTTTTTTTTTTTTAATTTTTTTTATTTTTTGTCTGTGAAGAGATCAAGCACTGGCACAGATTGCCGTGAGAAGCTGTATAGTTTCCATGCTTGGAAACAGTCAAAATTCGACTGGAAATGTCCCTGAGAAACCCGCACCCCAGGATCATCCATTGAGGGTTATGTGAGGTTACACTACTGGCCTCCACAAGTGCCTCACATCCTCAACTATTCTGATTTTGTGAGTGCCAGTGCTTTAATTTGCATTATTCCAGGCCACCTTATTTACATTTAAGATGAATACACATGACAGTAAGTAATTGGAATTCTTTTGTAAGAGTGAATTCATTTCACTATTTCTACCTCGGAAAAATCCATTAGTACATACGTTTAATGTGTGGTGCAAACAATAGTCCTTCAAAAAAAAAAACCAAATCGCATATTGTAAGACTATAAAAGCAGTTTTGAAATCATTCAGTCATTTCTAATCATGGCTTTGAAAAAACCTCTGCAAGACTGACAGAAAGCAAGTGACAAGACTTTTATCTGTACTAGTTTTTTTCAGAGGCCCTTGTCCTGTCAGTGCAGAGGTCAGGAAAGCAAAAGTGGAGACTTGGGTTGTGCAAATAAAGCCCCAAAGCAAACAGATCGGAGCACTCTGGGCCTAATCCATCTTACTGAATTTTTATTTAACAGCATGAAAAGGGAAGAACCCCTTTGATTCCTGCATTTCTGGCCGAGAGACAGCAGCTGTCAAAGAAATAGTGTACTTTGGATACCGGGAAGACTCAACTGATATGGAAAACTGTAATGTGCTGAGCAAGGAACCCCACAATCACTTCTTAATCAGAGCAGGCAGAGTAAAGATGTCATGGGAAACTGGCATCTCTGGCTCTCCCTTCACTCAGCCTCCATGCTGCACTTAGATACAGCTTCCCTTGATCGTTAACCACAGGATCATTAACTTGCCTTTCCACCCTTCCAAAATGCACACAGGCATTTTTTTACCATGTTTTTCAATAATGAGATCCTCTCAGTGAGTATTGAGAGCTGACATAAAAGGTACAGACACTTTCCAAAAGGATGCTGGCAGCCCATTTGACATCTGTTATTTTTTTCACTTAAATAAACTAAACATGTTCACCAGTTTATCCTCTCAGACAGTTATTGAATTTCAGATTTGGAAGATCAATACCAAGCAGTTTTAAGATGCTCAGATTTCAGATGTGAACATGGTCAACACATGGAACACACCTTTATTGCCTTATGGCATAGGAAAGTTAACTACTCTTTTTCTTGTCATTAAGGTTGTGTTTCTCCCCCCATTTTCCCCTATGCACACACTGAATAGAAACAGAAGTAATTTTTATTTCAAAGAAAACTTACCCAGTGTCATTTTATAGATCCCCTTTTGTGCTGTCCATGGCTAATTAGACACCCAAGTTGACAGGCAGCACACTAAGAGTTTTCCTGAGCAGAATTCATTAAAGGCTCCTATTAATTGTCTGTAACAGTTGTTGTTTATTGTATTTCAATAATTTACATGATTTCTGAGAATTACTTGTGAGTTATTTAAAAGGTGTAAAGTCTGTCAATGTCTCTGTAATACATTTCAATTCCAATATTAATTAATCAAAATTATTTTGTTTCAATTAAGGTTAATGTTTCCATTTATGTAGGCAGGAGTCTGCTGAAGAGTTAACTTGGACCATAGTGTTCTTATTATCTTTGGAAAACATCCTGCTATTTGGAATGTTTGCTATAATCACCTTTTATCTCTTTAGCTAAATCCTTTTCCACCTCACCAGAGAATGTGCTGTACAAAGGAACACAACTGAAACACACATTTTCCTGTCTGTCTCTATCTTATCCTCTGCTAGTTTATCAGATATTTAAAATCTGGCTGCACAAATAGGGTGGTATTACAGATCTATCAGCGCAAGTCTTTTAGCACGGCTAAGTTTGGTATAGAAGTATGTATAGGAAACAAAGTGGGATTGCCATTAACAAAAGAATACGGTCAGAATGGGAATAGCAATTTAACAGACACAAACTACTGTCATAAGCATTTTTTATAATTTTTGGTTTAGACATACTCAAAGTTACAGGGTAATAAAAAATGAAGCATGGCAGAAAAGCAATATTTTTCCTTGAGTAAATTTATAAGAACACATTATTAATTAAACTTCTTGGCTTGAAATTGGTATTATTATCAACATCAGGTTATTTTAAATCTTATTTCTATTAGGGTAATAAAGGGAATTGCATTCTTATCCATGCAGCTCCCAAACTGTCTTGAGCATTTGTTGATCTATTTAGAGCAGACTTCTACCTAAATGTTTGATCTTCCTGGGTACTTGTATGTATCTATTTTTTTTTTCTTCTTCTGCATAGTTCATTGCTGTCTGAATGGGATTGTCTTTTATTTACCCACATTAATGCATGATTAAGTAAAATCCCTGTTGTCTTTTACTGTGAAAATCTTCCTGTTTAAGGGATGTCCCTTGAAAAATTTATGACTTCCCAGCTGGTGCCCAGAGTTCAGCAGTGCATCCTGTCATTGCACAGAGTCTGATGGTGGAGTCTCTAATGAGGGGGATGCAGACAACACTCAGTTTCCTTCAAAATTTTCTGTGCAGCCCTTTTGAGGGAGACAGAGTGACACAGGCTCTTCTCTGTGTTGTTTTGTGTTTTGTGTTTTGTTTTTTTTTCCTCACCCTCCTCTATTCCTACATGGCACATCCTGACATCCTAAATACCAATTTTTAAGTTAGTGTTTTCAACTACACAGAAAATTGTCAAGAAGCCTTTTTTGAGATATGAAGGATTAAGAGATTAGGTTTTGGCAAAAACTCATTAAAAAGCCAAGTAGAGGCAACCTTTGCTAGCATTCTTTCTTAAATCTTACATCTAATAAAGGTCTCAGTAAAAGTGATCACTCAGGGTCTTGTGCTCCTGGGCTCCTCTAGACACATCTTACAACATTATTTTACTTTAAACAGTTCAAGTATTTGAATTAATGAAGCTGACTGACTAACAGCTTACACTAATCACCAGCATTTTCATAAGAAAAAAATAATTAAAATAATTTTCTTGAAATGTTTTTTCCAGTGATTTATTTGACTGTGCACTGGGTTACATAATGCAGAATAATCATTTACTAAACAATAAAAGATTATTTTCAAATCTATTTTAAAAGTTTTTTAACTAGGCTAGACTGAATCCATATAAGTAGCAAATAAGACAAACACAAACTAAATTAATGTTCTGTATTTTAGTTACTCTAGGAATATTAATAAGTTCTTTATTTAACCAATATTGTCCAGCAGATATTCCCCGTGGACCACAAACTAGAAATTTGACATCCTGCTTCTGTAAATGCTGTGATTGCCACATATTGTCAAGTTATTTACTTATGCTTTAGTCTGTTTACCAAACTGAGTTTTCGTTGAAGTACTTGAAGATTTTAGTTAAGTATATGTGTGTGTTTTTAAAGCCCTATTAATGTTCATCTGCTAATTACAGCAATAATTATCACAATATGATTTTTTTCTCCAGATTCAGTCATGTCTGGCATCCATCCATCCTTTATGTGCCATGCAAATTCCTGCACAATAAATCCAGAATTTTCCTGAAGTGAAGCCATGTCTAGGCTGTTTTAGGGTAGCATAACCTATACCCATAGGATAAATTCAAGCACTGATAAAAATTATAGGGAAAGAGACAGAAAATAAGATTTGAGGCCGCGTCTCCTGCCTTCTTGTGTGGCTGCACCAAGGCAACAAGCACTTCCTTGTGCAACTCAAATTGTAGGTGGTAACCAGCTTCAACAACATTTTAGAGTCAGAAAAAGACGCAGTTGGTGTTTGAAGTTGATCATTCTTCCCTAGGAACTAGCTCCATTACCTTGTCAAAAGTTAATCAAATTAAATCCAAATTCCCTTGAAATTGCATTGCAGACACTTAGAATTCCCTTTCAAAGCAGCAGTAGCATTATTTTCAGTAAAGGAAATGAACAAAAAAAACCAGAACAGGTCTTTGTTTCTGGACTAAGTTCTACTCCCTTTACCCCTGGAAGAGATGTACTTAATCTGTGGAACAGTGAATCCTGTTCCTCCCTGTGTAGTTTTTAAAATTACATTTATTAAATTAATTAATCAATTAATTATTAAAAAACGAGAACCACAGAGATTTAGGACACTTGCAGTATTGAACCCAGCTGTGACAGTTCCATAATTTTTTCTCTGTATACTTATTTTTATGCCTTCTTTGGGATAAAACAAGAGCTCAGTTAACTTTCAGTGAATTGCATACCCCTAACTTTTCCTTCATTTTCTGATTTTTTTTCGTTAATTTTCTTAATATGGAGGCCTGACCCTCTGGATGTTTTGTATCTACCACTCAAATTTAGGTTTACTTTGAGTCAAATGCACATGACAAAATTTCAGTACATTTGACTTGTATTGTATGCATTTATCTAATGATTAATTAGAGCCTCCAAGTGGGTAATTATATTGAAATTCAAACAGGTGACCGTTGTGTGTTATGCTGGTTTTCTCCTATGTTGTTCCTGTCTCTTCATTTGTATAAGAAATTAGTCTTTTCTCTGGACATCAGCATAAAACTATCAGAAATGAGGATTTGAAGGGCACTGGTTGAAGAAGGATACATAGAATTATCATAGAATTATCTAGAATGATCTAGAATTATCTAGAATTGAACTTTGAAAAATGTTGGCAACTTTTAAGTCACTGCCAAGACTTTTTTATGAAGTGGAGCACCGGACTTTTCTGAGTAATTACATTCTGCAGATGCCATTTCAACTGTTAATTATTATCGAGATGCCTATAGCACAGATATAAAGTTAAAAACCTCAATAATGATCAAAGTAATGACTCCATTAAGGCCTTAGGATTTCAGATTTTGTATTTTCCATATATTTTTAATTCTGCAGTTCTTTGTTGTATAACACTAAACTCAATATACAGTGCTAGCTGCTGCTTTCCCATTTTGGTCAGACAGAACAATTCCCCTCTTGGCCTCGGAATCAAGGACACCTCACTGTCCCAGGCCCAGAGAAATGTAAACAGAAGTGAGTTGGGGGGAGCAAACTTGGGTTTAATTACTTCATTACCTGAAGCTGTAATTGGAACATTAACCCCCAATATGCAAAGGAACCAAACTTATAAAACTGTGAAAACCTGTGACCCCTTGTCCATTTTTGTGTGTAGCCCCTGGATGGGCTTTGCCTCCCCAAAATGTACCTGAAGACCCTTCAATAAATATAATTGCTTTTAATTCTCTTAATTTTGCCTGGGCTCTGTTTTTAGGTAGTCCCAACAAGGCATCACCCTCACCACACAAAGCGCCACCACGGACAGGATCCCTGCTTGGCCAGCCACAGGCTAACGGGGCACTCGAGCTATTTCAGCAATTTAATTTAATTTGCACTTACCAACCTCCACAAGGCTGGAGCAGTTGGGGTCTGTGAAGCCCTCAGGACACTCGCAGGAGTAGAAGTTGTCGTTGAGCCCCGACAGGCAGATGCCACCGTTCCGGCAGGGGTTGGAGTCGCACACATCCGCTGCAGGGCACAGGGAAGGGAAAACAGTTTTTGTAGAAAAGTTGTCATGAGCTACCCACAGGCTCTAAACGTGTCAGATTTTTGGTAACTAAGTACAGAAGGAAATGACAAATGTAATTTCTTATGTCCTTTGAATGACTTTTGGCTCATTCAGTTTTGTATTTATTTAGCCGCACATCTCTGTGGAATCATCTTTCCCTATTCTTCCACCCCATAAAACATGGTTGTCTTAAATTCAATCCATTTGCAAAAGACAATAGAAGTGGTAATTTCTTACTTTTTCTAACCTGCAGACACTCAGGGTATCTACAGATTGCATTCTGTCACCAATGGGATAAAGGGAAGCAATCCTAAAGAACATCACCTAGGTGATGCACCTAGGGGGTGTGTGTCCTTCAGGATTTGATCAACTTTGATTTAATAATTTTTCTCAGATAGTTAATCCTATATTTAAATACATTTTTATTTATCTCAATCTTCATCTTTAAAGGCAGATTTGTGCTTTCTACTACACAGATAGCTGAGAATAATAAAAAAATAACAATATTTTGTGCAGTAAATGCATCTAAAAGAATGATCTTCAGATAGGTAATTATTAGAAAACAAATACATTATCTTCTGTGGGTTTTTTGGTTTGTTTTTGTGGTTTGTTTGTTTGTTTGTTTGTTTTTGTTTTGTTGTTGTTGTTGTTGTTGTTGTTGTTGTTGTTGTTGTTGTTGTTTTTTAATTGGAAATTGCCGTGGTTTTTTCCATGTAATTGAAAGGATTTAGGGAAATTAATTTGATTTATGTCAGCAGTACTGACATTAAAGAATGTTTTGGGTAATTTTGGTGTAAACGTTTCTTGCACATGAATATTAATCCTTGGTGTGAGAATTTCCATCCATTTCCATTTCCAATTTTGGTTGAGAAACATATCTGGTGCACAAAAATGCCTTTATAAATTCTGTGCATCAGTTGTACAGAAAAAAAACGAAGTTGTGCAGTAGTTTGCTGGGTTATTTATAGCTTTATTTAATTTTTTGTCAGCTTTAGGGTGCCTTCATGACACAGAGAGCTGTTGTGCACTTGATATTAACTTTTCTCTTAAAGATTGTCCAGCTGATGGAGAAGTAAAGCTATTTAAGGACAGTAAATGACACTTTCTAACTGAATTTAAATAAACCAAGACTTCTCATTTTCTGCTTTTGTTGCATTATTGGGGTAGCAAAGGATGCTTGTTTATTACTTTATGGGGATTAGGCAATTGATTGTGAAAGGATAGCTACCATTAAATGAATTCTCTGACAATTGTATTCCCATACCTCCAATTAAATTAATAAACTAAATAGCATCTGGAGCAGGAACATTTATTATGCATATCTGCATGGATATTCTGATTAAAATGAGAGAGGATATTTTTGCTACATATTTCCTGATCTGGTGTCCTTCTGATTTCAATTAACACTATTGGCGTAAAAGGAAAAAAGAAAAAATACTGTTTGAATTTGTAAATTGTATACTGAATGACAAGAAGAATTCACACACATTTTTACATTATATTTCCAGAAACTGAAATCTCCTGAAATGACCAAAGTGTGGACAGTTAACTGTGTGGTTTTAATTTGCTTGAAAATACGTGTTGGCTTTTTCAGCCTGAAATAAAGTGACCCAACCTGCATTTAGGGACTAATAAAGCAGATGTTCTCCTCTGTTGACAGAGGAGACATTTATTTCCATGTTCAGGAAATAACTGCACTAATTGCTCTTTTGACCCACCACCTTGGCCTGTCAGTCACTGGTGTGATTTCTGTAATGTCATTATACCATATCACAGAAATAAAATTAATAAAGAGCACACCTAAAGAAAATGTGTAAAAAAAAAAAAAAAGAAAACACAGGGAACAAAGAGTTCCAACCAAAAAAAAACCCCACCCCCAAACAAACAAACAAACAAACAAAACCAAAACCAAAACAAAAGCAAAAATCCAAACAAAGCCAAAACCAAACAAAGAAACGAAAATCAAGCAAAAAACAGCCTATCCTGTCTCATTCACATAATGACAACAAGGGCTAAAGAGGAAAAATCTACACTGTGAACAACAATGGCTAAATTATATCTTCATATAAAATCAAATATGATACAGTCAGAAAAAATGAGAAGCTGCACAACTCTACTTAAGAGGAGTAGCAGGCTGTGCAAATGTTGAAACTTAAATTATCAAAGATCACGTAATATGTTATCTCTGTTATTTATAGCTTATTGTCTGTGAAATTGTGTTCAACAAAATAAATATCACCTTTGAATCAACAATATCTTCCTCTGTCTCTTGAGAGGACATTCATGCTAAAATATTGAAATCTAATTTGTTATGCATTCCACTGAGTTTGATAAACAGAATTTGATTTTGAAGGCTCTGTTAGTAGTAAGAAAAGCTGATATGGGTGCATTTTGTCTCAACACAACTGATAAAGGGATTTTTTTCCATTAAAATGTGACACAACTTTTAACAGAACAATGGTTTTATAATTTAACCTGAGATATTTTGTGAACGGAAGAGTAAAATACACCCAAAAAAGGAAAAATATAATTTCCAATAAATCTTCAAGAGTCTGCTCTGTGCTGATGGCTTTCCATGGTGATTGGCAATATGCTGTTTGTGTAACAGACTGTGTAATGTGACAAATTTCTGCAAATTAAGCAAACACTCCAGGAGAAATTCAATTATTAAAAAAAAAATCAAAAGACAAATTATTATTGTACTTTTATTAAGACATTCCAAAATGATTCCAGTAAGATTCAATGTCAAATAAAAAGAGTAATTCATGTTTCTCTTTCCTACATCTGACTAACCTTGCACTTTCTTAACGTGACCACTCAAGAGTAAAAGTATATCTGAAGTGTAAAAGTGTGTCTGAAGACAGTACCTAAACCTTTGACACTTTTTTTTAGTATCAAGAGGTTCTAAACTGGTGGGATTTTTAAATTATTATTATTATTCTGCACATCTTTCATTTCTTCAGAACATTTTGAAGTCAAATTAGTTCTTGAGCAAATTGTCCATCCTCTCTTTGGAAAACATGGTTGGTTAAGAATAAAAAAAAACCATGACAAAAACAATAAAATCAAAGAGATCCATGCAAATTCAAAATTAGAATTGTAATGAAGAACCCTCCCTAATTCTCCAAACTCATGAAAAATTATACATTAAAACTCAAATAAAATGGTGATGTATGTGCTGTCTATTAAAGAACTAGGGTTTTTTTTAAGGCATATGATGGTTTCTATCCATAATGAATAACTCAATCAATGAACCTGGATCTTTTTCATTAAAAGCACACAGAGAAAAACTATTCTGCAAGTCCATCATGCTCCTTTGTTCACAAAACTACTTTTAAGCCACATTCTTTTAAACAAAATACTGAATGTACAATTATTACTCTTTTCAACAAGCGGGTAGTGGTGGGGAGCTGGTAGAAGTTGCACACCCACTCTTTGCTGAACTTTAAACATTTATATAACATATTTTTTGGTGCCATAAAACCCCATAAAAATGAAACATTGCGTGATTCCTGACTGAGGAGTTCAATTCTTTGCTTGACAGCAAAGGACAGCCTGAAAGAAGGAGCCCAACCCTTGTGTGTAAAAATAATGCAGCACTCTGTGATGGTAACAGTTAGCCCATCAATCCTTGTCAAGAACAGAAATTCACAGTTTATGAAAACAACTTTTATGATGTGAAGACTGAAGGAGATGTGCAGAGGGAGAAGTTTCATCCCACAGCCACCTTCACCTTCATGAAGCACTCATTCTAAAAGCAGATAGACCAGCCAGCTGCCCTATTATACACTAATTAATTTGCACAGAAAAAGTGAAAAACATGAAAAAGAATTATTTACTCCAACTTACAGCTATTCACTATTTAATAGTTTCTGGGGCAGAAATACCTGCAAAAAGCCGTGGTTCAGTATCCTGAATTAGGCCTGAGAGAAGCATTCCAGTCCCCACGCACAACATCATTAACCTGAAATGGAGACAATTTCCCTCAACTGTAACACCTAGAATGATAACTATTAGGGTTTCTGGCAGAACTGCTGCTCTGAGAGACATCTGCTTGAGACAATGATATGATGATAAAGAAAGAAACCAGCCTTAAAAAAAAGCGTGTGCATT
Organism: Phylloscopus collybita; assembly: GCA_027886175.1. NCBI lineage: Eukaryota > Metazoa > Chordata > Aves > Passeriformes > Phylloscopidae > Phylloscopus > Phylloscopus collybita. Next base: position 757,902 of record JAJNNQ010000124.1, read on the forward strand.
CACATTTCAAAACTGTAATGATAGAAGCTATTGAATAAAGACCATTTGGATGTTTGGGCCATGTTTCCTTCTATAATTTAAAAATAGAGCACATTCTGTGAAATAGCAAGTGTGCATGGAAAAATTCAATCCTCTTTATTCTTTCATGTAATGGGCATTAAATATAAATATGAACACATTGAGTATACATTGTATAATGAGGCAGTGAAATTCACAGCAGCTGATACTGAGGTAGATGTGCTGATGCTGTAGCCGCAAAGAGAATGACATGTGAGTTTATGATGTTAGGCACACAGATTTTTAGGGAGACACAATGCTTTTTACCAGTATTCTACGCAGTGTGTGCTTTAAAGTTCAAGCTTTTGGCTCCACCACTGATAGGAAAGGAGGGCCATCATTTCTGTCTAAAACAGCAGCCATAATTGTACTCAATTTTCCTTCATGGCTACAAGAAATATGGCTTATTTTACAGCTCTTTCAGAAGAAATAAAAATAATGGTCATTCGCTTTCACGACAATAAAACTTGTTCCGAAGGAGAAACCTCCAGGTAGCACCAAAAAACAAACAGTCCAGGAAGCAGCCAGTCACCAGAAATCTGGTATAGTCATAGCAAAAATAAGCACCAGTTCTGAAGCTAAGAAAAGCACCTAAACTTCAAAAGAAGACTGAAAAAGCACATGCCACCTGTAGCATCTTCACGTTAAAATCAATTTTCAGAAAAAGATCTTTAATAGTTTCCTGATTTACAGAATCATCTGCACAGTGCCCAAGTTCACACTTATTTTTCCACAGCTGAAGCACTACTGAGAAGCAGAACCATAAATCATGTTGAAGACACACCTGTGCAGAGATGCAAAGTGTGAACGTAGAAACAGATGAGCTGTGCAGTTCTTTTTAAGAAATTTGTAAGCTGTTTCTTCAGATTTAATGGTGAGGCAGCTAATTTGTTTCTCCTAAGGTAAAGGAGACAGTTGGAATAATTAAATTGTCTCACTTATTATTTGAAAAGTAAGGTTTCTAGATACCAATAGCTCATCTACCTCCTTCTGCTTCTTTTCTAGGCTGATTTGCTTACTATGCAGGTAAAAAGTTCAGCTAAATTCTAGCTAGAACACTCCTGGCAGAGTGTCTAAATGGTTTTAGAAAATGCATTAAGTAACAATATCAACCTTGAATGTCCACTTGCTGGACAAGAAAACTACAAGACAATGTAAATTTCAGAGTAAAAAAAGATCATGATTTCATCACAGGTCTCATGAAAATCAAGGTAGTTTGTTCTGAAAGCCTCTGTGACCAAAAGATTATGCACGTAAACTGTAGCCTGTAGTTGTGGTTGAGAACTGCAGTAAACTTGTGTAAACCAGGTGTAAAAAATATTTATAATTTTAACTTTTTATGGTCCTGTAATCTGAGGAGATGCACTGGCTGATTTCACGAAAGCTGAGATGGCATTACAAAAAGAAAATCAGATTATTCTAAGCAGAGAATTACCGTTTGAATCCCACTCTGGGACTGGGCTGAAGCATTAATCCTGGGTGAAGATGAAGTGCTGACTTAAGATTTGGATTTAATCTAATGGTACAATAGTGTAAAAGTGTGTCCCTACTTCAAGAGTTAGAATAAAGCCCTAAAGTAATGCCGGCAGAGATTAATTTCTATCATAATAAATCCCCTCCTGCCTTAAAAAAATTATAATCTCGTGCCTTTCTAAAGGTCTACATATGAGCTACTTTATTAATTTGAATGTGAAAGAGCAGCAGGTCACTGCACTTCAGCCTGCTGTGTTATAGACCTTTTAAGCATCTGATGTTTGACAATTTGAAACACAAGTAGAAACAGAAAACAGCTTAAAAAGTAAACTCTTCTCTCTTCCATAGGTTACAAAGAGTTCATTTCTATGCCAACAGCCTCTGCGGGGAAAAAAAGAATATGAACTATTCCTGTCATTTCACATCTTCATTAGTAAAAAATGGATCAAAAACGATTAAAGGGGGAACGTGGTTATATAACACAGTTCTGAATATTTTTACAACTTGTGAGAAATCTTTCATGCACAGGCTGCTGTGCGGATTTGAGGAAAGCTGCCATCAGTCGAGACAGTGTTTCATCAAAGGAAAAAAGAGAGATATTCCCCTGCCTCCTCAGCTAGCAGCACTGGTGACACCACCCCCAGCACCCAACCCCAACCAGCAGCAGTGATGCTTCCTGCAGAACCAGGGAGAGGGAAGAAAACTGCCTTTTATGAAGATACCCTGGTCCCCATCAACGCAGCCTCCCACGTCTCTTCTCTCTACATGCTCAACAAAGCTGGCAAAAATCACCCAGACAGTCCCTGGATGCTTTCCTTCGGTTCCGGTTGTTGCTCACCTCAGTTGTGTTCATTGAGGTTTTTTTTGCCACTTGCTAAGACTCAGGTGAATAAACCTGCAGTTCTGCACCTGTTCATGTCTAAGGGTGAAAGGGGTTTATGAAAAGAGAATGAATAGGACCTTAACTTAAGACTTTCTACACAAGGAAATTAGTCTAAACTGTCTCTCCATTTACTTGTTTGTCCAATTAAAATTTTCAGAAGATATTCCAAGTCTTGACAGAAATACCTTATCATTTCCTATCACTTGTCCTTTACTTTTAAAGCTGATCAGGAGATTTTTAGCATTGTGTTCACTTGAAATGTCTCAGTTAATTAAATATTTGCATTTCTTGTCCATTTTCCACAGAGGAACAATGAATGCACATAGTTTAATCATTAGAACAGTCCATCAAAATTAACAGTTCTAAGTGATTATGATCTTCTCTAGACAGGTGACCTCTCCTTTCCCTCTTGTCCTTACAGGCTTGAGAGCTTTCAGATGCACATATTTCTGCTAGCTGACTGTTTTCTTTCCACTTTCTACTGTCACTTCATCAGTGAAGCAAGACAATTTAAAGCAAAACCCAAACACTTACTGTGAATTTATCACTTTTAAATGAAAATTTCCAATTTTTATACACATCTTGTATCTTTTTTTTTGGCTTTTCCATTTCTTTTTTCACTTCAGGTTGGCAATTTGAAGGGTGTGTGTCTATGTGCATACACACACACATATATTTATCTCCACACTTTTATATTTATACATACTTTATATATATGGAAATGAAAGTGGTGTGTTCTTCCTTTGTTTTCCCTACATTAGATGTCCTCATTCCCTGGTTGCTAGGCAATCTTTAATCTCAACACTGGTGAATTTATCTTTTCCCATCCTAAGCAAATCCAAATTTGAAAGTTGAGCAATTAAAAAGTCATCATTAACAGTTTTTAAAACTTTGATTATGCTTCATTATACCCTTCTATCTTCACAAAAATGAAATACTGTAGATTATAAATTCTAAGCATATTCTTATTACACTTGGAAAAGTATTGATTGATTTCTAGTTATTTCTATATTTGGATATCCATTCTTAAACACCTTATTTGGCAACATGTTCTTACAAGAGGTGCCAACACTATTGAAGTGATGATGTTTTTCGTATTTATACTATATGAAGACTGTGGATTTTGCTTCAGGTTTAATGATTTCCCTCTGTGTGATCTCAATGCCCCAGTGACCGGGTAGTGGTTCAGAATGTGAATCTCCACTTGAATTAATCTTTTTTGGGAACGAATCCAGCTCCTCCCCACCAAACTTCCTCTGCAGGCAGGAGTAAAAGGAGTGTAACCTGTGGAGGCAACCAAGGGATTCCTTTGCAAAGCTCACCAGCACTCCAGATGACCATTTCAACCAACATGCCAGCACTGGACATGCTTTCCTACATGGACACCCTCCACAATGACCTGTTCTATTACACTAAGCCCTATGCATAAAGAGAATAAAGCAAAATAATCTCTAACATTTCATCATTAAAGTTAACCAGTCTTATTACATTTATTTCATGTTGCAGCGATTTTTTGCTGTTATAATTTCACACATTTTTTTGGTCACATGGATTTTTAGGTTTTTTTCACCGTGGAAGTCCTGCCACTGTGAAAAAAGATACGTCACCTAAGGAGATACAACAGAAATGCCAGTTTTCATCAATTTCTTTTTGACTTTACAGGAAGGTGATGTTACTGATCACATTCAGAATATCAATTAGGCACTGCAGATATGTGCCTCTCATGTGAAGGATATGAAATAATAAGGGCCTTATAGCTATCAGCTGCAATAAAGAACTGATTCTGTTTGTTTTGGACAATGCAGCTGGCAGTACCATGTAAGCTCTGTGGATGAGTGATGAAAATCCTTTAGGTCATTTTTGCTAAGAGCCTCTGGAAAGGATAGATGCAAATTTTACCTCATTTGTCCCAACTTGTTCACAAACAGAATGAAATACGAAACCTTCACGCCTAAAAAGACCCTGCATAGATTCTACAAAATATTTGTAAATGATGTTTCTTCCTAGACTTTTCTCAAATATGACATAAAGCTGGATTAAATAATGAATCTACCAGATTCATTATAACTAAAGCCACCAAGCAAGAAACCCAGGATAGGTCCACAGTGGCTCATCTGGTGCCACCTCCCTGCTCCAGCAGGACCACCCCAAAGCACATGTGATTGTGTCCAGGTAATTCTGGAATATTGCCAAGGAGGAGACTCCACAGCCTCTCTGGTCTCTGTTCAGGGTTGAGCAGAGTTGTGCCTCCTGTGCAGGGGGAATTGCTGGGCTCAGTCCCTGCCCATTGCTCTGGTGCCATTGCTGGCCCCCAGAGCAGAGCCTGGGCCCTGCTCTGCCCCTCCCTGCACACAGGGACACCCAGGGCTGAGGCCCCTCTCAGCTGGGAATCCTCTCCAGGCTGAACAGCTGCAGCTCCCTCAGCCTTTCTGGACAGGGGGATGATCCAAGCCTTGAATCAACTTTGTCCCCCTCCATTGGGCCTGCTCCAGGAGCTCTGTGTCCCTCCTGTCCTGAGCTGGACACAGCACACCAAGAACTGAGTGTGAACCTCTGAGGGCACACAATCCATGCAGCAGCATGTAACATGAAGACACCTAAACACAGATTTAGCCAAGGTATAAACTGGACTATGATAAATTCATTTGTTGCTCCCATATTGTAGGCGCTGCCTCGCACTGTTACAGACACTTCACTACATGGTGGTTTACAGGAATATTAAGTGAAGAAACAGTTTATATGTGCCAAAACCTCATCTCAGTATGGCCACACTGCACAAACAAACTGTATTCTTGGCAGTGGTTTTTAATTTATTTTTATTATCTGCTGTACATTGTAAACCAAGCCTAAAATAAGTGGGCAGCAGCTTGGAAATCCTCGCTGCTTCTGTGGAGCAATGAAAATGAAGAGCTGGGAACAGTCATTGAAAAAGGATGAAAAAAGAACAAGTCAGGCAGAAAAGAGGGTAAAATATAGATGTTCACAATTGGAGTGACCAAGAATGTGATGCTGTTACTATACTCTATCTTAATAGGGAACTTAAATGTTATTTTAATAATAGTACATATAGATCCTTGTCTAGTGAGCCAGACAACTACTCTCTTTCAGCTCCCAAGAACAGACAAATGTTCCTAAAGCAATCAGTTTGTTGTCTGGCACCCCAAAATGACCAAAATATCTATGTGAAGGAGTAACTTCTTCTACTCACAAGGCCAAGTCCCTTCAACATCCCAGATACATCCCAAAGGCAACAGTGGACCTGGAAACAAGCTTGGTCTCCCACTCTGACTTAATAGTGGGGAAGAAGCATAAGGAGGGTTATCTAACTGGTCTCTATTTTTTGTTTGTTTGTTTTGTGGGGTTTTTTTGGGTTTTTTTTTCCTGCAGCTTTGCTTTATTAACGACATCCAGGTAATGTGTGGTTGTAGAGCAATACAATGTAACGTAAACCCCATTAATTGGAACAAGATGTCCACATCATTTCATATTTGAAATGCTATTGATGTTCTTTGACACTTAACACAGTGCTGTGTCTGTAAGCAGAGTATATATTTGTAAAGCATGAGATTAAGCATAGAGTAAATCCCAAAGGGAGGGAAAAATACGAAGAAGGAGGTGAGAATAACAAGTATTATGAACATATATCCACAAGTAAATTTAAACTCTTAAAATAATAATAATAATAAAAAAAAATCCCTTCCTTCATCCAGTGTACAGGAACAAAGGGAGGAAGGTGATAGGTACAAATAAAGTTATAAGTGTACATCAATGCCTACTGATCCTTTTCCACTTTCCACATCTGTAAACATGGGATGTTACAATGGAGGATAGTGGGGCTTTTTCATATTAAGAACAAAGTCTTTATATGGATTTGTATGGGATTAGCACCAGACCAGTGGAATGTGTGTGTTATGTATATATACTTCTGTGATTATCACTAGCCTTCTACTTCTTCCTGTCCTTCAGCTTATTTTCAAATGTGTTGACAGAATTAATTCCATTCAGTTTTCTTTCTCTCTTCACCCAAAACACAAAATACACACCAGTTCAGCCCCCAATCTACACTTACAAGTGTAATTTTTTATATTTTGCCATTGCTGCACAGCAGTTTATGCCAGCAACAAACAACACAGTGGTTACAGCACAACCAGGTGATTAGAGAAGCCTCATTATTCACCAACAGAACATATAAAAGAGTTGTTGTGAGTGCACAAGTATGTTGTTGCAGCCTGATCTTGACAAACAAAGAGACAACAATTAAAATGACTGATAAATAGATTATGAAATTCCAGTCTGAAATTCAGTGTATTTCTTCTCAAATGAAGGCATTAAAAACAACCCAGAGGCTTATTAGGGAATTCTTTTTTTCCTCTACTTGTGAGCCTCATTAGAAAGGAATCACCTATTATTTTGCATGTCTTATAAGTGCATGTTTGCCACTGGAACTTTTTATTTATTGGAGTACAGCAGTAGAGTGTTTATATATATCTATACCTATATCTATATCATCTATCTATAATTATTTTTAATAGGTGCTGATCCCTCCCTTTCTCAAAGTCAGATTATTGTCTGTGCATTCCTCTGTATTGCTGGGACCTACAAACAATTTAACTGCTGCCATTTCCTTGCTTTGATATCTTGACCTCAAACTAACTCTCTGAAAATTCATTTTCCAGTGACCTTTCCCAGACTATGAGGCAGTTACACCCACATTTAGTCACCACTGTGGGACTAGGACATCACCCTTGCCCTAAATTGAGCTTTTTGCCCCCAAAAGATGTTCTGTTTGGCAGCAGGATACAGCCACTGCTGCCCCGGATTGAGCTGCCTCAAAGACAAGGAGTGCACAAACCCTGAACATCCTGGATGATAAAAGAACTGTTTGCATAACACTTGGCACCCCCACAGGTTTAAGGACCAATAAATCTCTCAGCAAAGTTGGAAGCAAAAAAAAACTTTTCCAGGGAGCTGGATCAGAGTGCTGGTGCTGGGCCATGAGCTGTTACACAACAGCTTCTAACGAGATCAGCAGAATCCATTTAAATCCAAAGGGTACCTGCCCCAAGCTGGTGCCAGCCTAAATTAAATCCATTTACTCCATGGTGTTGCTCCAGGTCGATATTGTCAACAGCAGCAGTATTTGAATTGTTTTCTCCATTAATTGAACCACAGATTTTTTAAGACATTTTCTTCGGCTTTAATTTCTTCATAGTATTCCTTCTATCCTTTCCTCCAATTTCCTGTCTCATTTTTCAATTCAGCAATATTTAAACCACATTTTCTATTTCTCATATGTTCCTGATTAGTTCTTTACTTTTGAGCCAGACTCTTTTTTTTTTCTTTTCAGCCTCGGTTGGTAGTGCTTTTCTTTTGGTTTGTGTACGCCCTTTTATGATTTTCCCCTTGATACTTATCTGCTACAGCTTTCTTGGTATGTTGTTTAAAGCTATTATTTTTAAGAAGCATCTAGAAACTCTTGAGTCCTTTAGTGTATTCTAGTGGCATATCAATTATGTCTCAGTGGTGTTTCAGAATGCCAGGATACTAACCCAGAAATTGCTGTAAATGGCTCCTTCTAGTCTTGCTCTAAACCAAACATGCAAGAGGTATGCAAAACAATTTGGAGAAATCAATAAAAAAAATATATCCCCTGCTTGTGTTGTACAAAAAAAAAAAAAAAAAAAAAAAAAAAAAAAAAAAAAAAAAAAAGCCTAAAAGGAAGCAGACATTTATTACACAAAAAGTATTTGCTGGATTCTCCTCCTATGTTACTCAGAAATAAAGTGATTTAGGTTATGAAAGCTGCATTTGAAGTACCAGGATATTTTATAAAGTTCAAGAAAAGTCAGCTCAAACAACAATTTCAGCATTTGCAACCTGTTTCTTCTTTATTCACCTACCCTGGTAGGTGACTGAAAGGAAGACAATGCCATATGAATATTTTCCTTTCAGCAGCTGCCAAGGAAGGCTGACAACACTATCTGAAAAGCTCAACTATTGAAAGCAATCTACAAGGCATCACAATAGAAACCATCTTGAGTCATTATAGATCAAAGCCAGGCACTATTGCTCTCCACTACAGCTCTATTGAAACATGCTATAAATGAATAAATAAAAGTTAAGCACAAAGTAAATTTGGTAACTTTCATTGTCAGGAGTGAAATGAAGACAACAGGTCTTCCCAGATGAAATATATTAGCATGAAAATAGATTAAAAAACCAGGACCAAAGTACTTAAAAGTAAACAAAACCACGAAAATCATTGCATTTATCTAGAGACCTCTGTATTTCTCTTCAAAATCACTACCTGGAGATTGCCGTTTAAGCATTTCTGGAAATGCTTATCTATTCAGCAGCATGAGATGTAAGTTCCATGAACTTTTATTTCCTGGGGTCTTGCATGGCTTCTATTATTAGCAGCAAAATTATCAGTACCTCTCCACAATCATCCAATTCCTCATCAATCCACCTGATACCTGGTCTTAAAGAAATCAGATACCTTCTAATAAAGCAGGTCCAAAGATTATTGGTTTTGGAGTGGGTTTTTTTTGTTTGTTTTGTTTTGGTTTTGGGTTTTTTTGTTTGTTTGTTTGGGTTTTGGGGTTTGCTTTTTTATTGTGGTTGTTTTGGGGTTTTGGGGAGTTTTGGGGTGTTTTCAGATTTTTTGGGAAGGCATTGGGGTTTTTGTTTGGTTTTTGTTTTGGTGTGGTTTTGTGTTTTGTTTTGTTTTTGTTACAAAGCCCTGAGCCTGCTGCAACTCCAGTTGGAGTAAACAGAACCAAACACACAGACTATTAAAAATGGTCTGTGGAACCAGCAAACACACCTCTGCTTATGACAATGCTAAAACCAAAACAAACAACCCCCAAAAAAGCACAGAAAAAAAAAACCCAACAACCAACACCCCCCCCCCAAAAAAAAAACCCCAAAAAACCAAAAAAAACCCCCAAAACAAAAAACCTCTGCAAAACTACAAAAAATCCCACGAAAAAAAACCCCTGTATGAGGTCCATTAGTGAATCCCCATAGGTGATTTATCTAATCAGTCTACTGCCAAGCCTTTAAACTCCACTGCCCACCAGTCTACCAAATATTGCCCAAGAGTTGATATACTTTTGATATACCAAAGATGAGTGATATCACCCAGCCCTGCCAAGAAGAAAATTAAAAATTAAGCAGTAGAGGTTGTGATTGGGTTATGCCTGGCTCTATGTAATGAACCTATTTTATTGAGAGTAACACAGATTCTCTAGACATCAAAAATCCCCTTTCTGCGATATGACTGTCAATGATTGCTGCGATATGATTGTCAATTCTACCTCCAGTTCTTGCTGCTTTTATAATGAAGGGAGAAGTGACTGACACTCCCTACATTCCTCTTCTAATAGTGTATTAAGGAGTTTTGCTAATGAAACCTCTAGATTTTAAAGAAATTTAACTTGTTTTCCTCTCTAAACAAATTGGCAACAGCCTGGATGTTTTCTGTTAGCTTCAGGGTTTAGGATATTTTTTTGTGTGTGTGTTTGTTTTGTTTTCTGCCTGCAGCTCACTGTTGCCATGTAAGTCAAAGTTCCAGGTGAGCATAAAACAGAAGGAGAAGTATCAACCATTCATCTTTTCAGTGACAGACTACAGCAGAGAATCTGAGCAGGGCATTTCTCAGGGCAGAGCAAAGATCTCAGTAGCCATAAAGAAAAGAGATCACCCCTTATGAGTGATCTCATTTCCTCCTGGGAAAGTGAAACTTTTTGGTTAAACTGATTGTGAGTGATTTTTACGATAGTTCTGTGGAAATATTTGAAAGTTCAGTGGACTTATTTAAATTCTACTTTGTGGTTTGGTTTGGTTTGGTTTGGTTTGGTTGCTTTGTGGGTTTTGGGGGGGACCTTCTGCCAATTTTTGTGGATGCTTTTGGCATATTTGGTGGGTGTTTTTTTCCTTTTTTTTTTTTTTTTTTTTTTTTTTTTTTTTTTTTTTTGTGTGTGTGTGTGTTTTGGGTTTTTATTTATTTGGGTTTGGTTTGTTTTTGTTTGTGTGTTTGTTTGATGTTTAGTTTTTTGGTTGGGATTTGTTTTGTTTGTTTATTTGTTTAGGGTTTTTTTCCTTTTTTTTTTTGGTTTGGTAGTTTTTGGGTTGTTGGTTGTTGCTTGTTTTTCTGGTTTTGTTTGGGTTTGTTTTTGTTTGTGGTTTTGTTTGTTTGTTTGTTTTGGTTTTACTTTATTTTTTTTTCCTTTTTCTTTTGCTAAGGGGAAAATACAATCCCTGTCAGAATTCTCTTTTCCATTTTCCTGCACGCCAGGACACTTCGATATGGATTACTGCCCTGCCAGAATCCAAGAAGGAAAAGAGACTTCAATTGCTAAGAATTCACAGAGAAAAATTAAAAATCCCAATAAAAAACCCCACCAAAAACCAAACGTATTATTTTAGATGGTTATCTAAAGAATGCTGTTTGAGATACTACTCTTAGAAGGTCAGGAGTTCAGCATTTGAGAAAGGCCACTCTAACAAGTTCAGATGCCTTGACTTGGCTGCAGAGTGACCACACTCACCAGTAGTGATTCCTAAATGTGAAATTCCAATTCCAGATCTGCTGAACAAAAAGCCTCACAATAATCCTAACATTTCAGACAATTGCCTGACTTGAAGTGCAATCTGTTCCATGGACATCAAAGTGGCTCTTGAAAAACAAAGCAGCCTCCCTGCACCAAGCATCTTGCAGGTTTTATGCCCCCCAGTTTGAACATCAAATTAAATGGAAATGAGTCTTACAGGTGCTCCCAAATCAAACCACTTCTATGTACACATAGCTAGTTTTAGTTCTGAGATTCATAATCCTTCAGAAATGTGGTGAATATTATTATTTTGGCATTCAAGATGTTTAGATAATGCCAGTGTGTTTCCCAGTGTTTGGGCACAGGAATTGCATCACACTGCTCCTCTCACTTCCCTCCTTCCCCTCACTTCTTATTTTTAAATAAACAAAACTGTCAGGATGTGTCAAGATCTCCTTTAGATGTCCATGTACCTAACATGTTTTGCAGAATCACAGAATTGTTTAGGTTGGAAAAAGACATCCAAGATCTTCCAGACAAACTGTACCTGATCCTCACCTTGTCCCTAGCCTAGAGCACTGAGTGCCACATCCAGGAATTCCTTGGACTCCTCCAGGGATGGGGACTCCAAACCTCCCTGGGCAGCTCATTCCAGTGCCTGACAAGCTCTTCAATGAGAACATTCCTCCTGATGTCCAACCTGAGCTTTCCCTGGTGCAGTTTGAGGCTGATTCCTCTTGTCCTGTCACTGATTGCTTGTGACACCCATCTGGCTGCACCCTCCTGCCAGGTAAAAATCAGGTTGTCTACCTGAAATATTTTGCTTATTTCAAGTTGGACTGTATTCTGAACTTCAGCATACAAAGCCAAAAATAGCGAGTAACAAATTGGTGAGCAATATTATGGGGTTGGTAATTTATGGTATCACTGAATTTAGGGCATCTCTCTCTCTGCTCCTCTCTGGAGCTGCTCAGAGGGAACACATGCATTTTCTCATCTTTCCCCCTGTGTCCTGCTCTTCTCCTTGTTCACTTAGCTCCCTGCAGTCCAGCTGGCAGCCACAGGCAGGCATTGTGCCTCCTAGAAACAACACACCTCACTCTCTCTCAGCAATATTGTGAAGTGGATTCTGAATGTTCATTACATGTCTAACCTGGTGCAAAATTCCAGCTTGAATCAAACACCAACCCTGCTGCCTGGTCACCCTCTCTCACAATGCTGGCACTTCCACAAAGACTTTCTGCTCTGAATTCCTGGCCTTTTTCCCGTCTAATTCCCCCTCTTCAGAGAGAATTGCAGGCCATCTTTAATCTACAGTGCTTTGCCCCCCATGTAGTAAATAGATGTGACAAACGACACCCAAAAAACTGTCCTGTGGAAAAGAGTGGCTGATTCTGGGTCTGCTTCTGCCTGGCCTTCCATGGGCAGAACGTCTGGATCAGGTGAAAAGAAGAAAAAAGCACGTTGTCAAGCCACCAGCAACCAGAGGAACACCTCACACTGCAAGAAATGCTGCCACTTCTCATTGTCACAGCAGAAGGTAGTAGGTGTGAAATAACATCTCCTCCTCCAGGGGCTTTCCTGGAATTTTGTGATTAGCATGATAAAAAAAGGGGAGAAATCATAATAATTTTAGTTTCTAAATATGAAGTGCATTGAGAAGACAGTGCCTGTGTTTTTATTGCTTATTCATGAGGCTAGAAACTGACTACGGTTTTCAAGACTCTCATGAAACTTGTTTTTTAATAAGGATGCCCTTGTGAGACTTTCTGCCAGTAATGAAATGCAATGTAATCCCATGGGACACATTTTTATGTTAAAATGGCAAAAAAATTATCACTATTACCACCACATTCAGGAAGTGTCAGTTATACATAATAGATTTTAAAGTCTGTTTTTACTTTCTACTTCAGGGCCAAAGCGATTAAAAAAATGATGGAAGTATGGGGATGCACCACTGACAGGTTAGTGATTCTTTAGTTACACACCTACAAGTCAAAAGTTTGAGTTAATTAAATTATAAAGACAATGTTTATTCTATTGTGAAAAACTTAAGAGCTCCTTTTCTGTGCGCAATACAAACCCCTACTTTCGTTTGTTTCAGAATACATAAAGACACATGCACTATCTACACTCACCCATATCCTGATTTTTCACTAGTTCTATATTAAAATAAAAAGTTTAAAAGCCCATCAAAATCATCAGAAGATATTTACACAGGAATAAATGTGGTGTGAGGAAAATAATTGAACTCTCTCTCTTCAGACTTACAGAGAAAATGAAATGTTCAGCAGTGCAACTAAGCATGTATATATTGCAAATAAGTCACCATACTCACACCTGGTCTTTTTTTCAGTCTATCCAGGAACATGTGCCAGGCAGAACACTAAAGCAGGAAAAATATTATTTGAATAATCCCTCCATATATCTCATGTCATGAGCCAACTTCATCGTTTCTACCCATGTCTCTTTCATCTCTAGTCCTATCTCAAATTTCAATTTTTCTTCAAGCACATAGAAATTAAAAAGGGAAGAGAGAAAAATAAGCAGAAGGCAGTAAAAGATAACATCAGATAAGCCAAGCTCTGAATACCATCGGATTTTCAGGCACCCAACAGGTTTGCTGTCATTATCACCCTCTCCATGGCAAAAATCAAAAGGGATTATCTGGGCCATGATTAGGGATAGATTCCAAAACTCTTTGCTTTTTGCAATCAGATCTTGTTGTTCTGTTCCTTTAAAAGGTCAATGAGGATTATTCAAAAAAAAAAAAAAAATCAAGCTAGCAGTGTATTATAAAAAAGCAGGTGGGAGAATTCATTACGAGTGAATGGCAGCTTGTTTTGGGATCTTGTATTGGCACGGGTATGAACGTTGCTACAACACAACATAAATAAAATATTAACTCAGTTTTCAGTTCTGTATTGCTCAATATACTTCATAAAAAGTCAGCATAAAGTCCCACATGGAAATGATTTTGAAAAGAGGGTTTCTCTCTTAAAGCTGACATTAAAATACCATTACTTCATTTTGGGGTTGGGAAAAAAAAAATCCCCACAATGTCTCATCCTAAAACTTGTGTTGATGTTGTTATTAGTTCAGCCTTACCACGACAAAGAATTTTAGTTAGAAATTTAGTTAGATGACCTTGCTAAGAATTAATTAAATGAAAAGCACCATGTTATGTAAGGAATGTGAATTCTCATAGCTAGCAAAATTTAATTGCATTACTAAGAGATGGCATTTATACAATATAAAATTGTATAAATTTAATTGTATAAATAAATACATTTCTAGTTTAATTTTCAAGGAATCTAGCTGACTTTCCATTTGAATTAATAAAATGTCTGTATTTCACAAGAAACTGCATCATTGCAAGACATAATTAAGTACTTTAATAGTATCTCAATATTTATGTGGCTCCAGAAATGTAGAAATGTTGGCCTTATGTCTAAGCTGCTCAAATAAGGCTCTTTAGGATGCCAGCATCTGGCTTTGATTCAGGCTATGGAAACTTTCAAGTTCTTAGTTTTCTCCAAATTTTAATTTTGCAAAGAATAGGCTGGGTAAAAACAAATCACTGCAGTGAGTCCAAAATTTAATTTATCATTAATACAATAAGAGGTGACAAGTGACTTTCTGTAAGTAATTGCATCTTCAGTGAAGTCCAAAAAACATATAAGCTAAAGCAGAAATAATGAACAATCAGAGTAATTTATGATGAAATACTATTAGTATGATGAATCATGGTCGTTTATGATGAAATTCCTAACTCTCCAGAGCTGCCACAAGAGCCTGATGTGTGAGATGAAAGCACAGCATTAACTACATTTTTAAGATATTCAAAATGCTGCTTATGAGCTCTTAATCCTTGAAACTGTGCACAGTACACCCACCTGTGTTTTGTGGATACAGGGGTAGAACTCTTGAACGATTTTGTTTTTTTCACAGGGTCTGGGTTTTTTTTGTTTGTTGGTTTGGTTTTGTTTGGTTTTTTTTTGGTTTTTTTTTAAGAGACTAAATGGGGCACACAAAGAAATAATCTAATGTGTTAGCCATTGCATGTGAATGATTCTTGCTGATAATTCATCACAGACAAAGCATGTGGACTACTAATACTAAAATCCCAGCTCTTTCAATGCTAACCCAGTACCATCCAGCCTAAGAGACAGCCTGGAATAAAGAATTGCATCCTTTTCTTATCATCCACTTGCCCGAGATACACTTCTAGGCAACAAAATTATCATATATTTACATTATTGTTTTGTTTTGGGGTTTTTTGTTTGTTTATTTTGTTGGTTTTGTGTTTGGTTTTTTTTTTTTCACACATCATCCTACTACTAGAAGCATTTGCATTAACATAAATTTAACATAAGTTTTTGGGTGAAACTGTTTTGCCCTTTCAGGCAAACCTCTTAAGACAGTCTTCTTTTAAAGCATTGGAAACTGGTGCAATTGGATGAAAATTAAAAATCCAATAACATTCAAGCCACAGCATAAGAAAATGCAATTATCAAATAAACGAGCAAGGAAATTTCCAAGCTTTGCCAAAACTAAAATACAGATATGACTCAGTTCTTTGTCAGACAGACAATGAAAGTCTGCTGTGGCTATTGACTGTCCTTCCCCAAGACATCGACTGAAATGTTTGTCCCAAATTTTAGAGTATTCAGTGTTTTCTTTAAATATCTCAATACAAGCAAGGAACTGAGTGTACCTCTCAGGTCTTGAAGACATCTTTACAACATTAAATTCATAGCTCACATGTGAATTTGGAGAACAGAGGTGATCCTAAACAGAATCAAGACATTAAAGAAAACCAAGAGTACTCTGCTTTTCAAAATGAGAAGAGCACATAATGACTCAACAAGCTTGAGTCATGATGTGAAACATCTTATGATTTTCAAAAGCTTTGAGGTAGACAATATCATTCAATTTCAATTCCAGGTTTTGCCAGAAACACTGGTAATGCACAGTGCATTAAGTGGGGACTGAACTTTTCTGGTGCTAACTAAACACAGAAAGAAGCAGCAGTGAGACAGCAGCCACATACAAAAGGGACAGAAAAAAAAACCCAATCCAAACACTCAAGATTAAAAAAGCATTATTTTTTTTTTTCAGAGACAAAAAATAATTCTGAATCTTCCTTTTAATATTTACTAAAGCCTATGGAGTCAAACAATCAAGTTCACAGACATAATTTATCTAACAGCTCATCCATCCCCATTAAATGACAGACTTAGGGAATGATATACAGCATCAGTCATAGTAACCAGCAAAAATGACAGGCCCAAAAGAGACCCCTCTTGGGTGCCCTCTTCTTATTAATTACTTTGCAAAAAAAAAAGTAATTAATTTTTCAAAATATATATTTTTTTAATTTAGAGGCCCCATGAAATGTGCAATACAAATATGTTACTGAAACTGCAGTGAGAAGGATGGAGGAAAGCAAAACATATTTACAGAGGCAATTTCTCTCTTCAGATCCAAGAGTACCTCAACATTGCAGACAATGGTCAGCAAAAAGATGGGGTGATAACAAAAGAAAAAAAGAAAAAAAGAAAAATAGAAAAAAAAAGGTAGTGTAAGTAAAATTAAGTAATTTATAGCTGTACTGGTTGGTTACTCAAGTTATTATTTCTCATTTTGAACTGGAGGTTCCAAAATTGGCCAGAAAAAAAACTCTAAGGAAAAACTGAGAGAATTAAATCACTGATATCCTGACTTGTAAGTCTTATAATGATGATCTTTTTAGGGCCCATATTTGATTTCACTCTAAATCTACATAGGACCTCTTGGGATTTATTATGAGGAGTTCATAATTATCCAGCAAATATGACAAGAGTTTCTGAGGGGAAAATTATAACATTACAATTATACCATGCAATTTGAATCTATTTAGGAGCCCACAGAACATAATTTGGACAGACAGACACAGATAAAACACAAGCCCCCAGCAGTTAATCTGACCCCTGGGCAATCAGGTGCATTGCAAAAAATTCCTCCAAATGGGGGAAAAAAGAAAAGAAAAAAAAAAAAAAGTGAAGTCCTGTCTTCTTCACGAAATACCCTGTCAGAACAGGTTGTGGATAGATTAATGCTATTAGTAAGTTGTCATACAACAACTCTGTATTAATTTGAGCCTCAACCCTACAATCTGTCTCCTAGAATGCATATTATAAGTCTCATTAAAGCTAATGAGGTTTTGACGAGGTTTCAAACTTGGACGGGATTTTATGATTGTGCACCAGACATTTCAATCAGACTGGTTTAACGCATTCTAATTTTGCCAGCTTGCTTTGGGCTTTCCATCTTCCCCTCCACAAAACTATTTTATTTTGGTGAAATTCAGGGATCTGTGTCTTTAATTATGAAGTTATCTTAATCACAAGTGGAGGTACTGTATATTCATGCTATGATGTAGCATTTATTTTGAAATGTCTGCTGTAAATACATCTTGGGTTATTTATGCAAGATGAAGACCTCCATAAACTGACAGGAATGCAAGTGGAGCACATAAGTGGGCTGGGCAAAATACCTTCTAAAGAATTACTAATTGGCAATTAATTCTAATTCAGTATTAAAGTGAAAATGAAAAATGAAAAAATGAAATGAAAAAAACTCCTAACAAAATAAACCAAAGCAAACAAAAATCAACAACAACAAGAAAAAAGACATCCAAAATGCAGAATCCACATGGCTACATCTACGTGACAGTACTATTCCTCATGGGAATGAAAAAAACTTGTCACAGTCAGAACATCAGGACTTTGCACGCCACAGTGCAGGAGAATCCACAGATGTCATCCATTTATTTTTGCTATTTTCATCTGGGGAACACACCATTAAAAAAAAATAGGAACTACACAAATATGCAGATTTTCTCACTAAAATGTCTCATCATGGCTTTGAAATTGTCATTGCACAGATTTCAGCAGTTTGAAGAAACTCAGGAAATAGGTACTGAGGATCATTGTTCTCTAATTCAGTATAGGGAGAACTGCATTTACTCAAGTTAATCTGAAAACTTCCATAATTCTTTCAAGACATGAAACACATTTGTGGAAAATGCAGAAGTGATGCAGAGTTCTTAGGCTACCACAACATCTAAAAGAACAATAATTAATACACATCATGACTGATTTCTGATCTCACACTCCTCTTCAGGTGATTCATGAGGTAATGTTAATGGGATTTCCACAGAAGTGAGTACTCACCCAACAAAACTTTACATGTGTAATACTGTTTGTGAGGAATTCTTCACAAATAAGAGCCTCCTAAATTCTAGAATCTGGCTTTGTTTCAAATTCTCCCAGCTCAGCCTGACATATTACATCCATTTAAAAACTGCTTTCTGGCTGAGCTGAGAACAATTATCACTCAGTGGAATTAGGAAGACATAGGAAAACAAATATGAAATGGTATCAAGGGTCCCACCTGCAATAATGACCCTTTGAGCTACAAAGCTTTCCTTTAAAGCAACCTGGATTTCAGAGAGTTCCCTCCACAAGACATTGAGGTGTTATCCATCTCACCTGACCTCAAAAGTCTTTGCTGTAATGTTTACAGCTAATGGCTTGCCTGTGTTCTGCCCTCAAATAAATTTTGCAACCGAGAACACCTGCAAAAACCAACTGATTTTTCTACTGTAACTTAGATTTATTTCCCTTTTTTTTTTTTCTTTGTGTTAGGAATTTCTTTATTTAAAAAAAACATTGTTTTCAGAACTGAGACTAAATCTGACAATTTGAACAAAACCCCTGGCAAAAAAAAAACCCCAAAACAACACGTTTCAGAGTGCTGCATCCAGGACCCCACCTGTGATGGTCTGGCTCAAAAAAAACCCACCCAAAGATGCCAAAAAAACCCATCATTTACTCTGAGTAGGTGTGGGCCATGAGGTTCTGTAAGCCCTTAAGAATTACTTAGCTCTGGATGTACAAAAATGGAGTGTCCAAGGCCAGGTTGAAGGGACTTGGAGCAACCTGGGACAGTGGAAGTGTCCCTACCCATGGCAGGGTGGCACTGGATGGGCTTTAAGGTCCCTTCCAGCCCAAACTGATTCTATGAATTGCACCAAATCCTGGAATAACTACATTGTAATATCCACAGTGAAAGATTACGCAAACATTTCCTTGATTTGATTTTGTCTGTTTGTTGTGTTTGTTTTATCTGTAATTAGAAAACTAATGTTTATCGAAGTACCTGCCCCAAATTCATTTGTGTAACTCACTTAAGGCAGTTTCATACATGCAGACAAGCACAATGTGAAATTAGGTCCCAGGTGCTCAGCAAATATTGAATATGTAAGCTGTAGAAGTTGTTTCGTACTAGAGACTAATTGTGACTTTTTAGAGTGTGAATATGCTGCATAAGAAACAAAAATAAAAGAGGTTAAGTAACTGAAGATTTAAATATTAAATCTGAGATGCATATTAATCATATAAATATTAATTACCTCCATTTAAAAAAATAGATATCTAATAGCATTGAAACAGAAAACAAAATGTTTTCACAGAAATGTACTGAACTACATGATGTTATCCACCTTCTTTGAAGGTAAATCAAGCATTTCTTATTATTTTGTGGTCATTAAGTGTAACAAAATATGTTACCTGTAAATAAACTAAATTTGGGATATTTTTCTATTTGGGTAGGTAACTAGATTCCACTGTGAATATTCTGGAAAACAGTGAGAAAGAAGTAATGCAAATTACAAATGTAATTTGCATTACAACCCAAGCCATCATAAAATCTTGGGCACAACTTTATGGGTGTTTGTGAGAGCAAATGAAAGGAGCATTTAGTCTTGACTTGATACGAAGCAGTTTTTTGTTTGTTTGTTTGTTTGTTTTTTGCTACTTTAATGTGAAAATCTGTATTTTAAACAAAATCCAGCCATTTTAGGAAATGGATGTAGAGAAATTATTTTAAAATTATTTTAAAAATCCATGCAGCACCGATTCCTAGCTAACATACAAATGTTAACATATAAAATGTAGTGGTGTTATGTGCTTTAAAATGCTGCATTGCATTTGAAATAAACCTGATAAATTTGCACAGGCTTGGAAATTTCAAGTAGAGATGCAGTAGTTATGTACTTTAACCAAAATTCACAAGTTCCACATAACCAATGACTCATCCAAATATGTTAAACATATGAGATTGGACTCCTCTATTTTTAGTTTTCCACAACTTCTAACCAGATAGTCCCTAGGAGCTTTCCAGGCTTGCATAAATCAGCTTAATTAGCAGATACTCAGCTGAATTGTATTCTGTGTCCACTTTTCACCTTTAAAAACAGACAAGGATTTGTAAAATGTACACACAATGTCATTTTACCTACGTGGATAAAACCTCACATTTTCTAAAATGCAATTCCTAGTAAGTCCTTATTTGACCTATTTGTTTTTCAGGGGTATATCAAGATTTAGATGATGGTAACAACTCTATTTCAGGAAGGATTGATCCTTGGGATATCCTGCCTTCAGTTACACCACAGAAATAAATCACAATCCTGCCTCAGACAATCAACCTGCTCCTCCTCTTTCATGGCCAAAAATTGCAGGTTAGAAGAACGGGCTCATCAGTACAGTTTTAATTGTTGACATCACTGTCATATTGAAAAGTTTCTAAAATTAATTATTTCCCATTTAAATCTCACATTGGTTTGCCTACATTTCAGTTTCAGTTATTTTTTATATAGCTTCTATAGAAGTGTGTGACTTTACAAGTAATGCCAAGCCTCTTTTTACTAACAGAAATTCACAAAGGTCATTGCAATATGAGCTCAACTCTTAGATTCCAAATAACGCCTGTATCTCTCTCAAAAAATTTCCTACTTGATAGAATTCTGAGACGTCTGACCTTCTCAAGAGAGTAGATTTAGAGCTGTGTCACTCCACATTGGCAACATTGCTTTGACTTTTCAGGGATATTCCTACCGGTCAAAATAAGCCTTCAGGTGCTGCAATCTGAAAAATGGCTACAAAAATCCATTTATTTGATGATTATATTGTGTGTCTAACATTTCCTACCTTGTAACAACAACAACAGGATACAAATGTCTGACTCAGTGCACAAAAACCCCAAGCCATACATCCAGGAAGAGCATTGAGGTGGCATGACTTGCTAGAGGAACTATTTACAATAAAACCAAGAAATAAATTATACCTTCTTCACCAAAATGTTATTTTTGTCAGTGCTGTCAATAAAATATTTTTCAATGTTTCTACTTTTTAAAATAGTCTTCAGGTGATTGGTCAAAGCATTAATGGACACAAACCAAGCAGCTTGTTATTTAACTTCACTCTTTCCATCTGTCATTTGCAAGAAAGCACACAAACATGAAGATAAAAGCAGAAAACAGTCTAAAATTGAACTTGGATAAAATTATTGGTGCATTGGTGATATTAATTCAAATTTAATATGCCCTGAGTTCAACAGATGTGCAACATTCAGAGGCAGACAAATGACAGACATAAGAGTGACCACAGTCAGTGGACAGGGAATAAAGATGCCAAACTGTAGTAGGAACATAAGAATATTTGCACAGATAAGCCATTTTTGCAAGAAAAAGTTTCTCTGCCAGGCCTTTTCTTTTGAATTACACTGATAGCAGATTTACCTTTCCCTCACCCTTTTCCTCCTAACCATCTTGTTTCTCTACAGTTAAGGACATATTTGAAAAAATGTTTCTCCAGACATGAAAGTAAGCCAATTTTACAGAATTTCTGTCTCCAGGAGAAAAAGCAGCCATCCAGAGTGCACTCCACATTCCTTTTGGAGGAAAAGATTTTAGAGAGAAGAGGGTGATTCCATATCACTGTTCACCCAGTGAGCAAGGGACAGAAGTCCAATACTTGATCATGGAATCATATACTCTTCCTTGGTCTTGCTGTCATTTATACAAACAATACCATTGCCTGTGAAAACTGGAAAAAAATATCCACAAACCTTCCCCCACAAAACCGGACAGGACAACAGGATGGGTGGTAAGAAAATAATGAGTAATTAGTTAAAACACTGTAGTAAGTGCAAAACATGATTGGACAAGTCAGGGTCTAAGGGCTGTAAACCACAGCAAAGAATATTTCTAGGGGTGTGAAGCCACGCAAGGGAAACAAGCGTTTTTCAGAATACACACAGATATCTTCAGATTTGTCAGACAGCATTCCACGAGGCTGAAAACCTGAATTTTCAGATTCCCAGAACCACAGAATAGCTGGGGTTGGAAAGAACCTCTGGAGATGATGTGGTCCACTTCCTCTGCCCAGGCAGGGTCCCCTGGAGCAGTGACACAGGAAGGTGTCCAGCTGGGCTGGGCATGGCTCCAGAGAGGGACACTCCAGGCCCTCCCTGGGCAGCTGTTCCAGGCCTCTGCCCCTCCATGGAGAGAAGTTCTTCCTCCTGCTGGGCTGGAACTTGCTGGGGTTCATTTGATGGCCATTGCTCCTCATCCTGGCACTGGCAGCACTGAACAGAGCCTGGCCCCATCCTCTGGCACCCCTTGGAGATGTTGGTATGGATTGATGGGATCCCCTCTCAGCCTTCCCTTCCCCAGCCTGACCAGGCCCAGCTCCCGCTGCCCTGCCCAGCACAGAGGGGCTCCAGACCCCAAACCCTCTCTG
This sequence comes from Phylloscopus collybita, assembly GCA_027886175.1. Lineage (NCBI taxonomy): Eukaryota > Metazoa > Chordata > Aves > Passeriformes > Phylloscopidae > Phylloscopus > Phylloscopus collybita. The sequence continues at coordinate 780,500 of JAJNNQ010000124.1, forward strand.
TGGCCTCCCCTGGACCCTCTCCAGCAGCTCCTGGTCTCTCCTGTCCTGAGGAGCCCAGGACTGGACCCAGCACTGCAGAGGTGCCTCAGCTGGGCAGGGCAGAGGGGCAGGATCCCCTCCCTGACCTGCTGCCCACTCTCTCCCCTGTGCTCCCTCTTCATTCCATTCTAAAAATCTTCCTCAACTGGAAGATTGATAAAAGGCACTTTTTTTTTTTTTTTTTTTTTTTTTTTTTTTTTTTTCTTTCTTTCTTTTTTTTTTTTTTTTAATTTTAATTTTCACACATAACCAACCTACTTTTCTTTGAAAATTTAAAACTCCTGCCAAGCAAGTTAACTTCAAGATACATAATCCAAACAGGCAGGATATTTAAGTTCCCCTTCTTTTTTTTTTTTCCCAGATATAAAGTTATAAAAATATTAACCATGTGGATTCATTTTTATGGTCATCAAAATTGAATGAGAACAACAGCAGTTTTCCAAGAAGCTGCAGTCTATTTAAGGTAGAAAAAATTGATTACATACTTTAGTAGAACATATTTTGCTATCTGTGCTGACTCTGCCTTCTGGGAGATCCAGTTTCCATTTTAAGAGCTGTCTAGCAAACAGCTTAAAGAGTATCAGTGTGTACCAACAGATACTCAAGCAAACCAGTAAGAGATTCCCACCAGACTGCAGAAAAAAGGGAACTACACAATGCTGAATAGGGCTGTGGGATACAAATCTTATGCCTTTGGGATGTAAATTAAAGACTGATAAAACGAGCCAAGGATTAGATAATTCCGGGCTCAGGAGATGATCTTTGTGGGTTTTAGCTACTTCTGGTAACAATTTTTTATTGTGGGGCATAGGACTATTAATTGTAACTTTTTCATGAGTTAGTAGATGAAAGTAAGATAGTGTTTTAAGAAAATTAAAATGTTCAAACCATAAAAAGGGTCTTGTTGGTAATTACTTCACTTCATCTCAATAGCTTCTGGAACCTAAACATTGTTATCACATCACTTTCCAGCGCTGGCAATAACTTTATTGTCTCCCAAAATTTGTTTTCCAGTACAATTAAGCCTTGATTTTAGTATTAAGATACCTCTTTCAGAAATTTAGGCTCTGTCTTGCGCTGGTCAAAGCTTGCAGCCACTATGGATAACTCACTACTTGTCATGTGAATATTTCCTCCTAAAAACTTACTGTGAGCATTTAATCTCTGCTGGCTATTCAAGAGTGCAAACTTACTTTGAAACATCTGCTTTTTAAAAATGTGTGAATCGAATGTTGATACTGTTAGAAAATTTTTCTGCCTTTAGTTCATATTCTTGTCTCTGTGTCATGAAAAAATTCATTAAGGGCAGATAAAAAAATTAAAAAGTGGTCTTAAATAACAATTTTTCTGAGCACTTCTCAGGTCTCTGGAACCCTGTTGGTTTAGAGTCTCAAGATGTGAAATGGAAACAGTAGTCAGTAGTGCCTTGCAAGACTGCCTGTCCCCATTCCCACTCGTTCTGCCACATTCCCTAACAAACCCTGAAGTCTCTACACAGTTGTTCACACAGTAGATTAAGCACTAAACCACGCAGACCTCCCATTTAGGAGAGTAAATAAGTGTTCAAACCCATTCCTGCTGATATCCCCAAGCAGACTGCTTCCTCCCTTCCTGCTCTCCTTCCTCATGGATTGCTGGATGAAATTGGCAGAATTGTTGCTTAGACAAAAAAAGGCACAGGGAGAAAGAACATAAAAAATGGAATAGAAGGGGTGTTAGCAAGGTAACTTGATTTCAAATAAACAGCAACAAGCCACTGTGGTCATTGTCATGTTTCTGTCTGGGCAATTCCTGTCACCAGGAATAAAGTGATGACGAAGAAAAAAAAAAATCCAAGCAGAGCAGGCTAAAGAAAAGAGTATTGAGTGCAAAGTAAGATCTCTCCATCCCCATGACTGAATCTTTACAGAGATAGACACTAGTAAAATCCTTGGAGGAAATAAAAATGCTTTCATAACTTTTTTTCCCTCAGATTACTTGCTCTGCTCTTCCCTGCTGGCTTTTTTTGGTGTTTGGTTTTTTGTTTGTTTGTTTTTGGTTTTGTTTGTTTTGTTTTGGGGTTTTTTGTGGTTTTTTTTTTTTTTTTTGGTTTGGGGTTTTTTGTGGGTTGGTTTGTTTGTTTGTTTGTTTGTTTTTACTGTTGTTTGTTTGGGCTGGGTTGTTTTGTTTTGTTTTGTTTTTTTCTTTTCAGAAAGGAGTACATTTGTAAAGGAAGACTTGTCCTCTGCCTTATAGGTTATCACAAAATCTATATTGGACACTATACCTCGAACTTCCAGGTATTTACTGTTTTTTCCTCTTATCTTTTTAAGCAAAGGACATTTTTTCCCTATGTTCTGCTGAACTTTTCTTTTTTGAGTGCAGCAAATTGGGTTTTCTGGTCGTATCTGAATATACAAGAAATCTTTTCAATCCTGACTCTTTCACTTTTGCAGTCAAAGAGAGTAAATTAGTCCTGGTTTCACTCTAAAAGTGGCACATCCTCAGAAGAGATCCTTCTTGGATTGTCATACATATTTCAATTATCATTTCAGAACCTCCCTCCATCCCTTGGAAATTAGTAAGGCAGAGGAGTACATGCTACACCTGAGTGGCTGACAGCCATGGCAACACTCTGAATTGCCACCTGAGAGCAGAACAGGGGATTGATTGGCACTTAGTCCTGAACCAGCCAGACTCTCCCATGATTACTTAATCTAAATATAATTTTCCTTTTTCACAGTGCATCACCCCCCTGAAATTTTCACTGCATTCACTTTTAAAAGGTAACTTATCATACCAACTCCTGCATCTTGCAGTTTGTCCACACTTGCACATCCATCATGAATTTAATTGTAACAGATAACCCATGCATGGGAAAATTTTGAGATTAATCTATAAGACATATTGCTATACAAGTTCATGTTCAGAGAGCTCCTCAGCATGATGAGACACACAACAGCCTTTCCCTATTCTCTGTGCTCCTCCTCTCATGCTTATCTTGATGCAAAGATAAATATTTGTCTGTCATGAGTCTCTGAGAGAACTTTTTTTTTTTTAGCAGATGATGAAGAAGTAGATGGTTATGTGAATACAGAAAAATAGGTTTTGGTTACTACTTGTTTGGGTTTTTTTTTGGTTTTTTTTTTTTTTGATTGTACTGTAACATCTGAAATTTAGTAACATGAAGTAAATGCAAAATATGCAGTAGAATTTACCAGATTAGGCTGGAGATAGAAATTTCAAAGTACTTTTACTGGATTTGTGCTTTTGCTGGTATTTCTAGCAGCTTTGTCTTCTGATGCCCACAATAATAGCACATGAGAAGTCCTTGTCTGTAAAGAATCTGAGCCCCCAGATTCCAATCTCTCAGCACCCTTTAACCAGCTTGGTGCTTCCAATACCTCCCCTTCTCACCACTGGATGGAAAACATGGGTTATTTTCTCTCTCTTGAAGAGCAGGAGTTTATTACTATCTAGAACTACTTGAGTAGAAGAAATGATTGTATATATCTATATGAAAGCAAGCATACTGCTGGACATAAATTCTTATTTCTGGATTTAGATACTATAGCTGCTTGATATAGGCAGAAACATTCTGACAGGGATTTCCAAAATCCTGCTCTAAAGCTTTGTCACATAAAAGAGTGTAAGATTCTAATACCCTTTTACACTTCCTGCTAACTCACCATCATCAAATAATCCAAATGTGTATTACCTGGTTCCTGGTATCAGATGACTGTGGGGATCACAGCCTCTATGAAGCCAAAACACCCAGCAATTCTGCCAGCTGGGCAAGTGGAAAGGGAAATTAAAAATTCTCTCTCTGCTGGAACACAGTGAATCTGGAAGCTGGTGGACAACCAAGGTGTTTCAGCATCTCCAAAAAACAGTATCACAACCTAAGAGAGTCTCGATAATCAAGACAAACAATTCTCAGCTCAGGTGTGGAGTTCTTGACAGAGATATCTCAGGGAAACACAAGGAAGCACCCTATAAAATATGGGGTAGGCAGCAATATAATAATAATAATAATAATAATAATAATAATAATAATATTTTAAAATTGTGGACACCAACATTAAAACCCAAAGGCTGATTCTAGCTGTCTGTGGAAACACTGGGAAAACCTATGGGTTTTGGCCAAGAAAGTACTGGTAATTGATATTTTAAAAGGAAGTCAGTCCAGAAGGAAGCAGAAACTACAGGAAGCAGAAACTACATCAGGAGTTAGGTGCTGTGGCTTTAAGGCAGTGCCCTGACAAGGACAAGTCCTTGTTTGCAAACTCTGACATGCAGAAACACTTACTAGTGGAAGTTGTGCTGGTTATTCTCCTTTTAAAAACCATTTAAATGTCAAAATGAATAGAGGAAACAACTCCCAATGTCTGTATCAACAACAGCTCTAAAAAGGTACATGATAAATTTGGGTTTATAACTTTCTTCCTGTCGTCTTTGGCCAGGTAAATCACTCCTTCACAACCATAGAATCTTGATTTCTGTTGGACTGAAGTCTTCTAGGTTTTCTACTTTAGACAGTACTTAAAAGAAGGAAAACATTGTAATCATCTATGTCAACGAGGAGAGTGAAAATATGTTTTGTTAATTCATGGTGAAAACACAAACTGGAGCTCCTGGGCATCATAGCTGAGCAAACTGAGTTATACTGTAATAGAAGATTAGCTACTCATGGAAAAACAGAATGGGCTGAAAACTGTCAATTGCAATTGAACTTCAATAAGAATTTGGACTCTCAGAGGAAAAACCTTAATGTTTTCAAGATGGCATAAGCATTTCCAATTTGTATCCTGAAAGATTTCATTTTGAAATGTGATTGCTGTGGTTTCCTTAGCAAAGTGAAAAACACTCCAAAACCACAGAATGTATTATTACAGGAAACAAAGTCCAACATTTTCAGTTTGGAGGGAGAACTTTTTTACTTCATTTTGGTCAGCAAAACAATTATTCACAAAGCCAACATCATGAATCAGTGGTGAAAGATATTGGAGATACCACTGGGTTTATACTTACTGGAAGTGCCACATGATACGAAATGATTGGCATAGGTAGTTATAGGAAAAGAAAAAAATTATCTCATGGTTAAAACAGTGGAATGAAACCCCAGAGTTACCTTGTCTTTCACCCAGACTGCTTTTTAAGGGTTGGTACCTGTGATGCTCATTTTGTGAACTCCAGGCGTTATAGACAAAACTGATGAGAATGCGAATCCCCTGCAATAAAGGTTAGCTCTTTTGGCTGAACTTTTAAAACTCTTCCTAAAGAAGTGGAATACTGTGATAATATCAGGAAGCCAGGGTGCCCTGCCTCAGTTTCCTATTCCAGCAGATGCAATTACCTAGTCTCCTTTCAGGGGGTTGTTATGTAAATATTCTCAGAAGCTTGCAAAGAAACTCTTTACAAAGATGAACACTGGTGATGCCTGCAAGGAAATTAATCATTCTATTCCAGGAGCAGGTTTTGAATAGTGTGCAATAAATAATGCCTAACTCTGCTGTGATTACAAGGCAAATGGGTTTGGAGCCACAACTCTGAGATAACACGGGAAACAAGCCCAGCTTCATGAGGGTTTGGGCTCAGACAGGTATTGTCCCAGTCTGCCACTCAGAATTGCATGGAGTGGTCTGAAGGGCAGTCTGAGAAGCACTTCTTGATGGAGCTGAGAAATCACTGCTCAGGTGGAATGGGACTAAGTATTGGGCAGAGAGAAGCTCTCAGCAGAATCAACAGCAGTTCAGAGCAGAGGTTTATAAAATCAGTGAAAAGAAATCCAGTACCTGTACATTGAGTTTCCACCAATTTACAGTTAGGGACTTTTCTTGTGTGAGTATGTCTGTATTGCTTTTTGAACCTAAGCAAAACCTACGGCAACAAAACATGACAAAAGACCACTTTTTTACCAAAACACTGCATTAAGAAGTACTTCTATCTGCTTTAAAGTGAGACCCTCTTGTCCAAGGGTGTGGGGAACTAGACATGTGCCTACAACACAATCATTGAATCCACTATGATATTTTATCACATACTTGTCTCATCTCTATTTTCAAGTCTTTTATGTCCTGCCAAAACTTTTAATCAACTTCCATCCAGGAAAAATTTTGAGTAAGTTTGATCTTTTTTTTTTTTTTTTTTTTTTTTTTTTTCTTTTTTTTTTTCTTTTTTTTCTTTTTCTTTTTCTTTTTCTTTTTTTTTTTTTAATCACCAAACCGACAAAAAAGTTTCACTTTACCTGAGCAACAAGTACACATGCTCACATACTTGAGAGAAAAGGAGGACAAAAATATCTGGTTGTATCTGTAAGCACTCTACATAACTGCTATCTTCTATTTTAATATTCAAAAGAATTCTACATTGCTACTGAGATCATTGCATGATGAGTAGAATAATAAATGCAAGGAGCTGCTGAAGAGTCACCTGTTACTGAATGAGGAGATCATCTGCTGACTGAAAAACATCCACTGCTGCCTTGTAGCATAATGAAAAATATCCACTTTTAAGACAGAAAACAACGTGGAATCATTTATTACATCACAACCCAAAGGTAAGCACCATTCAGACAACTTTGTGTTTCCTTCCTCTGCAGTGCTGGCCTAACTCTGAAAATTTAACATTCCTTTAGCATTTTTTAGATACTTTGCAGATGACCAGGAAAGAGGAAGCAAATCAGACTTTATGAAAAGTTATAAAAATGGATGAACACTGGCAAGCAGAAAACACTTTTTTCCAGGGATAGAACAAGTTAAAAAATTTCCTCAGTTACTAAATTTGGTTATTTTGGTAAGCCTTAACTTTAGACTAATATTTAAAGAACATTAAATTAACCTCTAAAATTTACTATTATTTCATGGCTCAATGAGAATGAAGCACTCAGCTGAGAACATATTTCTGAAGGGAAGCAAATTGAAGTGGAGAGCAGGAACAGCCCAATGCTCAATGATTTTTAACATCCTTCAAGGTGGCATCATCTAACTAATTAAACTGATTACATTGGAGAACTTCAGAAGCCTAGAGATAAATTGCTAATCTTGAGTAGTCTTAAAAAACTTGATTATTAATCTGCTAATTGTATGAAGGCATTTGCTATTAACTTCAACAGTTCAGGAAGAGAAAATAAAACAACCTTTGTCTATGGCTCAAAGCTTTTAAAATAATAATGTGAATTTTTAGACTCTGACTCCCACTGCAGCCAGAGATAGGAAGTAATTGCATTTGTTATCAGAAAGAAAATTTAAAGTTAAAAGAAGAATAGTTTAAACTATTCTCAGACAATCAAATACTTCTCTTTTTTTTTTTTTTTTTGTTTCTGTTCCAATATTATTGGCAGTATCATTCATCATGAGATCTGTGTAGGAAGGTATCTATCCCAGTGTGGCCAAACTCCTCTGTACTGTAAGAGACAGCATTTTATGCTTTGTTTTTAATGTTTTATGTTATTAACCCTATTTATGACAAAGACAGAAGCACCATTACCACTAAGAAGACAGTAGAAGTGACAAATGAGAAGGAACAGGGGGAAGAAGAAGAGGATGAGGAGGAAAGTACCAGGAAGAAGGCAATAGGAGTAAATGATTGTTGTGGGTTCCTCACAACTGAAATATTCCATTCCATTCCATTTTATTCGACTCAAATGTGAGAAGTATCTTGGGCTCAGCTCTCCCAGCTCCTAGTCTTTAAAGGGGTTTTTATCTTATTGCACAATTTCCCTGCAAGTTTCAAAGGCAGAAATTTCATTCACACAGACTTGCCACATCTCCCTTCTCATAAGGAGGATTCTCCCTTGGTTCCCCTGCATCAAATACGAGCCGGGGAAAAAGAGAGTTTTGATTTCCCTTTTATTTTGTTTCAGAGTACACCACAAAGAGCTGTGCCTTCCCTTCCCACACAGTTCATCTCCACCTTTCACCCCCTCTTCCCCCAGGGCTGACCTGCCAATAAACCTGTACATTAGCTTTATATTCTTTCTGGGTGTAGCCCTCCTTCCAGAAGGATGAAAGATGGATGGAGGAAATTGGACACATTTTCATCATTATACAAACTAAAGCTGCCTCTTCCAGGATAGTTTCTAAGCTGGAAGGAGAGGGGAATATGTACAGAATTGGTTCCATTTTTTGTGCAGTGTCCCCTGCCCACACGAACATCTAGACCTTGGATCTACAGCTCTTTTTGGGTGTTTTCCCTCCCAGGCATAAATAGCACCTTTCCTTGGTATGCTTGGTCAGGCACTCCCACACCTCTCTGATTTCCAAGAACGGTTTTCATCTGCTTTCCTAAACAAGAATATGTATGCATTTTAATTGAATTTATTTTTAAAATGTGCATCAGTTCACTGTAGAATATTAAGGAATTCAGAATAGTTACCTCCTTAGGAGGTGAAAATAGCTGGCTCTAGAAAATTTATTCCACATCGTGTCCCATTCCATGCCAAAATATACAGCCCAATTATCCATCATCAGTTATCAGCCATCCCACTCTATAAATATGCTAAATACCAGTAACAGTTTAAAATCTGTTCTTGCAATCAAAATACATAACTAGAAAAGTTTTCACTGAAGTATTTAAATATTTTAAGAACACTTTCTTGACAAGCCAAATGTGATTTAGAGTGGGGACACAGAAGAACACACACTATGGGCTGGTTAAAAATAGGGGGGAAGAAAAGCTAGAAAATATATTCACATTTGTTACTCACCAAATGACTTCTGAAAAGATACAGTTATTTAAATGGAAGAAGATATGCTGCTGATATCTAAATGAAGGAACTGAGCCCCATGCTAGCTCCAAACAAATACTAAGGCTAGTTACCAGCTCTCTGTCAAAGGCCTGTGAGGTGCCAGTCAAGGATTGGACAAGAATTCTTAATATCCTCTCTTAGTTTTTATTAAAATGACCAGAAGCAGATTTTCTCAACCTGCCAGTCTTTTCAGAGCTAAATTAAAAGGCTCCTTCTGACATCAAGCCTTGGAACCATCTCTGATGGAGAACGCTGCCTGCCACATGATTTAAATTTTAAAAATTAGTTACCTCATTAAGAACTAATGTGTGTTCAGCAGGAAGACAATCCTACACAGTGAGAAATTATATGGGGCAGATGATTAAGCTGAACAGCCAGCGGAAAAAATGTGTTCCATTCCAGCAGGTAGAATTTCTGAGCTAAATTTTCCAAGTTAATTGTTCTCTTGCTTTTAAATCCCAGTTTTCACTGAGGAAGTACTGAATAATAGGCCAGGTGAGACTAGATAAGCTCCAATGAATAGGTGAGAGAATTAAATAACATCACAACTTCCGAAGCAGCTGATTGTGCAGAGCTAGAGAAGGAAACAGGCCATCTTGCAGGTGGAAACCGGGGAAATAACACTTCCTACCATCTATTCTGAAGTTATCCAACCTTAGGAGCCCACAGATACAAGCTCCAAGATTGCTGGAGAGGGACTCTGGACAAGGGATGGAGGGACAGGACAAGGGGAAATGCTTCAAACTGAAAAAGGCAGGGATAGATGGGATACTTGTTCCCTGGGAGGGTGGGCAGGCCCTGGCACAGGGTGCCCAGAGAAGCTGTGGCTGCCCCTGGATCCCTGGCAGTGTCCAAGGCCAGGCTGGATGGGGCTTGGAGCAGCCTGGGACAGTGGAAGGTGTCCCTGCCATGACAGGGGGTGGGACTGGAAGGGCATTGACATCCACTCCAGCCCAAACAACTCTGGGATTCTTTGTCCCAGCAAGCAACCTCACATCAATTACCACCTTACATCAGTTAGCAGCTCAATGTTTGTTATGTGAGTGGGGCTCTGCAACACAGTTGCTATGGAAAAAAAAAAAAAAAAAAGAAAAAACCAGAAAAAACAAATAAACAAACAAACAAAACCACAAAAAAACCCCACAAAAAACAAAACAACAAAACAAAACACAAAAAAACCCCAAAAAACGCACAAAAAAAACCACCCCCCCAAAAAAAAAAACAAAAACAAAAAAAAAACCAAAAAAGAAACCCCCACCATAACAGAAAGCCAGAAACCAACAAAAAAAACTGTTATCCAGAAAAAAATTAAAAAGTATGCTCAAGCACAGTCCAGCAAATGTGAGTGCAGAAGATAGAAGCCTGTTTTCATGTGCTTGACTTCCTGAATCTGTCCTGTCCACATGCTCAAACAGTTAAAAGGAAAAAAAATGCTGAAAATTTACATCAATAGTGAAAGCCACAGACACAGCTTCACTGCTGTCCTACCCTTTCTAAGATAAATAATTTCGTTCTACAGTTTATAAAGGGGATGTAGAGAGGTAAAGTCTGTAGTACTGCAATAAAGAGCTCAGAGTACCTTGGAAATATTTTCAAAAACTCTGGCCTTGGAAATAGCAAAAATCACACCCACACCAAATATACATAAATAAAACCACATACAAAAGTATGTTTTGCACCCATAGGCTCCTTGTATCCAACACTCCCCCACCTCCATTTTTCCTGTATTAAATATAATGTATTAATAAGAAATGTTGTGATCTCTAATATGTTATGTCTTGTTGTCTGCTATTGTGCATTCCTTAAGTAGACATTCTAAAAAATTTCTGGCCAGTCTATTCTCCACACTGTTTATGCAGTTTGAGTGTATTAAACCACACAGAACCTTACACTTTACTTCCACATGTATAAACCCCATGACTGTGCTCCAGAAGCTGCCAAATACCAGTCCTCTGTAGTTCAAAGAAAAAAAAAAGTGGTGAAGTTCAAGAATCTGCACAAATGCTAATACAAATGTGGAATTTTTAGAAAGAATGTGCTATACCAATTATTTTATGCTTATTTTCCATTTTTTTTGTTAATCTTCCCTCAGCTGTTAAGAATAGTGTTCTAATTTAAAGCTGATAGATTCTAGTTTAAATATTATTTCCACATGTATTATGTAACTCTATCACCATTATTGGTTTGTTGTGGACTTTTCGTAGCCATGAAGAAATAAAAGGTGCAACAGATATTTTCCCCAATACATTATGGCAAGCAGTGAAAGCAGGAGATGCTTTCTGACATCTGGAAGCCTTCCTAAAACATCACTGAACTCAGCAAGGCCTTTTATAGCACAAGAAGTATGCTCAGGATTAGGTTGAAAGTGGGAACTCATTCTACTTTAACACTGTTTGTGGCTGTTTTGTCAGCCATACTCCATGGGCATCTGAATTGTTTAATGTTTGCTTGCTAACATAACCCATGGCTGGATCAGAAAGACAAGGAAGGGAAGAAATGCTATCAAAAAGGGGAAAAACAGCCTCATGTGAAATTTTACAATGTTTTGCAATAATATCATGAAGGAGTAGGCATGGAAGCAAAAGAACATGAATCAAGTGAGAGAAATATTCCTAATGAGTGATGGAGAATGCTATGCAGAATCTGTTTGAGAGAATACCTATGCTAAATTAGTGTCTTTTAAGAGGACAGAGCAGCTAATAAAATACAGTTAAACCTCACCATTTATCACTGCCCCAAAATGAGACTCAAAATCATCCAGCTGAGTATCTGTCACTTCTCCTGTGTACTTTTTTAAGCTGAAGTCTTTTGTTGTGTTCACAACCACCTTCCACCCAGATTTCTTTACTCTTTCACTTGGAGAAGGAACACTTCTACTTCCTCCTCCCCACCCATGACTTTCCTTCACTAAAAAAAAAAATATTAACAGACAGAGCTGAAAGTTAAACCAAGCTGAAGACCAGAGAGACATCTTACAGTATCAGTGTCTGAACATCCCTTCGAAAACACCTCCAAGGAAATCTTTCACTGTGGTAACACATTTAATGTCGACACCATTCCCCACTGAAATGCACATGACAATAGAATTTATGAACACATCTGCACTGCTCTTTTAGGTTGTTTTTTCTTCCTACCAGCTCTCAGGCTGTGTCTGTAATTGCAGTGGACACCTGGAGGGACAGCCATATGTCACGGATGTTTTCTCTCCCAGAGTCATCAGAACCCTCAGCTTTGCCCCTCACATCCCAGCTATCACAGGCATGCCGACACCCATGACAACAGACATCCTGCCTGTGCCTCCCAGACTAATTAGAAGTGTCACTTTTCTGGTCTCAGACACTCTGCAGTGAAATTCTAATGAGTCTAATGCGTGTCTGAAACCATCATCTTTTACAGCAGACCCCAAAATGCATCATTACCATAACAGGTCAGCTCCATCCTTTTTCTCCATGTGATTTAATTGCAGCTGCTGCTCTTTGTGCAAGATGCTGGAGGACTTGTATTCACCAGCTCTGTGTTAGCAGGGCCTCCTGTCAGCATCATTAGCACAGGAAATGCAAAGTGAATTCGGACTTCACATGGATAATGAGCATGCTGGAAAGAGTGGCTCCAGCAAAGAGCCACTTGCTGCTAATACACACCACTAAATAGGTGTTTCAGCATTTTCATTATCAACCTTGTTGCTGAAACAAAGCTGGGGAATGCTGTCAATACATTGATACAGAAGAGGAATAATTGATAGACTCAGAGAGCACAGTAATACAGATGGAACAGCATTTAGAAGAACAATCAGCCAGGTCTTAGCATGGACATATTATATGTCTCTCTGTGCAATGGACTCAAAGATCTAATTGATCATAGGATCCATAATGGTTTACCCCATGGAAAAGGCAGGTGGCACTCTAAGGATGTATTAGATGAAGCATTCTGATAGAGATGCCAAAAATTGATTCTGCAACATCTCTGTGAGTTCCTGGATTATATAGAGTCATGATCACTGATCAAAAGTGAATTAAGGCACACACAGAGGGCTAGACAGTTTACCACAAAACCAGAATCCTGAATAAAGAGATAAACCAACAACACCTTCTGATGAATTTCAACCACTATTCTTTCCTGATGCTTTCCCTCCATGTTTATAGCATCAGTACTGGCACGGGCACTCCTGCATGTAAATTATTCATACTTAACAGTCTGAAAATTGGAAATGGTTTTTGCATATTCTTTCAATGATTACTAATACCCAGCTCAGGAACTACTGGATTATTGCTCAGCACACACTTTAAACAAGATAGGAGAAGACAGGAACATATTTTTCTCATGTTTATGTGAAACACACTGGCAAAAGGGGCAGGTCTATAAGGGAATTACTTGATTTAGAGCTGGGAAGATCTGATTTGGAACAAAATCCTCTAAACTTGGAATTGTTGCGCATCCAAAATTATGTTACAGTGGTTTAGATACTACAACCTGACACCTGGATTTATATGAGCAAAAGCCTTCAAAACTTCTGTTGCTAAGCCATCTTAATGATGTTGACTTTGGAAAAAAAACCCACCCCAAACCAGCAAACCACCAAATAATAATAACAATAAGAAAAAAATACATTCTAGCCATGTAATAAGAAATATATCCAGTGCAGGTCCTACAGTCTCTATTTGACATCAAGATAACTCTGGAGTTACTCTGTTCAAGGTGTCTGCAACTTATCTACGTCATATTCAACTTAATTAAATACATGTGCCTATTGCACCTTCTCAGTCTTCTCTGAGCCAGCTGATTTTGATCAAGGGCACACATTGACTTTTTTTTTTTGGCTCATAAGCAATCCATCTGGGTAAGGACAGAAGACCTGATTGTTACCTCTCCAGCTGCAAAGGAGTAGAGATAAGGGGCATGTGTTAAACTTGTAAGTGTGGCTTTCATGAACCTGTCTATTTAAGGACTGATGGCAAAGCAAGCTCCAGCCAAAGCACTTTGTACTTTTGCTGAAATTACAGCTCTCAGAGTGATTCCACTCTGTCCAAACAGAATGGCAGAACACTCAGAAAGGACCTTTAAAAGAAATTTGTTGCAAGGCTATCACTGGATGCAGGGGTCAAACACAGAAATTTCCATGACTTCCCTCCATATGCACATAAAAAAATCCCTAAAACAGATAAAACTGCCCTACCAAGCTGTTTCCATTACCTGGAATAATGTACATAACCTGTACAATAATGCTTAGAGGGCTTGCACTTTTAAAAATGACTTTAACTTGCACTTTGGGTTATTTAGCACTTCTAAAATAATGTTTCTCCTTCAGACATGACTAGCAGGAGTAAGTAAAACTTACTTGGTGATTTCCATCATTAAAAAAAATAAATCCCAAGAAAGACATGGCTGAATGTGGAAAATTTTACTGAGAGTTTACTTTATTCACTTCAAATACTCCCACATGAGACTAAAGAACTGTGCGAGAAGCACAACCAGGCTACTAAATTCCTCACATTTTTTTGACATCTCAACCAGGTGACCAAGACTATCAGTTAATGGAAAGGGCAAGAACAAGATAATGAATTCAGAAGGACACAAATCATTGCCTCACCACAAAGAAACAAATAATTCAAAATAGAATTTATGAGATTAAGTAATTTTTATTTTTTTCTAAACAAAGAAACCGATCTGCAATAAGTGTGAAGGTTAATTTTTTTTGTTCTAAACATGGAAAAAATTACTCTTTACTAACTGGGCAATTAAAACAGACAAGGAAAAAGATAATTTCACACAGAGATAGATGGTTCCATTTAGATATTTTTACTGTGATATGGTTTTTAAGTACCCAATACCTAGCAAGACACTCTAGGAATTAACAGCAGGCATTCAGCTGTCTGATAACATGACAAGCATCTCGGATTTTACACATAAAATATCCTGGTGATCTTTTCCATGACAGTCCCTCCTGTCTGCTGATTCATGGTTTATAAGCACTTGGCAAGGGGCAGCTTTCAAATTTCCTCTCAGGATCCTATTCCATCTCCTTCTGTCCCAGCAAACACCCTTCACATTTCAATACTAAAGAAGGACATGTGTGATGGGAAAAAGAAGTGGGGGAGAAAGGGGAAAAGGGACAAGAAAGCAGAAAGAACAAAATCCTGGCAAGTGGTCTGTGCCTTCTGGCACAGCCCCAAGCTAAAACTGGGATATCTTTTGCAGATGACACAACCCTGTGTGAGGGTTTTTTCTCTCTACATCCCTCACCAGGAATGTGCCGTTTGCCTTTGGCACTGCAGTGCTGAGCACCATCAACCCACTGCTGGACCAGATAACATAGGGGGTAAATGTGTCCACCCGCTTTGTGCTGGGCTCACAAAAAGTGCTGGGTGTGGCAAAATTGGGTTTTCCTTCTCAGCTTTTGTGGTGCACATTCTTATCCATTCTTGTGTGTGTATATCTGCACACATTCCCCTGTTTGTTTGGTTGCTTTTAAAAACACAACAAAATCAAGAAATCTGACTGCCTCAAAGTCTCCCAGGACACATCAGCTCTTCATTTTAAGAAAGGGCCTGCTCAACACAGACCATGTACAGATGTGATCACCCTACAGCAGCCTTCCATACCACTGGCTGATTAATAAGCATGTTGCACAAAAATCAATGAGCATACTCAATACAATCAAGTATTTCTCTGGGTGTTATTAGTTAATGCTAATAACTATGTTTAGATATGAGACAGAAAATGCTATTTTTACTTCCCAGGTTGTTTTCCTGTTATCATCACGAGATTTTACTAAAGCAGACCCAGAACTATTTAGAACAGGTCTTTGCTACCCAGAGTTTCTCAGGTGAGTCTGACAGCTGAGAAAAAGCTGGGGATTGTATGATGCAGCAGAATTACCAGGACCAAGGGATGCAACTTGCATAATGAGACCCAAGAGTTTTACGGCTTTGAAAATGAGACCCCAACTTACCACTCTACAAAAGACCTGCAAAGTGCATGCACTGACAGCCCCCAAAAAGACCCCAGGGAGCCACAGCATGGTTTGTACACATCTATTTCTCTGAGTATAATGACCTGTCCAAATGGTTTACTAGTTGTGAAGTAGGTCTTCATCATGACAAATGCTTTGGGAGCACAAAACAAGAAGTATTCTCAAATGCAGACACCTGGAGTCCCTGGATAAGGTTCTAATCCAAGAAAAGGACATTTTCATCAATTACCCAGTCTTGAGAGCTTTGGTTTGAATGTGAGATAAACAGTATTTCATTAGAGTCCTGCTTTTTATAAGCAGTCACACCTCACAACTGAAATACGCTCAGTCTTCCTAAAATCTCTAAAAGCTGCACAACCTTGGGCCCCACCTTCTGCTGTTAACAAACAAGAAGAAGGTGTCCACTGCAATACAGGGAAGTGCTGCAGAAGGTCTCATGAACAGACTTATCAAATTTATTTATAGACTCATTTGCTGGTGTAAGGTTTTATTCTTAACAGATTCAGTTTCACCCTCAAATAAATGTTTGTAATACACAGTTGATATTTTTTACTTGTTCAAGGGAAAAATAACCCCAAACCCAGTTCACATATTTTGAGGACTGCATTTACATAGAAAGCATTTGACTTACTCTTTAAATACCTCAAATGATATCATTATTGTCTGTACCATTAAGTCCTTTTATCCCTTTGACTTCTCTGTCCTAGTCTATCATTCTGATGATTCTGCTGTCCTTAGGTTTTCCTGCCGGAATAGCCCTCGACTGAAATACTGCCAGATGATTTAAATCCTCTTGTGGCAACACTAGTGAAAGAAAAACACATTATTCCCATTTCAGATAGCTGCATCATTGCTGAATACAGAGGACTGTCAGGTCAAATAAGCTGCTCCTGAAGTGCAGCCAAAAATTCAGCTTCCATGTGAAAACCAATAGAGGGAATACTGGAACAACTGGGTGTTTGTTCATTAATCTGAGAGGGAATTTATCTGTTTGCCTTAAGGATTAAGTACACTCAGATACTAATCATTTTCAATAGGTTTGTACTACTTGATGAATATTTGAATTTGGAACCTTGATAACCATTAAGACCTTGGTGAGATACAACATTTTTGATTAGGCACTGTATTCAGGAAATATCCCAATTCTTATGGCACACCCAATATAAATTCTCAATTTTTCTTTGCTCCCTGCCTTTTATGAAGAGCAACAGTTTCAGACTTTGTAAGAAAACGCTATATATATATTCATTTCCTTCTAGAGATAGTTATGGAAGTCTGAAAATTCATTTGCTCCAAGAAATTCTTCTATTATATTACTCAGTCATTTTAATTGCAAATTTTAAGCTGATCCACTATATACATCTAATTATCTTTAAATGAAAAATGCTTGTAATTCTAGTGCAGAAAATTACTATTTCTGTTTAATGGAAGCCTGTAATCAGTATGATTTACTTTCTTACTCCTAAAAACTTCAGTAGCTATGAAGTGAATAAAAGAAATGGGAAATGGCTTAAAATAACTCTAAAACAGCTGAAATCAATGGAGTGTATTTAAAACCTCTGATTTTGAAGGACAAATATTTGAAAGCTCTAGGTCTTGGTGATCAAGAAACAATCCCTTCAGGTATTAATCTTGGAACTCTCCTATGTGTCTACACTAATTTAATGGGTTATACTTGGGTTTACTGACTTTGGTGACTTGGGCAGGGAGGAACACCACCAGAATATCAAAAAGACACAGGAGAAAGTCTCATGGAATCTTTATCATAACAGCATTAAGGAACTCAAAAATACAGTTGACCTCAAAGAGAAGTTGCTCTATCTTTCTCCATAGAGTAGCCACATAATTTGTTTGAAACATGATTAAAAAACAAAAACAAGTTTGTTTGTTTGCTTTGTAATTTACTATTAAAAATAAGTATGATTAAAAATCACAGGAGTTTAATGACAAGCCACATTTCTGCGCTCATTTATTGCTAAATCAAAATTCACACTTGCTGGAATGACACAGAAAAGTTTATCCTGGCCCTTGAATTACAGCACCTTCAGTTTTAACCTTATGGAAAGAGTAAGAAGTAAATATACAGGTATCTATATGAAAAACACAAGGAATGAAGTCCCAGCAGGAAACTCCCTAAGCAGGCTGACTCTAGTAAATATCATCTTTAGATACCTGAAACTTTGCTCATACAGTAAGACTTTACAGTATCAACATAGTCAAAAGCATCCTGGCTTTATTCTACTATTTCTTGATGTTCTACAGCTATTTCACCGATTTCCGAACTCTTCTCTTAAAGCTACATGGAATTATTTGAACATAGTGGGTTTTTTTGAGGTTTTGTGGATTTTTTGTTTTGTTTTGTTTGGGGTTTTTTTGGTTTTGTTTTTGGTTCTGGGGTTTTGGGGTGTTTTTTTGTATTTTTGTTTTTTAGGTTTAGTTTGCTTTTTTGTTTGGGGGCTTTTATTTGTCTACTTGTTTGGTTTGGGGGGTTACTGGTTTGTTTATTTATTTATTTGTTTGTTGGTTTTTTGGTTTGTAGTTTTCTTGCCAAATGCTCATGAGCGGTGCACAAGTGTATAGAGGAAGCAAACACTGACAAAAACAATTACTTCTCTGCATGTACCCAAACTCTGCACGGCTCATGTCTGTAAAAGAAAGCAGAGGAAAGGAGCAGCAGGTGCTTCAAGGTGCTGCTCTCTGTCAAAAACCTGGGGCAAGACTCTCAGCTGGTGGAGGACAGAGATTCTCCAAAATTCTGGCTCCCAACCAGAAGCTAGCAGGGCTGCTTTTAAAAACCGCAACTGCTGACAACAAGGTATGGAAACAAAAGCATAAATAATCTTAAGTTACTTATACCTCTCTGGCTCATTTTCTCTGAGACTCTGCTATCTCTACTTCCACAAAGATGTTCTGCCATTTTATTTTTTCCTGCAGGACTGAACTAAAAAAGTTAACCTGTGCAAGATCTGTCCTCCATTCTATGTTTACTCTGAGAGTAAATAGTGCCCACTTAAGATATTTTTACAATCTGAGATGTAAAAAGTTAAGGAGAACAAAAAGACTGATATCATCACCTTTTCCCAAAAGCCAGGTACAATATTACAGATATTTAAAAATAGTTTGCTTTTAGCTATAGTTTAAGACAAGTAATTTTTATCTGAAAGAGGAAATAGAAATTAATTTCAACTGTTTCAAGAACTGAGCAAATTAATGTGTAGTTTTTTAAACACTATCCTTCCTGAGTTTGTACAGGGAATAAAATATAAGGAGACTCTCAAAGTTCAATTATTTACAAGTCTTAATAGATCCAGCTTTTCAAATATTATTTAAGGACATGTCACTAAAATATTCTGAAAATGGGACCTACAGAAAAAAATGTCAGCTCCTCATCTTCTCCTGGCAACACAGACTCTGCAAATAGAACACAAATGGAAGTCAGGATCCCACATCAAATTAACTCACAAGCCTTGTTTCCCACTGGACAATTCTGACTCTGACACATACAAAATTGATTAGAGATCTGTTTTCACAAAATTTCTCATATATGGTCTCAACTGCCAGTAAGGATTTTCATTCTTTCATGTTCCAAAGGACCTCTGCTCCTTTTTTTTCTTTCGTGTGTGTTTTGCTTTAGGGTTTGGTTTTTTTTGTGTGTGTGTGTTTGGTTTTTTGTCTTTTTGTTTGTTTGTTTTTAAGTTCCTAAGGATGGAAAAGCAGAGAAAACAAGCAAGTTTCACTAATGGGAAGCAATGGCCTCTCCCTGTGGCCTAGGTTAGCAGACCAGTGCTTCAAACTACCAAGAAGTGCTGCTCATCACAACCCATTCCAGAGATGTGCTTCCCCTCCTGCAGGATAAATTGGAACATGACTAATGCTGCCTAACATAAAATCACATTCCCTCCTGTCTTTCTCACATGAAACATGCTCTAGTGCCCAATGAGCTCATTGAATCTTTACACGTGGCTATCTGAAACTTTTGTGCGTACTGACTGAAGTAAATAACTTTCTAAGCCAGTTCAAATTAAATCATCCCCCAGACTGCTTTTTGAAGGCTATGAGACTGGTGAGATCTGCATGCAATACCAATCCAGCATTCTCTGTAATATTATAGCATATAATATATTAATTCACTTGAAAATTATGTTAAAAAATACTTTTTTCCTTCACCTTTTTTTTCCCCCAAATGACTTACACTTTGACTTTCACAAACTAAATCTTAAGTGATCTTTTAGTTGACTACATGACAGGTTTCAAGACTTACAGTCCCTTAATTACCCACAAAAGATTGGAGTAATTAAAGAGCAGACCAGACCAAGGCACCTGCAATTCCTTGGAAATTCCTGACCTTGGAAATGACTGCAAAGGAGGAGGCCATGGCAGCATAAAGGGTAAGGGGTTTTCAGACCTCAGCCCAGCATGGTGCAAAACCTGTACATATTCTTGGGTCTGAGAATGTGGAATTTCCTCCACTTCTCCTCATCTCTCATTTTAGAGCAGAGTCTCTCCTACTTACCCTTTTCTTTTGAAGAAATACAGGCACTGGAAACTGGACTACAATAATTTGGATTTCTCTCCAAGATCTTTATAACAGATTCATCGTCTCCTGTTCAAATTACCATTTTTCTCTCTCCATCAGTTCAAGCAGTGTGGTTACAATACAGATTTTTCTTCCACACAGTGACAACCAGAACCAGCTGGACATGTTGAACTAGTGGGTTTAGAAGCTTCATCAGGGAAAGTTTTCCCTTTTTCTTACACCCTTCAAAGGGCAGACAGAAGAGCTCTTCCTGACACACACTGGAAGTTCTGGATAGAGAGGCATGGATAAAGGAGAACAAAGAGTTGAGCCCTAACCTTCACTGTCTCCAAGAAGCACATTAAAAAGTGAACAACTTGCTCCAAGTCTTCAAGGACCTTGAATTTCTGCCATTATATGAATTATCCTGAATTATAACAGCTTATGTGGAACAAAATAACATTGAAATACTGACCAGTATTACTTTGCCTGCCACTTGATTCTCCAAGAGGTGAGATGAGGAGGTGGCTGACATTCTCCCAGGTTTTTTCCTCAATTATTCCCCGAGGACACCTCTTTTCCTAGCCACTGGCACAGTCAATCACCCCAAGTTCTCATCTGCTGGGGCTTGTACTAATTTGCCATCTCTCACTCAGGCTTTCAGAAATAGGACAGCAGCTTTCTAAACGCTGTTGCAGAGGACTGCATAGGGCTCTTTCTTCATTTTGATCGTTAATGTCCTTTTGTGTCTCCATTTTCTCACTATCTCCTACCACATCCCACATATGTCACCCCTCTGTGTTTTCAAAGGTCTTTGAAGCATCTCTTAATGCATCATCAATTACTCAGTAACAAAAAGTCCTGCAGAACCTTCCACATATTTGAAAATTTGTCACTAAAGCACCCTGTGTTTCATTCTCTCCCACATTGCCTTTTAGCTTTGGAAAGATGTTTTTAAGAGGTCCAACAAAGCTGCCTTTCATCTTCTCTGAACCCATCCTTAAAGCTCTCTGTGTAACACCATACCCCTGACCTTTAGTTCTACCAGGGGATCACTGTAGCCACTTCGACCATCACAGCCTCATTTCATCAGGCTCCATCTGTGCTCAGGCAGCTTTTCCTCTTATCCCGAGGCTGCAAATTTTGGGCATTCTTTCATTCTTTTTTTGGTATGGTTGGCTAATACAATCCATGGTGTCAGCCAATATGTCCCTAGATGTGAAAACAGAATTAGACAGATTTACTTAACCATGGTCTTCAAAGAAGTGCCATGAAAGCTTTTGCCATACACATTCTTATAAAAAGAGAGACAGATGTACTACTTACCCTAAGTACCACTCTTAATATTTGCAAGGCAGTTTCACGCTCAAGATCAGAAATTGCAGCAATGGAATGTTTGCACAAGACTTCAAGCCAATGGATAAAAATAAAACACATGCTTGTTCTTGTACCTGCAGCAGCTCCTCACCTCCTGTAGGACTCAGAGGGGCTGGACATGCAGGAACACAATGGCATGAAAAATCTGGTTTACAACTGAGATGTGCACCAGGTAAAGGAAGGAAATGGCATGACAGGAGGTGCATCAGTTCTCTCTTTCTCTCATTGTCTTTGTTGAGCTCAGACCTGGACCATCCACATGGCAGGACCAACATGGGATTCAAAGACTTGGGATCCTTGTTCTCTTTCTCTCTATCTGCCACCTTTATGTCTCTCCTCTCCTGCTTTGTCTGGGCTTGGTTATCCCTATCCTACCCTTTACTCTATATCAAAGTTTATTACAAAGGACCGGGAGCTTGTCCATTATAATTGTAATTGTAAAAGTTGAGATCTTGGTACCTGAAGTTTGTTGCTGGAGGTTGTAAAATTTAAGGGCTTGTTAACCAAAGCTTCTGAGAGTTAATAGTGGCTAATTGCTGGAGTTAAGGCAACTAGATAATAAAGCATAAGAATTCCCTTGACACATGGGCTGGTGTTTCTTTTCAGCCTGATGAGAATTTATAATGAACATCTCATCCCCTATCAAATGGGTCAAAGTATTTGGGACTCCCTCCCTCTGGGAGGGTATCCTGGTGTGTAAGCATGTTCAGAAACCCGAACATTAATCCTGAACACAATCCTTAGCTGAGATTTTTGTGATAAAGGATGCAACATTTACATCTCATGGTGCACCTTCCAGAAGCACGGCGCCGCAAAGTTGTGACCTTTTGTACTTCTAAGTTCTACTGGGTGCTTTCAATCTCTAACAAAGGCAATCAAAGGCAATGAAAACTGCCTGGCTTATTGGACCAATACGTTTTTACTCTTCAAGCAAAAGCAGCATTTCACACCAAACACAGCTCATGATCAACGGTCAGTAATCAAGACCATTTAATTCATGCATATTTTTATTTCTCTACTCATGCAGGTTGCCATATACTGATCAGCTGTATTTACACACTGCTTTCATTAATAAACCAGTACAGGGTACATTCATTTTACTAGCTAATTTGCTTGAAACTGATTTCCTGAGGCAGAGCCAGTGAACTGAAGCGCCTACAGTTTTTGTGAAAAATATAAAACCACTTTCCATTAGTTTTAAAGATCAGCTGCTTTATTATACAAAATACCTCATTTTTTACCTCAGTCAAAAAATAGGGAGGCTTTAAATTAGATAATTAATTATTAGAAAATGTCTGTTCTTCCCCCAGAGTGTAACCAAAATAAATCACATTTGAACACAATTCAGTTCATTTTAACTTCTTCCCTCAACACTCAGCAGAGCTGTTAAATTCTTTGCACGATCACTGAATCTTAAATCTATAAACCTCATCATCTCAGCAGGAGGTTTTCATCTGAGATCTCTTGTGCCAAATCCCGAATTCATTTTAAAATTCAGGCTCATAACTTCATTTCAATGTGTTTGAAAAAGCCATGGTTTTCTGTCACAATCTGGAAAGTGGACATGTCTATTACCTTCTCTAGGAGGAAAATGTGCAAGAAGAATCTCTACGTATTGCTAGCCATTTCTTTTTCCACTTGGATTTCACAAACAAAAATAAAAGAAAGTTAGTAATGTAAATAAATTTTTGGTTTGGGGTTCTTACTGGGAGCCCACACAATGGCAAGATTATAAAGTGAAAACTGCAAGACAAAAAAACCCACAACACTGAAAATCACCGCTTGTTTAATGTTGCTTAGTCTACTTTATTAATGATAAGCAACAATTACAAAGTAAATGAGCAAATGAAACAAAAAACATCAGATGCATCCTGCATATCTTAGATTTTGCTGGCATCTACATAAAACACAACCTTATTCTTTCCGTTGAAAGGAGAGACTGTTCTGCAGTACAGAGTTGAACAATGCTTTATCTCACACAGATACTCAAAATGGGGGTTACGAGGGGCACGGGACCTTATCCTCACCCCCAGTGAGGTCATATTTATAGAGAAAGTGACTTTGATTCTCTTGCCAAGCACTGCTATCTCTTTTTCTTCAGTCTCACCTGCAGGAACTCAGGATTGAGGATTGCTCCTCAATCTGCCCCTGCAATGACGCGGCCCTGGTCCCACACGTCCATCTGTTTGCAGGACAGGAGATCCAGTCCCCAACAACACCATGCTCTCCCTGAACTTGTACCCATCTAAACAGTCCTTTCCTAAAATGGGGATCCAAACCTAAACATCTGTGCGCTTACAGGGGTTCTCCCTCCCCAGGGCAGGACTTGGCATTTGTTGTTGTTTATGGGTCCTTTTGATTTACTTCCGCAGCTTGGCCCCTCTTGGTGGCACCACTGCCCTTGAGGGCATCTCTGGTCACCTATCAGAGGCACCTCACTCAGGGCACCCATTAAGATATGAAACAAAGGAAGCCCCAGGCAGAACCCACTTGATACAAAACTCCAGAGTGATGTAACTGATCATCTACTGCTCTCTTAGTCCCATAGTACAGCCAGGATTTGTATCTGTCTCACTGTCCATCTCCTGAGACATCACTGTCCAGCGTGGATGTGGGAACAGTGACAGTGCCCAGCCCAGGACACCCTCTGCTCTCCCCCACACACCTCCAGTCATCTCTCCCCAGGAGATCAGGTGGGTCAGGTGTGATTTAAACCCATGCTGACAGGCCCAAGGCACCTTCTCCATCCCATACCCAGCAATGTGCTCCATGGTTTTCCCAGGCACCAAGCCAGGCTGACCAGCCTGGAGCGCCCCCTTCAGCTGACTTTTTGGACTTCTTGGAATAGGGGTGCAACATTCACCTTTGTTTGGTCACAAGGGCTGTCTCTGGATGTCCCAGAGGTGACAAATGTCTTGCCCTGCACAGGAACTCTCCAGGTCCCAGAACCCTTGGATGAAATCCATCGTGTCCATCCTGTCCCACTTACCCAGGAGAAAGTTCTATTTTTTTCCTTTTTTCCCCCCTTTGTTTAGTCCCTTGCAGCTGCAAAAGCTGAGGTATGGAAGAAGTCTGAGATGTGACATCAGAAATTATGAATTTCCAGCCTCCTACATCATGGACATTTCCCCCACAGCTCATTTGGGGGTACTCCCTTAGATTTCCCTCCTGTCTCACAATACATGTCTGGAGCTGCTGGCAAGAAGTGAACAGCCACCTCCAACACCTACACTTGAAAGAAAGTGGGTTGTTCATTTTGGGTACAAATGGCACATTTACCCAACTGGCACATTGGAAAAGGGTGATCTCACCATTTTGTATTAAAGAGTTTTACATAATTGCTGGTAAGCAATTCAAGTTAAGGGCCCCAGATCAGATCATAAAGAGACTCCCAATGGTTAAGGCATGACACACCTAACTCAGTGCTGGCAGTTTTATCTCTGTTTTTGCCTGAAAAACAGGAATCCAAATCCAGGAACATAATTTAACAATCAAAAATTTCAGAGAGGTTTTAGCTCATTCTCCAGTAGGCTGTAATACAGTTCTTTTTCCCCAAAGGTTGGTTGAAACCATAAAATCCTAAACTATGTCTATAATAACAAAAAACTGTAGATCTGATCTGAAGATTTAATTATTTAGTTTGGACATAAAGTGACAGCTTGCAATATAGATAATAGCTTTGGCAAAGCTGCAGACATTAATCTAGAGGCAGCTTTAGTGTAAAGTTATTCTGGCTGTATTCAGTAGAAGTGTCATTGCATTATTAAAATCAAGAGAAGCGACAAAAAAATCCATATTCCTCAAAAAGTTAAATCTGAAATGCTACCTATTTTCAACATCAAGTTTGGATTAACATCTCTCAGAGCTCTTCATCTTTGAACCACTGACAGAAAAATCAAAAATCCTGAAGTTCAAGAGAGTTCAAATTGAGAAATGAAAAAAAAAGGAAAAAAAAATCAAAGAAAAATGGATAAAATAATAAACCAGAGAAAAGCAGTGGGTTAGGGTACGATATAAATGCAAAGCCTGAAAACACTTTCAAACAACATCATGTTTGACACAGTGAAGATTTTTGTCTATATTTCCTGCCCTAAGTGTATTCCAGCTCCCCTAGCTCTAGTTCTTGGCCATTATAACTTGTAACTTGGCTAATTATCAGAACTATTAGAAAGCTTTCAATTAACTGAAATTTCCATGGAAAGTGAAAAATTCCATGTAAAGTCTTTGTGCAAAGGAAGAAATCAGAATTTCATTAAAACCTCAGGTTTGAAGAAACAAAGAAAAAAATCCAGCCAAACAGAAGAGAATTACACCTCTTTCCACAAAAGTACATTAATAAATAAGTAAATACAGAAATACATTTCTTTTTTACTCTGCCAGACAAGAGTACATGCAGTCGAAAAATTCGAGGTAGTTAGTGATAAATAAACTAGGTCACTACACAGATACCAAGGATAAATATAGTTATTTTTAATGCAGGGGAACATTCCCAGACAATTTTTTGACAGCCTGAGATAGCTGTACTGAATGCAGAAACCTGTTTCGTCTACAAAAATCACCACCACTCGTCACTTTTTGGTGAACACTTGCAGAATGTAAATACTGGATGAAGATCTGTCCAGTGTTAGTGCTTACAGGTATGTTAGGAAAAGGGAAAAAAAAATTGCATGGTAGTACAGCAACAAGCCCTCCTCCTCAGCTAATACATTCTTGTACAATTACTGCCACTGCCATTTTCAACCAAACCCCCCATGAGGTCTGACAGGACACATGTGGGGACATGTGGGGACACACCTGTGCTGGCCCAAGAACAACACTGGCACCACACCACAAACTCCAGAGAAATGCAACTTCTTCAAATTCCTCATTTCCAGCAGGAGAATATGGGGTCTGTTATGCCTTAAAGACCATCAATGCTAAATCCCTTTTCACCCAGAGAGAAGAAACAGGAATTCATCAATCACTGGCAGAATGATACCCACCCCTCGAGCACCCCCAAAGCACAAACCCTGGGTGAAGCCAAAAACCAGGAGTGCTTCAAGGAGTGTAGGAGGCAAAAGAAGTTGGTATTTTATTTTTTAAACTATATCAACTTTGAAGAGGCATCTTCCATAAGGCCAATTTCATAAGATGCACACTCTAGCCTGTAATCCACTAGAACAGCAATTTTGTGTCTTTTATGTTGTTCTTTTTCAAAGAACATATGTAATATCTCTAAAATCTTCAGTAATCCTATTTCTTTATCTTAACAGAAAAATGGAGCAGAGCAAAACCAGGTTCTTTTCACAGCTGCTTTTCCTATAGAAAATTTCTTCTGAGACCCTACATAAAAGGCTTTTTAAATTTAGCCCAACTGTTACAAGATACATATACCCTGTTGTAAACAGGTCAAGAATTTTTAATTTCAATTTTAAAAGCTTCTTGCACCTCACTTTGAAAACAAAAAAGGAATTAGACTGTCCTGGATGCACAGCAATAAAGTGAGAATAACACTGAATGATATTAACTGAGAGCTCTTACATACCAGTATACCAACACTTCTCTCATACACAGAACAAAACAAGATGGATATTCAAGCAGCTCTTGTTGCTGCACCACTGGAGCTGGCACTACAGGAGACCCAAAACATGGCTTTTATCAGGCATAAGTCATCAAAACTCATAATTTCTCTTAAAAGTAGATGCCTTTTTCCTACTTGATGTATCATCTTTTGTTTCCAGACTTCAGAGATGGAAGGTACAGACACGTCAAGGGTAAGAGATGGGTGGCATTGACAGGAAAAAGCTTGATGTGACACAAGGGACAAAAGATTTCTATGAAAGATATAAGCACAAGACTTCATGATTATTATTAGAGCATTAACAGAGTGAAAGGGTGGCTTCCTGAAACTCAGAAATCATTAAAAGTACAGTTTTTGCTACAATCCTTCAGCTCTGCAAATGGTGCTCCTCTAGATTAAATATATATATATATATATATATAATTACATAGCAGTGATTCTTATTCCAGTGAAGCTGGGGGATATTTCTCCTTCCCTCCTCTGTCTCAAAAGGAAATGTTTAGACAGAATTTAAAATTCTGCTCAGATTTTTTCTGCAAGTATAATGCTTTAATCAGAATTCAACTGGAAAAGAAACCAATGTACTGATTTTTAATGGTTTATTACTCTCTATGAGAAATTTTATAAAAACCCATAAAACTTCAAAAAATTGTTTATCAAAAACCCCAAAAAATCAAGCAGCAGGCTAATTGGTCAAAATTAGTCAGTCACTAGTTTCAGACATTTTGGACTTCTCTGGTTTTCCTCCTTAAGTAACTGAAGCACACAATGATTTTACCCCTTTTGTCTTCTTTCTTTCTTCCTGCTCAGCCTTCAGTTGGTCTGAATGAAGGAGCCAGAACCACGTTGACTCCCTGGTAGTTTTAAAACAGATTTCTTGCTTGGAATTAAGCCAGAGCAGGACTTCTAAGGCAGGCAGCTCCTCCTGTTTCACTGAGAGCCCATGGGGAGCTTCCAAGCCTTGCCTGCTCTGCATGGCCCAGGAGTGGTCTTTATCCACAAGATAAATATTTGCAACAAAATAATTAAGGAAGAAAAAAACCACTGTCATTTGTCCTCAACAAAATAACCTACTGGGATAGACACTGGATCGGCCCCAGGATGGTGAGATGGCCACTTTGGACTGGGAGATGGCCAGGGAAATGTGGAATTTGCCCCTCTACCCTCATCCATGCCAAGGCAAAGCAGACAGGAACTCAAGGGATGCTCATGGATCTGATCTCTACACATCTCCACGGCGGGGAATACACAGCTATACTCGAGGCAGGAGGAAGCCTGGCACCCTAAGACACACTACGTCTTAGGGTTGGTGCAGAAATGTATTTCTTGGCAAAAAAACGTGTAAAACTGGCATTGGGAAAACTATCCATAAGTCAACCCTGAAGGAACCAGCTCAGGACACTCCCAGTGCTCAACATCCCTGTCAATGTCACTCGCTCCTCCCTCCTTGTCCCCTTCCTTGCACCATCACTGGGACTACCTCAAGCCATCCCAAGAAGCCAAACTACCAGAGGATTTTACTGTTCTGCGTAAGACCATCATCAGTGCTGGAATTAGGGAAAAGCCAGTGGCACAGAAATTAGATGGGCTTCGGCCAAACTATCAAATATCACAGAGTTGCTTGTCTCAGTTTTGTCTCGCAGTAAAAAAACTTTGTAGACTCGGGTGTTTCCTACAGACCAGATACTTGTTTCCCCCCTCCTTGACCAAATTGCTCTGACCCACGAGTTGGAGCTGCACCTTCTAGTGCTCCACTTTTACTCACACTCAGCATTTTGGCTCCAAGCTGACAGAGAGTAGGTTTAGATGAATTATTAAGAGGAAAATCTTCCCTGTGAGAGTGGGGAGGCCCTGGCACAGGGTGCCCAGAGAAGCTGTGGCTGCCTCTGGATCCCTGGATGTGTCCAAGGCCAGGCTGGACAGCGCTTGGAGCGGCCTGGGACAGTGGAAATTGTCCCCACCTGTGGCAGGGGGTGAAACTTGATGAGCTTTAAGATCCCTCCCCAACCCAAATCATTCTATTACTCTATAATTCTCTGGTTTAAAATGCACATTTTTATTTAATTGTTCATCTCTACTGAAAGATATTGAGGCACACTCTAGCAATCACTGCTCTTGCTGTGTGAACCAATATAGATGTGGTATTAACATTAAGTCAATATATTTGGTCAATCACACTTTATTCCAGCTGATTTCCAAGCTCTTGTTCAGAATGTTGCTTTGATTTTTTTCTTCCCTGATGGATTTCACAAAAGAAAGGATACATCTGACATTTTCAGCTATGCTTGACGTTGCTTCAATTACCTTTTTTATTTTTTTTCCTTATGACTTTAGTGACAGGCTGAACCACAAGACCCACATTTGCAGTAGACTTTAAGGTTAAGTAAAATGACCCTAGGAAGTAACCAGAGCATTCCTGTAACTGTGCCACAGTACAAAAATGAAGCATTTCTAAAAGAAATTTCTGAAAGAATTCATCTCCCTGAATAAGGATACCAGGCTGAAGAGAAGCCTGGAGAAGAAAGCCAAGGTGTCAGAATAGGATGGGCTTGATCACACCCCAGCAAATGAAAGTCATTATCAAAGAGGTTGATCTTTATCCTGTAGGGCTATCTGTAAGGAGTGCATAATTCTGTACAAGGTCTGAAGGCAAAGCATAAAAAAGATGTTAAAGAAATTACACAAAAGCACCATTAAAGGAACATGTATAGCATACACCATAGAAGGGAGCTACGAGGTCATTTCAGCTACTTCCCATGACAACTGCACATCATTTTCCCATCCACACTGTACATTATTCACAGTATCAAGCTAATCTTCCCTTAAAATTGTTCAAATAAATAGCACTGCATGGTTTTAAAATAGTTCTGGAATGGTATCTGAAAGCAATCAGCTAGTGGGTCTTAGTTTTTAACCTAGAAAAGACCTTGCAAAGCAATCCCGTGCAATTCCTCACACAAGCAAGGAATCTGACAAGTTACATTGCCTGTAATAGTTTCTCCATCTCTACTTCAAAAGCCTGAGCTGGAAAAGGAGTAAATAAAAACCAAAGAAAATAACCCTGGCAAACAAATTAAAGCAGGATGGTCTAAAGAATATCAGAGTAAAATACAGAGTAATCAGGAAGGAAACTTGGATTTCAGGGGCTGGTTGTGTGCAATGATATCCAGCAGTGATAGAAGCTCTCCTACATGAAGGAGAGACAGAATGAAAGATGTAAACAATGCTAAACATAAAATAAATCTAATTTATTTTATTTTTTTCTATTTTTCATGCCTCTGCTTGGCTCATGCAAGTCTTATCCATAAGTGTTTCTCGTGTGATCTGTTGTAGCTTCACTGTTGCAGAAACCCAAGACATGGGTAATCAGATGCCAGAAATTACTGTTATTTATGCTCTGCTGTCACAGCTCTCCATAATTATGCAGGTTGACACAGCATCTTGACAATGATAGGGAAAAAAGCAGTTTTTGCAGAGATTTTTTTCAGCCTCCCTACACAGAAGCTCGGCAAATAAAACTGCTGCAGCTAAAAATTAGCAATGCAGTCATCTCTTTCATGTTTGGTTTGGGGGTTTTTTTGGCCTGTCAAAAAGTTACTATTGTGAGAGAACTCAAAGACAGGAATAAAAAGCTCTCTCATCTGTCTAAATGGTAGCTTTATCCTACAGCAGGACCATAATACGACTGTGCATAAATAAATGCCTTGTGTTGTTTAGAATTGAAAACAATCAAGGAAAAAATTAGTCATAAGGGCTGAGGGGCAGCAAGGAGAGAAGATTGTTTGCAAAACACTGAGAAAATGCCCTGCTTTGCATTAAAATTAAAAATTTAGAACTGTGAGGTTCAAATCCATAGTGTGAAGCACTTAACAGTCACCTGAGCTCCTGCTGTCCCAGGTGTGCAAGCTACATTCCAGTGAGGCTGTTCACTGGTTAAACTACTGCATGTACAGAATTGAAATATTTTGACAGAGCATTTTGGGTTAGGAAATTTCTCCATCAGCTTTAATCAAAAGCCACCACTTGATGCAGAAACTACACCGTGGGTGGGTTATGTCTCTGTATCTGACCCCACTCTCGCACACACCACCTGGGAGAGGAGGCAGCAGAGAAATCCCACCCTCAATCCCACCGCCTCTGGGTGAGGCTTTGCTCCCCTCCCTGTCCCCTGTGGTCTCCGGGGTCATGAACAACCCACAAATCTGAGGCATATCTTTCTCTCACATCGTCAGATTCCTGCTGGGATGTGCCAAGCTCCTGCCCTTCCTCTGCTGAAGGAGCGCTTATCTTCTTGAGCCTCCTTACCCATCTGCTGCTCCTCCCTGCTGTCATCTGAGCACTTCAGCTTGCTGCTTTAAATACTGCGCCTGAAATCCTAACTCCTAAAACCCAGAACTTGTCGTTCTGCTGCCGCAGTCAGGAGAGCTGAGATAATCCAGGATTCCCCACTTAAACAGAATAGGCAGAAGGATGGCTTGGCTGAACAAAAATATTCTCTTGGAAATAAGGCAGTAAAGGAAGGTGCATACCCAGTGTGAGCAGGGCCAGGTGGCATGGGAAGAACACAGAGTTGCGGCTGCCAGTGGAGGGAGAAAATATGTGTGGCCAAACCTCAGATGGAGCTGGGCCTGCCAGAACTATGGGGGACAACAAAAAGAGATTTTCTGAATAAAATAATGGCAGTAGGCAGTGCAAAAAATACCATAGGCCTGTTCCAGGGTGAGGATGGTCACCTCAGAGACAGGGACAGGGACAAGGTGTTCAATGCATCCTTTGCCTCCTCCTTTGATACGGACGGACCAAGAGGGTCCCAGTGCCCTGAGCTGCAGGACCATGACTGAGAATGATCAACCCCTAGTTAATCCCAGTCTGCTGCTACAGCTGGATCTCTACAAATCTATGGAGCCTGATGGGATTCATCCAAGAATCCTCAAACAGCTCCTGATATCATCACAAAACTTCTCCTTACGATTTTTGAGGGGTCTTGGGAGTCCAGAGAAGTCCCAGATGACTGGAAGATAGAAAACATTGTCCCAATTTTCAAGGAAAGCAAGAAGGAGGACCCTAGAAATTACAGGTCTCTCAGTCTCACTTCAGGGCCTGGTAAAGGTATGGGGAAGATTATTCTGGGAGGTATTGAAAACACGTGGAGGACAAGGCAGACATTGGTCCCAGCCACCATGGCTTCATGAGGGCAAACTCCAGTTTGTCAAACCTAATTTCCTTTCATGACAAGGTGACCCAACCACTGGACCAAGGGAAGCCAGTTGATGGAATTTTCCTGGATTTTAGGAAAGCTTTCCATACTGTCTCTTGCAGGATTGTTCTGGACAAACTGTCCATCCCACAGCTGGAGATGGATGAGCAGCTGTGCCATGGGTCAGGCACACAGGGTGACAGTGACTGGGGTGACATCAGACTGGGAACCCATCCCTAGTGAGGTTCTGCAGGGTTCCGCCCTGTGCCCTCAGCATCCTCATAAATGACCTGAATGTAGAACTGGAAGGGGTCCTGAGCAAGTTAACAGATGATACAAAACTGGAGGAAGCTGTCAACTCCATCGAGGGCAGGCAGGCCCTGCAGAGAGGCTGTGACAAATGAGAGGCCTGGGCCAGCTCCAACTGTGTGAGGTTCAACTACAGAGGGTGCTGGACCGTGACCCTGGGATGGTGCAGCTGTGGATGTGTGGACAGCCTGGGGAATGAAAGGCTGGAAAGGAGTGCCAGGGAAAGAGCCTGGGGGTCCTGGTCAGTGGCAGTGCCCTGGAGCCAGGAGGGACATCCCTGTCCTGGGGGCACCAGGCCCAGCAGGGAGGGATTGTCCTGCTCTGGGCTGGGCTGGGGAGGCCTCACCTGGAATATTGTGTGCAGTTCTGGGCATCACAGTGTAAAAAAGACATTAAACTGCTGGACAGTGTGCAAAGGAGAGCTAGAAGGGTGGTGAAGGGTCTGGAGGGGCCGTGTGAGGAGCAGCTGAGGGCACTTGGTGTGTTCAACTGGAGAAGAGGAGAGTGAGGGCAAACTCATCACAGTTACAGCTTCCTCACGAGAGGAAGAGGAGGGACAGCTCAGATCTCTGCTCTCTGTGACCAGGGACAGGACCTGAGGGAAGGGCTGGAGCTGGGCCAGAGGGTTGGGATGAAGATCAGGGAAAGGTTCTTCCCCCAGAGGGTGGTGCTGGCACTGCCCAGGCTCCCCAAGGAATGGGCATGGCCCTGAGGCTGTCAGAGCTCCAGGAGCATTTGGACACCGATCCCAGGGATGCAAGAGGGATTTTGGAGTGTCTGTGTAGGGCCAGGAGCTGCACTGGATGGACACTGTGATTCCCTTCTAAGTCAGCAAATTCTGTGGTTCTGCCAGTATTTACTTGTCCATTTTCAAACAACATCATGAAAGATATATATACACACATATATATTAAAATAAATTTTATATATATATAAAATATATATAAATAAATCATAATATGTAAGCCTTATTGACATAAGTCTTTTATATACAAATCATAAAATCCCCTTTTGCCCACAAATGACCCCTTATTAAAAAGTTTTAGGTGCATAGAGTGAGGAATACTATCAAAATACCTCAAAAAAAAAAAAAAACAACATGTCCTAAACTGTGCTTTTGTTGCATATAAAAAATTCTTACTTGAAACACAGAGCTGTGCATCAAGAATTCATAGGATGATTAGGTCTTATCTAACATTTCCTAAATTTTTAAGTATCAGACCAGATGTGAGGCACATAAGTGGCTGTAATTTTTCCATACCGTCTCTGGAGTGTATATATACCCAAATTATACCTAAAGTACACTGTGTTTGCATATAGCTGCTATACATTATGTAAAATTAAGATGTTTTTGTGTTCCTTTCATATGATAACGCATTCACACACACACCCCACATACAGTTATTAGCTGGATTAGCTAGAGACTTTATATAGATAGTCATGGTCTGCTTCATTTCTCAGCATTTGGAACTTAAAATAGAACAACACCCCTGCTGTGGTGAAAGGTAATACACCTTGCTGATTAGAGGGAAGAAAAACCCACACAAACAAATGAATAAAAAAACCCACAAATATGTTAACTATATTCCCTCACCAGCAAGACTGAGATTTGATAAAACCTCAAAGCATGAAGGTGTGGTGCAGATTCTGTGCCTCCAGATTCCTGGGAGACAGCTGTTCATTCAATCCTGTGTGCTTCAGAGCACACAGCCCTACAGTTGCAGGTACTAGGTTTGGACAGAGCCTTGCTCTGTTCCCACAATATGAACGGCAAAAAAAGCTGTTCTATCCTCTACATAGAGCGTTAGAAAATCAGCCATAACCTGATGTCACTACACACAGTGAGCTGCTCTCCCTCAAACAAAAGATCCAAGTTTCCTATAAAAATGGAAACTCAGACCCATTATTCCTCAGACTGATATAGCACACTGAACTTCGGCTGAATTTGCCCTTCCCCTAGGTTGTCTCCTGAACTTTAAATGCAAAATATGTTTGTGTCCTCCAATATAAAACAGCATTTTCCAGAGGTTTTAATCTTGCAGATGTTAATGTTCTTAGAACCTTCTTTGGACTTGAATCTTTTGACTGATCTTTTATTTTCTAACACATTATCTGACTAAGATTTCACGTATTTTGACTGTGAACCTGTTTTGAAACTTAAATTAATACCTGCTTGTTGTTCAACTCATATTTATTCAAACTCAAACTAGGCTTCAGATATGCTATAACAATGTCCAATATCATAGAATTACATAAATTGCCTGGGTTGGGAGGGACCTTAAAGGTCACACAATGATATCCACTGCCATGGGCAGGGACAACTCCCACTATCCCAGGCTGCTCCAAACCCTGTCCAGCCTGGCCTTGGACACTCACAGGGATCCAGGGGCAGCCACAGCTTCCCTTGGCACCCTGTGCTAGGGCCTGCCCACCCTCACCTGGAATATTGTGTGCAGGGAAGAATTTTTTTCATCACATCTAATCTCATGTGTAATACAGCACCAATGATCCTTTAGGATTTCAGAAATTCTGGCTCTGTGGCTTACCTAAGTTTGAGATCTTTAGGAGACTAAGATGAAAACAGCAACATGCCAAGTCCTATGTGTAACACAATAAATTTGAGAATAACAGTGATTTATCTCTGATTCTTGCAGTTTCTTAAACACAGCTTCCCCAGATATCTTCACTTAGGCTGAACAGGTATCCGGCTGTGAGTTTGTTACTGCTGTTGTAGGGACATGTGCTGCATAAACAGCTAATTTAAGGCATAAAAATATTAATTGAGAGTTACTGTCTTTTGAAATAACTTCCAGAATGGATCATTTCCTTGATTTTCAGCTGGATGGTAATTGAAAAAATGTGGAGGAGAGAAGATAAGACAGTGACCTTTTCCCCTATGGTGCCATCGATACACAACCTTGCATGAAGTATATCCTTTAAAAAGAGACATAAGGGAAAAGGACATAAAGAGCAGTGAAATAGGAGGCTGGGCACGTGAAAACAAACGAACAAACAACAACAACAACAACAAATAACAAAACCAAATAACTAATACTACCAGAATGATTAATTCCAGTTGTAATAATGCATGGCTTGACATCAAATTTTGTCCTAGGCTGACCAGACACGTACAGACTAAAACAGTATATCCACTATATGCTTTCTGGAGGCTATACGAGCAGTCATGGAAAATCAATTTGAATACAAATGTAATTTGTTAAAAGAATAGTGAAAATCATTATGCAGGGTCACACTGTCAGCACTTTGTACTGAAGCAGATGCTGTCCAAAGATGCAAAGGCATTCAGTAAAACAGAAGAGTCTTGGTCTTTAAAAGCCTCTGTGATCTTTTCAGCCTTTCAGTATAGATACATGAGAACAAAGCCACAGTTTACCTCTTATTTTTCAGCACTTTTGCTCCTTGCAGCTGATTCCAGCTGCAGAAAGGGGCTTTATAGAAACTTCTAAGCCTCAGAGAGAGTGAAGGTTCCCACTGTAATGGAGAAAAAGCAACATCTTTGAAATACTTCCTTCAAAGTTCCAGAGTTTTTCTCTTAGACTGACAGGACATGGTCATAAAATAAAGAATAAGACTTGCCTATTTTCAGCAATGTCTATATAATTTTTAGGCAAACCACACATAAAAACTCAGCAGGCAGCTAAGTGGAGAAGCACGAGCAGCTTCACTGAAAAGACAACTCAAATGGTAATTTTTCACTAGGTCCTGTTGCAAAAATGTTTATGATGAAGATGTGGGATGCACTGATCTGCTATGCACCTGTAGTCCCATTACTGTTGTTGATCAGCTTGCACCATGGCCAGAGGTGTATCTTGGAACCAAAACAGCCCACCACTTTTAAATCATGCCTTCCTTTCATTTGATTCCAATCTTTACTGAATGGTCTTAACACTATTGGCTTATTTACCCCTAAAAAAAAATACACAATAATACTCATGAATCTGTATTACTGCAGGTGGGATGCACTGTGTTTCTTCCTCCTGAAATAATCTCTTGTAGTCTCTGTGGTCACTCTGGTAGTTACTGTCTGTCCACGCACAGTAAAGCACCAGAGTGCCTGGCATTCAAATTCAACCAAGGAACAACAACAGCAGCAAATGTAAAAGCTTACAGCTGTTTTTAAGTACGCATAAAAGGGCATTGCTTATTAACAATGCACCTGCACCTTTTTTGCAAACTAAGGGCTGGAAGTCACTGAACCCTTGAAGGCTGGTTTCATCATGTACTTGCATATAAACACATCTCTGAAGATCAGGCTCCTGTTACAATGCATGAGATTGCAAATTTAACAGACTGGCCAGGAAGAAAAAAATGACAGTCTCCCATTGAGAGGACTTTTTCATCCATTATCATCTTTCAATCTTTATCACCCTTCTCTCTCCCTTAAAACCAACAACAACAACAAAAAGACAAAAAGAATCCCACCCCAAACTTGCTGGCATACTATGTATTTGTTCCAAACACAAAAAGTAAAGGATGTTTTTTTAAGACATCGTGGAAAAACAGGATTTCGACCTCCACCATTACTTTGCAGAGCTCCAACAAAAAAAAAAAAAAAAAAAAAAAAAAAAAAAAAAAAAAAAAAAAAAAAAAAAGGCAGTTGGTCTTTTTCTTTAGCAGTAGGCTTGAAATGCAGGTCAGTAATGAAGAATATGACTTAACTTTCATCTGCGCTTGGAATTTACCCCAAGAGGCAGATGAGAACCAGCCACTCCACAGATGACATTTCCACCAGTTTTCATTCTACACCATTATGGGAATGGACTCATAGTGGGAAGTGTTGAGACAAGTTCTGCACTGTCCAAAACCTGCTTTTGAAAGAGTTTTGGTTACTTATGGTGCTTAGAGTCATTGCAGTTTTGACAGGACCTATTAAAAGTAAATGTTATGACAGCCGCCAAAACTAACCCACTATATCAGACTTGTCAAGGAGCATTTTGCTCTATTTCAGCACAAAAAACAAAACAAAACAAAACAAAACAAAAAACACCTCAGTAAAATTTTTTCTTTTTCTTTTCAAGAGCCAAGGACAAACCTTTAACTGAACAATCACAGCTTAAGCAATTACAGAGTAAATGGAATTTTTTTCCTTCCTATTTCACTTCTGCTAGAGAACCTATTAAGATCTCTCTGTTCTGAAGTTACCCAAAAACATGGCAGAACTGTCAGCTTTAATGAGAAAACATCACAGATGTGAGCTATCAGAAGTTCCTAAGAAGCC
This sequence comes from Phylloscopus collybita, assembly GCA_027886175.1. Classification (NCBI taxonomy): domain Eukaryota; kingdom Metazoa; phylum Chordata; class Aves; order Passeriformes; family Phylloscopidae; genus Phylloscopus; species Phylloscopus collybita. Next base: position 818,435 of record JAJNNQ010000124.1, read on the forward strand.
CAGTGCAAAGCACTTACGACAAGTCCAGACTTAGTGGCAGATGCAGTTATCTTCTGCTTAAAACAGAGACTTTGGGGAATAAGCCGCAGGTACAAGGACATATTGCATAAGCTATCACATGCTCACTGCAACTGTGTGAATGCTACCGGATTTTGAGAAGCCACTGTGCTGAATAATTTAAGGGCTAATAAAATATTCAGTTTTTAGTGATACGCTGGTTTCATTTTGAAACCTTAAAAAAAAAAAAAAGTTAATAATGAGGAGAACAGGTCTAAAAGTCAGTGGGAATATTCTGGTACTTATTAGGACAACAGTTGTTCTACAAAGCAAGAGGATAGAGGGGTCTCCACGCCGGGTGGGATCACACAGAGACACAGAACACCCGCGGCACAGGAGGATGCTCGGAGATCGCAGAGGACGAGGAGAGTCCTCGGAGGGCTGCGGGCAAGAGTCCACGGGGATCCCGGACCCGAGCCCAGCGCCTTCCCCGGGGGCGCGGAGCGTGCCCGGGCGGGACAGCCGGGATGGGCAGGAGGCGACGGGAGTGATCGCCCCGAGCAGCCCCCCGAGCCTTCTGCAGAGCGGGGACCGTGTCCACACCCCCCACCATCAGCTCCTCGCACGACGAGCTCATGCAACTTTTCTATGCGAGGAGAGTAAAGCTCCGTAGCCTGCAAGAACTGATTAAAATAAATAATAAAGAGAACTCCCAAGAGATCTAAAGTTGTCTCTCTCTGGGGTAGGGTAAGCGTTTTCTTTTTTCGGGGGGGGTTTGGTAGGTGTTTGTTTTTTTTTTTTTTTTTTTTTGTTCTGTTTTGTTTTGGAAGGGGGTAAGAGACGGAGAAGGCGCCGCGCGTGTTTTAGGATGGAAAAGACCTAATTAGAGGGAGGCAGCGAAGGGGTCGCCTGGCAAGAACTGCTCGCTGCTGTCGAGATGCTCAAGCTCCCGAACATGTTTGTAAACTGTTCCGCGGTTTGCTGGGTCTCCGGGTCGGAGCTAGCAGCCTCCAAATTACAATGAAGACCGGTGGCTAGGGAGGGGTAGGGGGAGGAAGGGAAAAGCGGTGGGGACAGCTCTGCAGATATTAAATCTTCTCAGCCGCTCATCTGGATTACATTTAAGCTCTCACGGCATTTCTTTCCCCTCTAATTAAGCATAGTTTCAAAACAGAATATGTCTGAGGATGGATAGTCCGCCGGCTTCGATTTCAAATGCAGAGATAAGTATCATTTTCTTTTTTTCTTTCCTTATACATAAAGAGAAAGGGAGAGCCCAGACAGCGGCACCCTGCTGAGAGCCACCTCCCCGGTCCCCCACGCACTTGGACTCCGACTTTGCGGGAGCTCCGGCGCGACCCCGACCCCAAGTCCCCCGTCCGTCCCCGCCGTCCTCCGTCCCCTCACCTCGGGCGGGGAGCGGCGCCGCCAGGCTCCCGCAGAGCGCCAGCCAGGCCAGCACCGCGCGACTCATCCTTCCTCCTCGTCCTCCTGCTCTCCTCCGCCTCAGCCGAGGGATGCGAGTGGCGGGCGCTGGCGGTGCCTCCGCCCGGTGAGGCGATGCGAGGCGCGGCGAGGATGCGCAGGTCCCTCCCGGCGCTGCGCGGCGTGGAGCGTCCCCCGGCCGAGCGCAGCCCCCGCCGCTCCGCTGCCACCGCCCTACGCGCGGCGCGGAGCCCGTCCCGCCGCCCGCCCGCTCTGCGCGCCCGCCAGGTGCCGCCGCGCCTCCAGCATGGCCCGGCCGCCGCCTCCGAGCCGTGTCCCGCCGCCTCCTCTCCTCCCCCTTTCTCCTCCGCCTTCCTCCTCCTCCTCCTCCTCCTGCCGCCGCTGCCCTGCCCGCCCCGCGCGGATTCCGGGGCGGTGACGCTGGACACACCCCTGCCTCGCTCCGCCCGCGGCCGCGCCCCCGCGATGCGGAGGGTGCGGGATGGAGCTCCTGGACGGAGCCGGGACCCCGCGATGCGGAGGGTGCGGGATGGAGCTCCTGGACGGAGCCGGGACCCCGCGATGCGGAGGGTGCGGGATGGAGCTCCCGCACAGGGCTGGGACCCCGCGGCCCCCGACGGATCTCGGGGATGCTCCCGCAGCGCACCTGTGTGCGTGGACGGCAGGCGCTGGTCTGCGTTGCCGGGGTTCCTCTCGCGAGGCAAATCGCGTGTCCTGGGCTAGTTTTGTTTTGGGTGGGTGCCTGCCCTCGTCTATCAGGGAGCAGACGCTGTTTCCGAAAGTGTTTTACCCTCCGCTGAAGAATTTTGCCCTTCACAAACTTCTTGTAGGTGCTGTCCAAACCCCGCACTCTGCCGAGTGCTGCCTCGGCTTAAAGTCCCTCCTGAACATCCAGATAGGGAAGTCGAACGGAATCTGAAGATTATGGCATAGCTTGGGTTGGAAGGGACCCCAGAGCTCACCATATCTCAAGCCCCACACTATGGGCAGGGACACCTTCCATCAGACCAGGAGGTCCCCTCTTCTGCTTCTCTCCCTCCTCACGCAGGATGTCATCCTGCCTGAAACTGGAAGAGAGTCAAAGCAATGAAAGATGCGGCAATATTTCAGAAGCAGCCCAAGGTAGAGGGTAGGAAGGTCTCACGTCAGACCACTACATACTTTTTTTCTTTATTATTATTATTATTTATTTTAATTTTATTTTCACCTCTTTTTCCTACCTGGGTATACAGAGCCACGAGAGTGAAAAAAGTATTAATTGCCTAGTGAGCGTCAAAAGGCTCTCCAAATATTTTATATCTGTAATTTGCATCCCCTCTACATGCCTGCATGGTGAAAGACCACATATAAATATTATATTAAGCTTTAATGCACTTGCCGAGTGAGAAGGATGCACTGAACAGCACTACACTGTTGAGAAGCATTTCTGCAGATACAACCTGAAAGTCCGGGCTGCTTGCATGACAACAAGAAGAGACATCGTGAAATTAGGAGCGGAAACGACCCGTTAAGTCGTCTGATCTCTTGGTTACCTTGGCTGGCACCTCGCAGTAGTTACAGCATTTCATTTTGCAAGCCCTTTGTCTACCATTAAATTCCTGCCAGTGACAGGGTGACAGTCCTTGCCTAAAGCTCTGGGTTTACATCTGAGCTTGCAATTAATCACATTTTTCTTTGACAATGGAAGTGTTTTGGTTTCAGCACCTTATATTGTCGGCAAAGATTTGAAAGGAAGAGGTTTTTTTGAGCTTGTTAAACTACAAAATTAACAGAAATGATGCACCTTGATAAAGAGCATTTGACACCTATAATCCTATGGCTTTTTCTGCTTGCATACAGCTCAGTGGTGCACACAGCAGGTGTGCACTTCACCCATCACAGCAGGGCAAGGCTTCCTGATGGCACTTCACCAGCAGTGGTGGGGAGGCACAGCTATCCAGCAGGTTAGGAGAGATAAAGAAAAAAATAATCTCCCAACACTGATTTAGCCCACAGTAGCAAAAATGATGTGTTATCATTAGCTGTAGTCCGGTGTAATGCTCTGGACATGTGGGAGTTTGGTAGCATCCACCAAAACTTTTCCCTGTCCTCACTATAACATGCACTAGCACAACTCACCTGGCAGCACTCAGAGGTGCTACAGCCACGCCTTCATTAAGCTGCACAGGTATCCCTGCGATTGCATCACCACTTCTACAGCAACTTGGATTTTATATATCAGTCTCCATGCCAGAGATCTCCCTGAAGAACTACTGCCTGGAAAGAAAATGCTTCTCTTTCTTCCCAAAGGTTGCTTTGCTGTCAGTGAAGAGATAGGAAATTTAGGAAGCCTTAACAAAGCTTCTGATATTAATGCATCATTTCTCTACAACGGTGCTAATTTTACTCAGCTTATCTCTGTTTTACAACCAAGAATCCCGCTGTCACAATTACAAGGCAAGCTGCACTGTAGCTGCACTGTGGCAGCTCAGTATGCCTGCACCCCCAAGTGGCAGCCTTGCCTGTGTTTTTTAAAATTGTTTTTGTTTGGTTTTTGTTTGTTTGTTTGTTTTCTTGAGGGAATAATCTTGCAGTGCAGCCCCTTTATTTCCCCAATTAGGATAAATCTGAAGGGACTAACTACACTCAGTACCGGGAGGCCTTTTTCCTTTTTTGAGAGCCTGTGACTAGCAGCTGATTAAAATGACACAGAAATAACTTCTTCAAAGCCAGACATTGTTTATTCAGCCAAAAGGGATGAAACAACAAAAGGATTTTCTGCCTGGTTGTTACCTAAAGTGCAATGCCTTTTTGTTTTCAGGTTCTCAATAAGTTTTATTCAATAAAACCTATTTTCCCACCTCAGAGTAATCTTTGCTGCCCCATTCTGCTGGGCTCCTCTTCCTGTGCTGCTTCCTCCTGCTTGCTCTCCTGTGTTTTGGGGATGACCCAGGACTTGGGGATGCTGCAGGAGATCCCTTCATCCAGCACCTTCCTTCTACTCCAGTTTCTCCCCTTAGCACAGGGCAACACAACTCCAGCTCAGTGCTTGAGGCTGGCTGAGGTGCAGACTGTTCCTTCCAACCCCAAGGTAGCCATCATCTGCATCTAGGTATTTTTAATAGGGATTTTCTGACAGGCTGTGCTATTTACTGCTCCAGCCTGGGTTTTACCCAAGAGCTCCTTTGCTGTTGTGCTGTGGGCTCACACTGTTGTCATTTGGGTTGTCATGATTGCAGCACCTCATAGCACTCCCTCCTACAGTGACCTGTCCCTGACCCCACATTCTCCATCAAGATTCTAACCTGGTGTCCTTCAATGTCCTCCAAGGTTTAAAAATTATTCATTTTTTGCCATTTTTTCTTTTTCTTGAAGCAGATGCCTTGTTGAAAGCAGGAAAACCTGCCTTCTGACTCTATAAGTACTATAGGTATGCAAACAACAATTTTATGTGGGAAACCCTAGGACATTCAGGACATCCTGAAGGTTCTCTTTTCCTTTTTTGGGTTACATATTTGCAAATCCTTACTGTCTTCCCAATGGTGAAGGCACTTTGCTGAAATATGGGCAGGGTGGGACTGGGATGTCACAAGCCATTGCAGCTCAAGCTGATGTTCTACCTTTTATATCAACATTAATATAGATACAAAATATATAAAATCACATTTTTATATTTGTATTTTGATATTTACCCCTAAGGCAAAATTCTTCCTCCTGTCGTGTGAATTTATGATATGCTTTGTGGTTTGGAATTTAAGAGAGAAACAGGCTCAAGAACTGCCAGATACTAATACTTAATATTTCTATCTTCCTTTTTCTGCCACCCATAGAACTCAAAGACTACTTTTAACTTTCCAGAGTCTTCCTACACTTCAGGATAATTCCTGCTTAATTTTACTTTGCTGGATTCTAATAACCAAATACATACTTTATTTGTTTGCCAATCACGCAGGATCAAGAACTCTTTTGCATCTATTTTTTATGCTCTTCCATATAAATGATCAGATCTGTCAGAATTTTCTGCCTAATAGGATTGCCAGGCAGGGACTGTAGACAGTGCCTAAATCTGTTCCCTCCCTTGAGCTAAGGATTCCTATAGACCTTCTAGAGTAGAAGGGGTAGAGTGGATAGACAAATCAACTGCTGCCTTTCCAAGGGGGATAAAAATCAACTGGGAAAAAGCAAATTCATGTCTGGTAATGCCCCTACTGTTTACCTCCATCTTACTTTCATTGGTAGCTTATATTTCCTGAATTATCTCCTGTCTTGCCTCAAATGTTCCAATTAATCTCTTGAAGTCCTGCAGTACATTAAACAGGAAAAAAAAATTAAAATTATGGCCTATAGAAATGTAGGCAGCCACACCGTCCTTAGATAAAGACCCATCAGTACGTGACAGCAAGTCTTTATGTATAACATGAAGAGGATTTTGGCATAAGAGAAGGGTAATACTAATGTTTAGCAGTGACATCAGGTCTAAGATTTGTTGCACAAAGGGTGAACCAAGTTACTCCCACCCATGCTGCTGCACTAGGAGAGCAAGACCTGATCCTTCTTGTTTGCCAGCCTCTTGCCAATTTTAGACATCATCCAGACAAGCTGAGTATAACCTGCCAATTACCCTATAACACCTTTAGGGTATCTTGGATACTAGCTTTGTGGAGATTAGTTTTATCACCAGATCCCATCACAGCACCTGCCAGATCAGAACCTTCTTAGAGCCAGAGATCAGGACAATCTCAGACTGCACAGGCACAGATTATATTGCCACCTCCGTTATAATTAGGGCTATAAAAAGCTTCTGCTGCATGAAGCAGAACTTTTTTTTTTTTTTTTTCTTCTTTCCTTTTTTTTCCCTTAATATATGTACTTTGTTCTTCAGGGATTTGTCAGACACTGTTCACCATATCTGGCTGCTCTGATTCTGCAAGTCATCTCTGTGTGTTTGACTCAAGAAAAGAAGAGATAATACATCTATCTGTCACCACCACAGCAACGCCACCAGAATTATTCCTGGGGTTGACACTGCCTCTAAAAAAGGGAACAGTTGGTTCTTTTATCTCTTCCCAAGCACAGCCTGATCCCCCACTTCTTGAACATGTGAGGTTTCCCATTAAGTCAACGTGTGTTTTGTGGAAGATCCCGCTTCCCTCAAACCTTTCTGGTTCAAAAGCATTGTCATGTAATGCTCCATCACAGGGAAGGGAGAGAAGTAGCTGGGCAACAGAACAAAATATTCAAACTCCATATATAAAAAAAAAGAATACTTTTTCTTCTAGGTTTTTGCAGCATAGACTTTTTTTTCTTTTCAACTATTTATAGGAAGGAACCAAAAAAAAAATCAATGTCATAGTTGGGTTTGATTACTTTTTGTTTAATTTGGAAACAAACTCTTATTTTACTGTCTACAGAGGATAGTATTAAAGAATCCTATCTAAGTGCCTGAGTATGTTTTAAAATGAATCCGTTGCCTCCTAAAAAGTGAACATATGAAGAGCACAAGAGAACAGGAGAGGAGAGGAGTTCACAGGCTAAAGTGTAAGCACAACCCCTGACATGAGGCACTCCTACTTTTCATTCTGTAAAGCCTTCTGCACACCCCTGAAACTGAGAAACTGATTAATTTCAGTTGGGATTATTCCCTGCCTGCTTGTGAAAGGAATTGGATCCATGGTGGTTATTTCAGCTGAGTGCTGGTGCACATGTGCCTGTTCAATGTCTCTGCAGACAGTTCAGCACCAGTGTCATGTGGTTCTCCCACTCTCTCCAGATATCAGAAAGTCATGAGTTAGAGATTAATGTCACTCCTCTGACTGAGGAGTCACAGTTGAAGTAAAAAAGGCAAAGTTCTGCCCCGATGAAGTGACAACTTGCAGCAAGCTGCAGACAGTGGGTTATAGAATCATAGAAGCATGAAATAGTTTGTGTTGACCTTTAATGTCACCCGGTGCTACCCCATGCTGTGGTGCCACCCCACACTTTCCACTGTCCCAGGCTGATCCAAGTTCCGTCCAACCTGGTCTGGGAGACTTCCAGGGATCCAGGGACAGGCATAGCTTCTCAGGGCACCCTGTGCCAGGACCTCTCCACCCTCCCAGAGAGCAATTCCTTTCCAATATCCCATCTAAAGCTACTTTCTGTCAGTTTGAGAAGGTCTTCTGACATGGGAGCAGATTTCTGCTCAGGACCCTGCCCCAACTGGTGGTGATGCTGTGAGATGGCTCTTCCCAGGAAAACTCAGAGAACTGTAGGATACCTGCATTTCTGAGAGGCTGATGGTTACCCAGAGCATCCATGTGAGTGGTGCTGCTTCACCCCTTGCTTTGCTGTCTAAACGTTTTTTTTAAATGCCATCCCATTCCATGGTGAGGGGGACTCTGACTGACACCTCCTCAAATATCACATTCCTATACCCTTGGTGGCCTGTACATCTCTTCCAGCTTCAAATATGTGTATTTAAAGGAAATCAGTCAGTGGAAGAGAGACTATCTGATTGAACAGCCTTCAGTTCCTTACCAAACCAGGCTAAGACACACCTCTCTCTTTCCTAAGTTTGTCTCTCTCCACTGGTCCACAATTGTTAATTTTCCAGTTGCACAGTGTTTGCTTTGCACTAGTACAGCTCATTCTGTCCCCGTCTCTGGATTGTTTCTGCTCCCTTTTACAAGAAAGCCAAATCACCATAATTAATGGGAGTTTTGGGTCATTTATACCCTTCTGCAGCAGCTTAGGGAAAGGAGTCCAACAGCTCTTTGAGATCTCCAGCAAAGGTGACCTTGCCTCTCATGTCTCAATATCAGGAACTTTTTGCACCCTGAATCATTGAAGGAACATCTCTGATGCGCAGCCCAGCGATCCAGGTGTGCTGAAGGTGGAAGCATTCCCTCTCATGCAGTACATATTGCAGCCTCAGAGGTCTGAGTGCCATGTTTTGGCCAACACTCAACCAAATCAAGCTGAATTTCTACAAACCACTCAAGGGCTGTGCTAGAAGAATGCTGCTAAAATTCCAAGCAAAACTTTTCAGAGGCTATGTTAAATGTGTAATAACCAAGGTCCTGTTTTGGTTTTAGTTCTGAAGCTGCTGTTTTGAAAAGTTAAAAGGTCTTTGTCTTACTGTTACTTATACTAGAATTTCAAGGAGAGCATCATGAGTGAACTTGGTGAAAGTTCATTTCAGACACCTACAAAACATATTTTCATGTTAGCAAGAATATGCTTCAACCATTTAAACTTTAAGGAGTTTGTAAAGTGTCAGAGGTCGTGTTCTTTTGCAGATATTTGCAATAAATTATGGCAAGTTTTTTTGTTTAGATAGGGGGTTGTGTGTGTGTGTTAATTTATTTTATTCTGAGGGAGAAAACAAGATTAGAAACATAATTTTAGAAATTACTTTGTCTTACCTTCAGTGCTTATTTTGCACTTTTAACAACAGCTCATTCACACAGAATTTCACAGGAGAGGAACAATTAAGTCACTATAAAGTATTTAAGGGCATGGTGCCACCTGCATTTCAGGTATTTAACTGCAGACTTTGCCAAAGATTTTGTGATTTCAAAATCAGAGAATATTATTAGAGCCAAGAGACTTTTGGCTCTTAGTCTCTTGCAGTGGGATGCATTTTAAATCAATATCATATATACATGAAAATTATTAGTTCTGTATCAATCAAGAAGACAACTAACCAACAGGGTTCCTTCTGATATCTGGCAGTCCATCATGACAGTTTGTAGATAACTCTTGTCAGAATTTGAATATTGTGAGAGTTTTAGAAATAATTTTATGCCACTGCAGTGACCTGATGGGGCCATCCTACCTCAATGTACAACAAAAATTTTTTGCAATAGAAAGTTATTCCTAAGTATTCTTGGGTTGGTTGGGGATTCTTTAGTTGGTTCATTGGTTTTGTTGTTTGTGCTTCATGTTAAGAGCTAGAAATGTGTGTTGTAAATTGATATTCATTGCATATCCACAAAAAAAAAAAAAAAAAAAAAAAGAAAAAAAAAAAAAAAGGTTGAGGGAAGGAGATAAGGAGATGTGTTAGTTTCAGTTATATTTCTGAAAGGTAATATTTTTCATGACTGGCAGAACATTTTTCCCCAAGTTGAAAAAGGGCATACTCATCTAAAGAAGACACAAGAATCCTCTTTTCTTTTTTCTTTTCAGATTGTTAGTGGTACAGCAGCCAGAAAACTTGCTTGACACAAGATGCTGAAATTTCGACCTGCACTCTGACTCAAGCAATACAGCTGCTTCATCTGGCTCTCTGCGATATCAATTAAATATCTTGACTATTTCCTTCCCCTCAGGGACTCTACTTTTCCAATTAGTGCTTTGGTTCTCATTATAATTTTGAGAAATCTTCATTTTGTCTCATTTGATTTCATCTTGATTGACAATCAGAGCAGATTTTCCATGCAGCTGCTGAACAGGCTGGGGTGCAGTAGCATCAGCCCCTTCCCCAGGGAATTTACAGCTTAAAACTAGAAGCAAAACCACAAAGTGCTGTGAGGAACAAAGTGAATGGGAGAAAGTAAAAGTAAATATGACTTTTTGTGACAAAGTCACCAAAAAAACCCCACATCTGTTCTCATAATTCTCTTTGTGGTGTTAATTGCGTAGGATATGGGTCCGGGGAAATAAAAAGTTCTAGGATACTTGGGTTGTCTGAGTTAAAATCTCCTTCAGCCTTCAAACTGACATTTGTATTCTCACAGGAGGATTGTGCAGGCCCCAGAGAACCAGCAATATAATCTCTTTCTTTTTTTTGGCGGGGGGATGGGGGTGGGGGGCACTCAAAATCAGGACATCTCTCCCTGGAGAAGTATGAGGGTGCTGCAGTACTGCTTTAGCAATCAATTTTATTAGTACAACAGAAATAAAAACTACCACCACAAAAACCACTGCCAACAAGAACAAAACATTTATTGTTGTTGTTGTTGTTGTTGTTGTTGTTGTTGTTGTTGTTGTTACTGTTCCTCTAATGGAAATAGAGAAACTCAGAGACCCAATTCGTATTTAAGTAAAGGAATGTAGAACAGGCAATGTTTATGACACCATTGTCATGGGGCACACTGGCACATAATTCAACAGAATTTACAATGCTTTATGACTACATGTTTTTAATAATGTAGACAAATCCTAAAAACATCAAAATATATAAGTATGCACATAATTTTTTTTCCTTTTTTTTTGGTTTGGACATTTTTCTGTCCATTTATTCCTTTCACATATCATGAATTACTGCCTGATTGGTGGTTCCATCACATAAAAAACTTCATTGTTTAAAATTGGGAGTTTTGTCTCTTAAGCAAGAACATTTTAAAGGGCCATTTTCATTGGACATTTCTCTCAACTTGAAAAACCTTCCCATTTAAATATTTTCTTTATGATAAAGGATGTTTCTGTATATGTTTAATTCTTAAATATACTCAAGAATTACAATTTTCTCAAAGGTAGGTTTTTCTTTCAACTTTTTTGGTTCTAGCCAGCTAAATATGAAAGACTAATTACTGCTATAAAATTCAGTTATAAATTATGTATGGATATAATATGGAAGTTTATTACTTGTCAAGTTTTTTGGGTTTTGTTGTGTTTTTGGTTTGTTTTTGGTTTTTTTTTTTTTTTGTTTGTTTGTTTTTTTTTTTTTTAATAAGCAGTCAAAAATTTCAGTATCTTGCAGAGCAAAACTGGTAAATTAATTCACCAGAACTGTAATGGTGTACAAAATCTATTAAGTAGTAAGGATTTGTAGCTTTGGTAACCAAATTGACAATATTGGAGCATGGCAGCTGGAAAACAGCAATATTACTTCTCAAAATCCTTCTTTTCGTGATGGGGATAGAAGAGGAGAAAAAAAGACAGAAGCTGATAAGGGCAGCCAAAGATACTTTTCGCAACAAAACTTGGATCATTAAACTTTGAAAAGTTGGTAACTGAAATTCAGGTCTTAAATCACACATATGCATGCAACTAAGAATGACCCATTTACAAACAGATTTTTCTCTGTGTCAAAACAGCTTCTTCAACACTGGCAAGGTTTAAATTCACTTTTACAGCCCTCAGAGTAATACAAAAATATTGTATCTGAAATAAAAAAAAAATAAATTTAAAAAAATAATTATGGCCTTTGAGCCTGAACAAAAGTCACATTCTATCAGTTGGATAGGGAAGAGTTGTATTTCAATGGCAAGTGTTATTTGTTGACTTACATATCATTTCTACTTCTGGCAGCTAAAGGCCCTGGAGATAAAACAAGTACCCCCAACCCACCACTCCTTTAGAGAGTTTGTATTATTTCCATGTTTATCTGGTTGTGTCTGGTGATACAGAAATGGGGGTAATGTCTGATCCACCTGGAGGCTGAGCTGCCACTCAGAGGGACCTGGGCAGGCTGAAGACTTGGGTGGAGAGAAACCCAGGGAGGTTCTTCACATAAGGGCACAGGCAGGTCCTGTCCTGGGGCAGGAACAACCCCCAGGGCCAGCACAGCCTGGAGGGACAAAGTGACCAGGAGCTGACAGAGTGCCCTGGGGCCAGGAGGGCCAGGGGGAGCATGGGGAGTACAGGGGAGAGAGTGGGCAGCAGGTCAGGGAGGGGATCCTGCCCCTCTGCCCTGCCCAGCTGAGGCACCTCTGCAGTGCTGGGTCCAGTCCTGGGCTCCTCAGGACAGGAGAGACCAGGAGCTGCTGGAGAGGGTCCAGGGGAGGCCACAGAGAGGGTTTGGGGTCTGGAGCCCCTCTGTGCTGGGCAGGGCAGCGGGAGCTGGGCCTGGTCAGGCTGGGGAAGGGAAGGCTGAGAGGGGATCCCATCAATCCATACCAACATCTCCAAGGGGAGATCTGCCAGAGGATGGGGCCAGCCTCTGTTCAGTGCTGCCAGTGCCAGGATGAGGAGCAATGGCCATCAAATGAACCCCAGCAAGTTCCAGCCCAGCAGGAGGAAGAACTTCTCTCCATGGAGGGGCAGAGGCCTGGAACAGCTGCTCAGGGAGGGCCTGGAGTGTCCCTCTCTGGAGCCATGCCAAGCCCAGCTGGACACCTTCCTGTGTCACTGCTCCAGGGGACCCTGCCTGGGCAGAGGAAGTGGACCACATCATCTCCAGAGGTTCTTTCCATCCCTAACCATTCTGTGGTTATGTGATTTGGATCTTACTTGATTCTTTGGTTATAGTGTAGAAAACTACACTGTGATTTAATGCAATTGATCAAAGAGAGTAAAAATTACACCTGTACCTGATCCATCTTAGACTCCCAAAGCTGAATTGCCCTACTGTGAACTGCAAACAGGAAATTTGCTGCATCTGCCTAGTTCACATAATATTGTAAATACTTTGACATGAACCACATATCAGTGATGATCTGAGTAAAATATTCCTTTCAATTTTTAGAAAAAAATAATCACTTGATTTAACATATTCAGTTTGGATTGCAAACACACAATTTCTTTGTTAAATTTTAGAGAATCTGGAGTTGAATGGCAGCCAGTCCTACCCAGAAGTCATCCAAAGTTTTACTCTTATTACTCCAAAATTCTTCAGTCTTTTAGGGTTCTTGGGAGGTTTTGTTTTGTTTTGGGTGGTTTTTTTGTTGGTTTGTTTGGATTTTTTATGGCTTTCTGGTTTTCATAGTTTTTAATTTATTTTGGCTTTGTTTCTTTGGGGTTTTTTTTGTTTGTTTTTTGGGTTTTTTTTCAGCAAGATGGTTTGTTTGCTATTCCTTTGATGCACATTTCTTACCCAATTTTCGTGTTTGATGTGAGACTTCTGGAAGGCCATATTCCCACAGCAACCTGAGGATTTTTCTTTTTGACTATTTGAAATAACTTCTAGAGTCTAAGAGTTTAGATGCCCTAAAACACTGGGAAGATCAGTTACCAAATAAGACAGTTTTGTCTCTCCATGGACAGGAAGAAAACCATATAATTTAGACAGCAGTTGCTCACACTGATGAGAAGACGCAGAATAGTCAAAGTACAGGGGTGAGGAGATCTTTCTCCATGAAAAAAACAAACAAATCAAATTAAAAGTTAAATTAAAAATCAAAGTAAATAAAAATAAATAAATATAATAAAAATAACAAGAAATAAAAAAAAAACAAGAAATAAAAAATTGAGATGATTTAATGGGAATTAGAATGATCAGAGGTTCTCTTTATTGCAGGCAACAAAATAACTAAAAACATCATCAAAGACTGAGGAATGTAAAGGGAAAACTCATTTAAAGGAGACTGAAACATTGTGGTACAAAGGAGAAAATAGGATAAATTGTGAGAAGCTGAGTACCTGATGGTACTGCAGTCTGTCTTTATAGTGGAGGACAGATATTTTCATGGTTGGAGTGTCATGGAGACATTGCAGTTTATTTTGGCAAAACAAACAAACAAACAAACAAACAAACAAAAAACCCACAAAAAAAGAGCCCCCACAACACATGTAGAAAACTAGGCATAATTAGTTCTGTTGCTTACAGTGAAATAATTTTTTAATTGCTTTTTAATACAGATGCTTTGGAAAGGGAAATGTAACACATTTTGTAAATGGACTTACTGGCTGTAGAAAAGGCAAAATAAACATTTCTTTCTGTCTTTATCTACAATAAAATAAAAAGATGCATCCATGAACAAATGTTAGCATTAATGCTTTGATGAGTTGCAAGAAATACACATTTAGCCAGCAATTTTAAAAAACAAACTATTGCACATAAAGTTGGTGATGTCATCTCTAATAAAAATAATAGATACTATTTAACCGTACAGACAACCAGCATTTGCTGGAGCTCATAATTAGTGTTCTGGCAGAACTTCAAATGCTTTATATATTCAATCTGCAGCCCATTTTTTGGTTTACCACTTCTCATTTCCACATGCTTTAAAAAGTTACCCACTGAACTCATCCTTTTAGGACAATATTTTCACTTTCTCTAATTCCATCTCATGGAATCATAGATCTGTGAGTATTTTGGGTTGGGAGGGACCTCAAATCTCATTTTTCCCATCCCCTGCCATGTGCAGGGACACTTTCCACTGTCCCAGGCTGCTCCAAGCCCCAATGTCCAGCCTGGCCTTGGACACTGCCAGGGATCCAGGGGCAGCCACAGCTTCTCTGGGCACCCTGAGCTGGAACTCTGCAGATGGGGTCTGTCCTGAGCAGAACAGACGGACAGAATTTCCCCCTCCCTTGATGCTTTTGGTTTAGGATAAAGAAAAATAGGAGGGTTGGAGTGTGAACTGCTTGCCTTTCCACAAGGAACTCCTCCTGTAGCTTGTTCTTGCTGTCCCAATGAGATTAATCTACAAAATCAGAAACGTTATAAACATGAACATGAGACTGTCATTCCTCAGTAATTCCTCCTACAATGATCCTTATTACAGCAAAAATATCAGTGCAAAGAGCAGCGTGATTTGCAGTGCATTTGCTCTGCTTTGCAGTGTTAAATGGCAGGAGTTGGAGTAAGCAATCCAAGGCAAGAATTCACTTTGACAGCAGTGTTTTTGTGAACTGGAGTAATTTGTATGCTCACAACAATGATCTTGAGGAACATCATCTTTTAAAACATTCATTACGATATACAACAGCAATTATTATGTCTGTTTGCTGTCTGAGAAAACAGTTTCCTCCCAGCTCTGATGTCTTTGAAGGCCTGTTCAGTTGAGGAATCATAGTGACGTATTTGTGGGGTTTTTTTCCTAAACTGAAAGGATATTTAAAACATCTTTAATGTTTTCTTTCCCAGCACTGAAATTTAAAAATACTATTACATTTGATTTCAAAAAATAGATACTTTTTATTGCAAACAGTCAAGCAAATGAAACCTCAAAATAATCAAGAAATATTAAAGAAACAAAATGTCAAAACACTTTCTTAAAATCTAAGCACAGGCTTTTTTTTTTTTTCATTCAACACAATGGAAGATAGATGAAGAGCAAGCCCCTCATTTTACCTAAGTGATATACACTGTTTTAAAAGTAAGAATCTAAGAAATGCACTGATTAGAGATTTTATATTTACTAACACCTGCAATTTTCTAGCCTTTTATCTCTGCTGTTGTTGGAAAGGCACCATGATTGATTGATTGATTGATAATTGACTGATAGCCTCCCTTAACATGCCTGTATCTTGCCATCTCTTCATTCACACACAAATGATCCTAACCCACAGTGTTAAAATACGTGTGCTGAGCACTCAATCAAATTCAAACCAAAGTTACAAGCAAACAATGTAGGAAAAAATTGTATGTTTCCACTGGACAAAGCTGACTATACACACGCTTATGACATATACATATACACAATATAAATTAATTGTTACTAATATTGTATGCATTATAATAATTACATTATTATAAATAATGTAATTCAAATATTTAATTAATTTAAATTATTTATACGGGATTTTATTTTTTTAATTAATTAATAAAAGAGAAACACATTCTTCCCCACCTGCTCTAAACCCACATAGCACTTGAAATCTTTTCCTTTATTTGTTTTAAAACCTGATTTACACTTGCAAAACAATGCCTATAGGTTCAAAGTTATTCTCATTTATTTTTCATGGTCAATATCTCCCCTTCTCCCCTGAAACCGTGATTTACAGGAAATACGTTTACAGCAAAACAAGATTAAGAAAAATTGTTTAAAAAACTCTGAATTATACAGAGTAGGGAGGGACACTGTGTGATAAACTGAGGAAGAGATAAAGCTTTCACCATCAGATATATGCTTCCTGCAACTGTAGATTGTTACATTCAATTCTGCTGCATTCCAATGCATCATCAATTCCCAATCCCTAAACAAGGATTATTTATCCTTTTATATCTGTCTTCAACAATAATTGTACAGAAGAGTTCATTCCACAGCAACTTTCAAAAATCCAACTGTTGTCCATTAGGAATACCTCCAAAATTCAATCAAACTCAATTAATGATGTCACAATATTTTGGTTTTTTAGTTCAGCAGCCATTCTTAAAATACTTTGCAATGTTTATTTAGAACTACTTGACCTACACTGTAATTTTTCTATTATTATTTTTTTTAATGTACATTGGATTGATTAAGTATGGGCAGCCCACATTGATTAGATTCTCTCTGTTTCTTGCATATAAAGAGAATTCACAATGCCATCTCCTGGAGCAAATAAAGACCTAATTGTTCCCCATTTGTGGTTAGTCTACATAGGAGTGAAAACATAAGTGAAGAATACAGGTCAACCCTCTCAGAAGTAGGAAGCACCACAAACATTGTAATTTTTAAGCTGTATTGTTCCCATTAAAAAATGCTAATTGTTTAAAAAATTACCATTGCTGTATTTTAGCTTTGAGGTGTGTGAAAAGTTACCGAGAATAGGAAGAATATAAGCAGCTGAGAAATGCCTGGAAATTGTGAGAGATCTCCACATTCTGAGCAAAACTTTTTCCCTGCAGCTAAAACTAATATTGTGTGTTGGGAATTGTTATACTGAACTGTAACACACTTCCACGGCACCTGAAACACCTGAAATACTAAGGCACAGAAGTTCCTGTGCCAGAAGCTGCTGCAGGAGGGATAATAGAGGGATTTCAGCCTGCAGGACCCCTTGGCATGCCTTTGCAGGTGTTCAGGCACGTTTCTGAATTCAAACCATCTGAAGGAAAGTTTTAGATAGGTTTTGTCACAGATTTACCATTTAACAAATCTTAAACGTCTCTTAAATGGAAATCATTTAGGCAGTGTTAATAAGTTAATGCCATCGGGGTTTAAATTTATTAATTAGGTTTTTATTGGGTATTTGAGGGCCTTGGGATTGTTTTATTGTTTTTTAAGGCAGAATTCCTTCTTCAGAGACAACTCAGAGAAGTAAAGGTCTTGGGAACTCAGCTTCCTATCCCAGACTTTCCCTGTTGTTTCCAGAGTCTCATCACACAATTTCCTCCATTACTGACTTGATTACTGACCTATCTTTGAGGAAAACACTACATAATTTTTGGTTCTCTTTTAATTCTTTTTTATTTTATTTTTGTCTTGCAATGTATTGTTATAGATTCCTAGAGACAGTTCTCACCTGATACACCTGTTTTGCTTTTAACTCCTGATATCCTGACAGTGCAGCCCAAGGTAACTCATCCTGCAAGGACTTGCCTGCTGTTAACTACAGAATTACACAATAAATGTAAAAAACAGCAGTGTGTTCTCAAATCACTCTGCTCTGGGCAAAATAAATGGATCCTCTATGTGGCTTTTGTCATTGTTGTTTTTGTTTGTTTGTTTGTTTGTTTTTGGTTTTTGTTAGGCTTTTTTTTGGTAGGTGGGGGTGATATTGATTCCTGAGCAGGCAAACAGCTTTGCAGTGTAATAGGTACATGGCAGACTCTCAGAGTGACATTAAATGAAATGTAGAAGCAGCTTCTTGTAGGCCCTCATATTTCATTGCAAAAATATGAGGAGGACTGGAACAATATAAAAACTTGTAAATATTGTCAAATACCAAACTGAAACTATCATCTAGCAAGACATATTAAAAGGACACATGTTTCTATTCAGTGAAAAATTAAGTAATGTGAATCCTCTGCTAGTGGTTTCTTTAAAATACCATTAATATAATTGGTTGAATTCAGGATGAACTTCAAAATCTTTTGCTGTTTCTAGCACCTAGGTGCTACTACTCAAAATGATGCTTGGAAATATGAGGGATGTTTATTGCTAAAAACTTATTTGTGTGCTTTGCAAAGCTTTTCTGCATAAAGAAGAAATGGTGGCAGCTTCATGTATCAGTTTAAAAGTAATTTTCTCTGCCCAAATGTGTTATATGTTTGATTAATGGATTTTCAGTGAATGATTTCTAAGATTCTCTGCTATGCCTTGTCAAACAGAACAGACACAGCATGCCAAATGCCTCTTCAGAAATATATAAACAAATAATTAAGGATTTCGTGCTTTATTTATTGAACATAAGGCATAAGAGAGTGCAAAATTTCTTCATTATCTAAATCCTGTTTATAATATACCTTAAAGTATAAAATCTACAAAATTTCCATTATTTTTAAAAGCAGAGCAAGGAAGTCATAAATTGGTTTTCATAGAAAAGTGATTTAAAACATAAGTTTCTTTGGTTTTTTATTTTTTGTTTGCTTTGAGTTTTGCTTGTTAGTTTTGGTGGGTTGTTTGCTTGGGGTCTTTGGGGTTTTTTGTTTGGTTTTTTTTGTTTGTTTTTTTGTGGGTTTTTTTGTTTGTTTGTGTTTTTTGTTTTTCTTGGTTTTGTTTGTTTGTTTGTTTTTGGTTTTGTTTGTGTTTTGTTTTGTTTTGTTTTTTGGCAACCCTCCCTCCAAGATTAAAGAATAATAAAGATCAAAAATTTGACACTGAGTTCTGAAGTGGTACTACTGAAACGAAAATTGTTTCTGTGTCAGGTGTGGGCTGTTTATCTGGGAATAGAACTCAGGCTTTTCCTTAGATCCTGGTATTCACCATGGAAGGAAAGAAAGGACTTTGATAAACAGGTCATTAATCATGACATTATCTACATTAAATTTGGACTGATAGTTCTTCCTAGGTTCTCTTATCCTGAGTTTTTTGCCAGAGTTTTGCTACTTTTGAGACAAATAAATAAACTATTATAAAAAAAATAAAAAAAGATAAAAGATAAAATCTTATATATTTCTTTAATTTGAATTAAAGAAATATATATTATCCTGGGTCCTGGGCTGTGATTATTAGAATTCATCATCAGTCATAAAGTCAAATCATAGAGATTCATATATACACTTTATTAATGTAGATAAGACAAGTTACTACCTGTATATTTTTCTTTCAGACATTCAGTAATTATCATTTGTTAATCTTCTCTATGGACACAAATGATAAATTCCAACCTCCTGCTTTCCTTTTATGCTTTTCCTGCTAAACATTTTTGTTTTTCCTTGGGGAAAAAACATAATGCAAACCAAACAGAAAACAATTTCACAGATAAAAGACATTTTTTTTCCTGTGGTCTGAAGCGGAGCTTCTTGGACTTCTTATAAACTATTAAAATTTACCAAACTGAAGAGAGATTTTGGGTATAGGTATGTGCAGCCAGGGATATGGAAGTAGCCAATAAAACTTTGTCCCTTCATCTTTTAGATACATGATTCTGCAAAGATTCACCCTGTTTTAGTACAAAAAGCACTGGATGCTTTAATATATTTGGATTTACATTTGGAGTAGACCCTTCTCCTTCCTTTTCTCCTTCCATCCTTAAGTGCACATTTTGACCTCCTATGCTCCCATGGACGATATAAACCACTGGAATAGATGGTGTGCAGATTTTTAGTACAGAAATCTGTTTCACACCGTTGAATTTCATTAATTTTATTGTGCCATTTTGGTCCTATTTTGCAGGTTTCCTCTGGATGACAAAAAATTGATTCCTTGAAGGAAGGTTAAAGCTTTTAACTTGATTTGTCTTATACTGGGCCTGTGGTTGCTGTAAAAGAAAGGAAAGAGAAACAGTAATTACTTTTTATAAAGGAAATTGCTTAATTGAAAATATACGTTTGGCAAAGGTAAGACTGTCCATGCCATGTGACAGATTCAGCCTTTGTAACCCTGCATCCCCAAAAAGTCTCAAAAAGGACATGAAAACTCCTCTTCCCCCAGACCCCACAACTCAGTAAAGAAAGACCACTAAGTCCTTTTGATAAGAGGAGAAATAATGGCTTTGCAGGAAAAATTAAAATATCATGGAAGCTTTTAATAGCAATTAATTAATGCAACCTGAGAGCCAATGATAAGGAAAAAAAAAACAAAAAAACAAACCAACTTTTCTTAAACTGATCTGAAGAAAAAAATTATCTACTCTTTCCTATTGTTGAATAATTCATTGAGAATCACACATATTTTATAAAACCTTAGGAAAAAAAAAAGTTGCATCACCCAGGCTAGAAAACAATTCTCAGGCTCCTAAAAATTCAGTGAGCTTAGATAAGGAAATATCTTGTCTTCTCTGATGTCAGTGTCTAATGAGGCATTACTTTTGCTGTATAAGAAAATATGGACAGCAACTGGGCTTTATACAAGCAGGAAAACAGACTGATTTCTAGCTGTAGTTCTAGAAAGGTTGCTAAGGTAACTTTAAAGGGAATAAAATTTGAGGGTAAGGCTTGTTGAAGGATGCACTCTGTGTGTGAAGGACTTGTTATTAATTAATTTAGTCCCAGGCTAGCTGTAAATGCCTAACATTGTGAATCAAAGATATTAAATTCTGCTCCTATCCAAGCCTGTGAAAGAGTCACTCATTAATCTGGTAGTTCAAAAGGTAATTTGGCATTGTTCCTGATATTTGGGAGCAGAGCACTATGTGCAGTAGTGTTTCTAGTGGTAAAACAGTTTTCTTCCTCCTGTTACCCTGTGGAGGAGAACCTAGGAACAACAGAAGCTCCTTGTTCTTTGAGGCTGAAGTAGTCTCCACGGAGCACTTTTAAAAGTATTTACTGTTTAAGGTGTTTTCTCCATTCTAGGAGCTAAAGAACACTTAATTGAGTCACTGGGATAGACATTATAAAAGATTTATGTCTGCATTTTCAGTGATGCAGGCTAATAGAAAATAATATTCACGACAAAACACTGTTATAACTTACTTTAAATGCTTTACAGAAGCACTGTATGTTGGTTTTCTACTTCTTATTGAACAGAGAGAAGATAGGCAGTGTCTTACAGCTTTAGCTTATCATTTTTTCCAATTTGGGTGACAATATTTGGATAATTAGAATTAAACTATCAAAGCAAATTCTTTTTAATTGAAAAAAAAAAGAAAAAAGAAAAAAAGAAAAAACAAACAAACAAACAAAAAAAATCCACCCCAAAAAACCAAACAAACCACCAAAACCAGAAGAGAAAGCCTTCCTCTTTTTTCCCTCTCAGATAATATCTAGAATGTATTTATATATTTAGAAAATATTTAGGTTCTTTTGTATTCCATCATACAGCTTCTGCTATAGATGATTCCCAATATTTTGTCACCTCAAATCTTGCAAAAGTTTCCAGTGTAGGGGTGCTGCTCTCCAGGCATCCCTGTCTGGCATTATGCTTGCAGGAAGAATTTTAATGATGTGGAACAATTTAATTTTACGGCACTTAATGGTCATTTTATGGCCTTTAATGGTGGTACTAATTAAATTTTAATGTCAGGTACGATTGTATTTTGGGTTTTACACAGCACTTCCCACTCTACCCCAACCAGGGGGAGGCCACTGAAGTTCCCAAACTGAAAGCAGCACTGCACCCTGCCTGGGTATGGGTTGTACACAGCCAAGATAATAAAATTATTGCCATTATTTTGGGCTAAACTCGAGAGGGATGAATTTGTTCAAACTCGATGTTCTTACACTGATCCTGGGATCAAAGGGTATCTTCAGAGCAAGGGACAGAATTAAGTAATAAAAGCCATAAAAGCTGTAATGTAAGATTTTTTTGAAGTGGAAAATCTGGTGTGGGACAGATATCTTTCTTATCATCATTATGACTGCAGAAATTGTGAACCCTCCAATATCCAGTGAATGGCTTTGGAGTAAAGTGAATATATTATTTAAGGATTTCTCTTCCTTTCCGTTCCACCCCTTCCTATGCCTGCAGAAATACAGGGCAACCAATAGATGTTAATTACTTTCCCTGGGAAATATCAATTAGCCAACACAGTTAGTTCATAGCATGCTAAATCATTTAAACATTAAAAAGAGTAAGACCATTTTTTAAAGCAGGTTTTTTTCAAAATAGAGAAATTGTCTCTTTCCTTTGACAATTAGAATAGAATCCAAACTCTAAATCATCATTATAGATAAATACAAAGAAAAAACAGTAATCTTTAATATCTGGACTACCAAGCTCATACTAAATAGCTCATGTGATTCCGTAAAAATATACGGAATTCCATAGTTCACTCTGCTTCATAAGCCAATTGTAAATAGAGGTATTTAGGCAGATATACAGCGTCTCCCTTTTCCCTTCCCTTCCCTTCCCTTCCCTTCCCTTCCCTTCCCTTCCCTCTTGCTCTCTTTCTTGCTCTCTTTCTTTGCCTTCCTTCCTTCCTTCCTTCCTTCCTTCCTTCCTTCCTCCTTCCCTCCCTTCCCCTCCTCCTCATTTCCTTTTTTCTTTCTCTCTTTCTGTCTCTCTCTTTCTGTCATTTTTTCTTTCACTCTCTCTCTCTTTTGCTTCTTCACTCTTTCTCTCTTTTCCTCTTTTGCTATTTCTCTTTCTTCCTCTCTCTCTTTCTCTCTTTCTTTCTCTCTTTTTCTCTCTTTCTCTTTTACTCTCTTTCTCTCGCTTTTTCGCCCTTTTGGTCTTTCGATCTTTCTTTCTTTCTTTTTCTTTCTTTCTTTCTTTCTTTCTTTCTTTCTTTCTCTCTCTCTCTCTCTCTCTTGCTCTTGCTCTTTTGTCCTTTCTTTCTCTTTCTTTCATGCTTTCGCTCTTTCTGTCTTTTGCTCTTTCTTTCACTTTTTCTGACTTTCTCTTTCCTTTTTCTTTTTTGTCTTTCGCTTTTTTGCTTGCTTTCTTTCTCTCTTTCTCTCCCTTTTTTCTTTCTCTCTTTCTCTTTTTCATTCTTTCTTTTGCTCTTTCACTCTTTCACTCTTTTGCTCTTTCTTTATCTCTTTTGCTTTCTTTTGTGCTTTCGTGCTTTCTTTGTGTCTTTCGTTCTGTCATTCTCGGGTTTTTTTCACTTTTCTTTTTTCTTTTTTCTTTTTTCTTTTTTCTTTTTTCTTTTTTCTTTTTTCTTTTTTCTTTTTTCTTTTTTCTTTTTTTCTTTTTTTCTTTTTTCTTTTTTCTTCTTTTTTCTTCTTTTTTCTTCTTTTTTCTTCTTTTTTTTCTTCTTTTTTCTTTCTCTTTCTCTTTGTTTCTTTCTTTGTATCTCTTTCGTTCATTCTCTCTTTCTTTTGTTCTATCGTTTTTTCTTTTTTTCTCTTTCTTTCTTCTTGCCCTTTCGCTCTTTCTTTCTCTTTCTTTGTTTCTTTCTTTCTCTCTTTCTTTGTTTCTTTCTTTCTTTCGCTCTTTTGCCCTTCCTTCCTTCCTTCCTTCCTTCCTTCCTTCCTTCCTTTCCTTCCTTTCCTTCCTTTCCTTCCTTTCCTTCCTTTCCTTCCCTCCCTCCCTCCCTCCCTCCCTCCTACTTTCTCCATTCTTTCTCTCTTTCTCTCTCTCCTTCTACCTCTCTATCTGTCTCTTTGTCACTGTTTCCATCTTGCTTTCTCATTTTTCTCTTTTTCTCTCCCCATCCTTTTCTATCTCCTTTCCCTCTTTTCTATCTTTTCTTGTCCTGTAAAGTGGGACTGCTCCTTGTTTAAAATACCCATTATCAATAAATGCTTTGCACCTAAAAGTTGCCTTATTTGACTTCATTTCATCCTAGAATATCTATTTTTAAAAGAACTCTTCCCATTTCCCCACAGTCAAACAAAACACCGCCTTTCCCTCTCTCTTTCCCTCCCTTCCTCTCTCTCTCTTTCCCCTCTCCCTCTCCCTCTCCCTCTCCCTCTCCCTCTCCCTCTCCCTCTCCCTCTCCCTCTCCCTCTCCCTCTCCCTCTCCCTCTCTCATTTCCTGTTATATAATACCGGCCTTAAAACTGGAGCGACTTTGGGAGCAGCAAGCTGAGCCTTCCCCCTGCACAGGCATTTACAAGGGATAATGACCTCACAGGTACGTGGCAAGAGTTAAACCTTTACTCTTCAAACACCTTGCAAAAAGTTTCGGACAGGGGCTGCGCCACAAGTGAAAAAAGTCAGTGACACCCTCAAGCTGTCCAAGTCCAATGGCTGAGAGAGATCTAGAGATGGAAAATCTTGGGATTTGGTCACTCTAAGGGTGCTCCCGACTCAGGGGATCTGTTCCTCCATGCTTATGTGTTCCCTTTGTGGCAGTTTTTCTCTTGGGTACCAGGGAGGGTTTAGCCAGGAGGAAAAGCAATGGGCCTGTACCTTCTCTAACACGTACACACGTAATTAAACACTTTCTGCCAACCCTGGAAATCCCCATAGATCTGCTGATTTTGTTTATGGCACAATCTCTGAAATAATAATGAAAACACCTGGAATGAAAAATCAACAGTTTGGTTTTTTTTAAAAAAATCATAATCTGTTCTTTATTAACAGATAGGAAGTTTTCTTGCTCAGTACATAGACCTTATATATCTCAGGAGTTCAAGCACATCCATGAGGGTATGATTTTTATTTTCCTGAAGTCATTGGAGTAACTTTTACTCACTTGCCTAATACTTTAGAAGAGAAAATTGTTTTAATGTGTTGTTACTGCTTGCCTGAGATTTATCTCTAGCATGTAAAGAAACCCCTACAATAAAATGGAAGAGGAGGTTTGGAAAAACACATTGTTTTCTGGATTTAGGGCTGAATAATGGCCTTAGTGCTCATTGTTGGTCATTGCTTGTCCTTTCTCTGGATGCTAGACTTTATTATCTTTGAAAATCTAGTCAGACTGTAACATAATTTGCAGTTGCAATGCACATCTAAATGCTGTTTCTGTGCAGCTTGTGTGGGTCTTGCCAGAATCAGTCCAACTGCAGTGATCCAGCCCAGCAGGGAGTGGTCCCATTTCCTGGATGAAACATCTCTTTCTCTTTCTCTTTCTCTTTCTCTTTCTCTTTCTCTTTCTCTTTCTCTTTCTCTTTCTCTTTCTCTTTCTCTCTCTCTCTCTCTTTCTCTCTTTCTCTCTTTCTCTCTTTCTCTCTTTCTCTCTCTTTCCCTCTTTCTCTCTTTCTCTCCTTCTCCTCCTTCTCCTTCTCCTTCTCCTTCTCCTTCTCCTTCTCCTTCTCCTTCTCCTTCTCCTTCTCCTTCTCCTTCTCCTTCTCCTTCTCCTTCTCCTTCTCCTTCTCCTTCTCCTTCTCCTTCTCCTTCTCCTTCTCCTTCTCCTTCTCCTTCTCCTTCTCCTCCCTTGTCTCTGACATCAGCAGTTCAATTAAACCCACACAACTGGCTTTGCCCTGTGCTCTCCTTTGCACCTTCACTGGGGCACAGCCCTTCCTGAGCATTTGGAGAAGCGGCTCAGCACAAGGGGCTGCAAGCCCCCGAGGCCGGCGGCTGCTCCAGGCCCCTCCCAGTGCCTGGGGCTGTGGAAGGGCTGCCACGGGGGCCCTTTGTGACACAGGCACCTTGTGTCAGGGCCCTCAGTGACACTGTGGAACACTGTGGTGCCCCAAGTGCCTTGTGACATCTCAGAGCCCCGCCCCGGCTGAGGGTATCCAAGGGACACTGCAGGGCCCTGGGCCAGCCAGTTCCACGAGAGTGTCTGTGTCCCGGGACCGCTGTGTGCCACAGGATGTCAGACATGGAAGAGAACAAGGCAAACCCCAAGTCCCAGCCCTCCAGCCCCTTGCCTAGCTGGCTGCAAGACCAGGAGCTATCCCCAGGAGATGCTGGCACCTCCCAGGAGGCATCCCCAGGGGAACCATGCAGGGAGCCAGAGCTGTCCCAAGGGGTACCCGGTAGCTACCAGGAAGTGCCCCAAAGGGAAGCTTCTGCTAAACCAGAGCTGACCCCAGGAGATGCCCATAGCTCCCAGGAGCTCTCTGAATCGGATGAAGACATTGAGCAAGAGACGTCCCAAGAAGACTCCTGGGATTACTCTTTCTCTGAGCTGTCTCAGGAAGAAGATGAGAGCTGCCAGGAAGATTCTGACAGGGACGAAGGAACCGAGCAAGGGCATTTCCAGGGAGAATTGCCTAGCTCCCCAAAAGAAGAACAGAGGCCTCAAGAGCTGTCCCCCAGAGCAGTCTGCAACCACCAGGAAAGCGCAGACTGTACTGGCCAAGAGCTCCGTGGAGTGCAAGACTCCATTGGGCAGGAGGCCAGTGGCAGTGCTGGGAGGCCTTCTGTGCAGTCCAGCCGGGCAGACGACAGCGACCAAGGCCTGATGCGGGACACCCAGGTACAGCGAGCCATCCCAGTCCTGCGGATCAAGACCTTGCTGCGGGAGGGTGGCAGCTGCGACAAAGCGCGTGTCCTGCAGCAGTGCAGGGCAGGAGACGAGGCCAGGCAGCAACGACAGGGAAGCTTTCTAAGAGATAGGCTCCCTGTGCTTCCCTCTTGGGAGGCTTGGACTGCGTGCCGGTCTCTTCGTGGAGGGCACAATTCCATCGGCCAGGAGGTGGGTGAAGGCAATGGACGGGCACAGGCTGCACCTACAGGCGACAGTCCGACTTGGGAGGACCATTGGCAGGCTTGGGCTGCTCGCCAGGTCATTCAGCCGTGTCCCCAAGAGCGGCTCCGTGCCTTGCGCAGCCCTGTGCTGCCCCGAGCCCGCATGGGACCCACACCTCCTCCTGAGCAGCCGGCTCCCCGCAAGAAAGGCCGCTCGCTCTTCAGGCGGGCACTGCGGGCGCTGCGGAGGCTGTGCTGCTGCTGCTGCTGCTGCTGCCAGGCGGCACAGACGGAGCTTTAGTGCCCGCTGCCAGCAGCACCAGGCCTGGAGATGGCGGCTGGCCCGCGGCCTGCCCGGCGCCTGAGGGAGCCGCACGGCCTGCCTCGGCCTGCACGTGTCCCTGCGGGCCCAGCCATCCCCGGCTGCCTTGGAGCACCCCCGCTGGCTCTGCCCAGGAGCAAATGGCAGCCATGTGGCCAGCCCCAAAGCGGCAGCCCTGGGGGACACTCGGTGCCAGGGGCTCGGTGCTGCATCCCAGCCAATCATCCAGCTGGGAAGGGACCTGGGAACTCAGCCGGTCCCACTCTCAGCCTGGCAGCACCGTCGTCACCCCTGAACCGTGTCCCTGAGGGCCGCCCACCTCCACACCACTCTTGACCACCTCCAGACTGACTCCAGCACCTCCCTGCTGGAACCTCTTCCAAGGACTGACCATCCTGTCAGGAAACAGCAGCTTCCGATACTGAGTCTTCACCTCACCTGCTGGAATCTGAGGCCATTTCCTCTCATCCTCTCATCATGCTGATCCTTTGGCATTTTGTCCGTGAGGAATGGACAAACAGCAGGTGTTGGTCCCAGGACATGACCCCATTCTACCGGACTGTGACACACACAATTCTTAGAAAACAAAAGAAAGTTAGGTTTAAGAAATAGTAGTAGTAAGGGAAAAAAATAAAAACAAAACAAAACAAAAAACCCCACCAAAACAAAAAAAAAAAACCATAAAAAGCACAAAACCTCCAAAATCCCAACAAAAATAATAAGAATAGGAAAAGAAATACCAATAGGAAGACGCTGTAGCAGATAAGAAAGTAGTAGTAATACTACCACTACTAAAAATAAGGATAAGAATAGGAATAAGATGAATAAGATTATAAATAAGAATAAGAGTAGCAAAAAATAGGAAAATAGTCAGAATAAGAGAAGAAATAGTAAGAGTAAGAAAAGAAATAAGATAAAGAGGGAGAAGGAGAAGAAGTAGAACAAGAAGAATGAGGGCAAGAAGAAAAACTTTAAATAGAAGAAGAGCAAAAAGAACAAGAAGTATAACAGAAAGTATAGTAACAAGAAGAACAGAAAGTATAACAAGAAAAAGAAGAACAAGACCAGGAAGAACAAGAAGTATAATAAGACTAAGAATCAGAATTAGAATAACAAAAGAAAACAATAGTAGAAGGAGAACAACAAGAAGAAGAACAAGAGGAAGAACAAGAGGAAGAACAAGAAGTATAACAAGAAGCAGTTCAAAAAGACCAAGAAGACGGAGAACATGAGGCAATGAGGACAAGTCATAATCCCTTGGAGAGTCCCAAAGCACTCCCCAGGCTCGTTGCTGAGGTCTTGCAACTGAGCACTGCGCAGAGGGTTGAAGTGCTCATCCTACACCTGTCTCTGTCTCCCTCTCTCCCCACCTGCTGCCTGAATCCTTCCTTCCCTTCCTTCCTTCCTTCCTTCCTTCCTTCCTTCCTTCCTTCCTTCCTTCCTTCCTTCCTTCCTTCCTTCCTTCCTTCCTTCCTTCCTTCCTTCCTTCCTTCCTTCCTTCCTTCCTTCCTTCCTTCCTTCCTTCCTTCCTCCCTCCCTCCCTCCCTCCCTCCCTCCCTCCCTCCCTTCTTTTCGCTCTTTCTTCCTTTCTCTTTCTCTTTCTCTTTCTCTTTCTCTTTCTCTTTCTCTTTCTCTTTCTCTTTCTCTTTCTCTTTCTCTTTCTCTTTCTCTCTTTCTTCTTTCATTTTTTCTTTCACTCTCTCTTTTGCTCTTTCACTTCTTCGCTCTTACTTTCACTGTTTCTTTTTTTTCTTTTTCTTTTTCTCTTAGTTTCTTTCATTGTCTTTCTTTCTTTCTTTCTTTCTTTCTTTCTTTCTTTCTTTCTTTCTTTCTTTCTTTCTTTCTTTCTTTTATTCTTCTCATTTTTTCTCTCTCCTTTTGTTCTTTCACTCTTTTCCTCTTTCTTTCTTTCTTTCTTTCTTTCTTTCTTTCTTTCTTTCTTTCTTTCTCTCTCTCTCTCTCTCTCTCTCTCTTTCTCTCGCTCTTTCGCTTTTTCACTTTTTCTCTCTGTCTTTCTCTCCTTCTTTTCTCTTTTTTTTCTCTCTTTCTCGCTCTTTCACTTTTTGGCTCTTTCTCTCTTTCATTTTGTTTCATTTTTTTTTCTCTCATTTTCTTTCATTTTCTTTCCTTCTTTCTTTCATTTTCTTTCATTTTCTTTCATTTTCTTTCATTTTCTTTCTTTCTTTCTTTCTTTCTTTCTTTCATTTTCTTTCTCTTTCTTTCTTTCTTTCTTTCTTTCTTTCTTTCTTTCTTTCTTTCCTTCTTTCTTTCCTTCTTTCTTTCCTTCTTTCTTTCCTTCTTTCTTTCCTTCTTTCCTTCTTTCCTTCTTTCCTTCTTTCTTTCTTTCCTTCTTTCTTCTCTCATTATTTCTTTCTCTCTTTCTCTTTTTTCCTCTTTTCCTCTTTTGCTCTTTTTCTCTCTCTTTTGCTCTTTCGCTCTTTCACTTTTTCTCTCTGTCTTTCTCTTTTTTGCACTTTTTCTCTCTGTCTTTCTCTTTATTTTCTCCTTTTTCTTTCTCTCTTTTTCTCTCTCTTTCTTGCTCTTTCACTTTTTGGCTCTTTCGCTCTTTCTTTCGCTCTTTCGCTCTTTTGCTCTTTCTCTCTTCCCCTCTTCCCTTCTTTTCTTTTCTCTTTCTTTCTTTCTCTCTCTTTCTCTCACTCTTTTGCTCTTTTGAACTTTCTTTCTTCTTTCTTTCTCTCTTTCATTTTCTTTCTCTCTTTCATTTTCTTTCTCTCTTTCATTTTCTTTCTTTCTTTCTTTCTCTCTTTCTTTCTTTCTCTCTCTCTCTCCTTCTTCTCTCATTATTTCTCTCTCTTGTTCTTTCTCTTTTTTCCTCTTTTCCTCTTTTTTTTTCTTTTGCTCTTTCTCTCTCTTTCGCTCTTTCGATCTTTCTTTCACTTTTTCTCTCTTTCTTTTCTCTTTTTCTTTCTCTCTTTCTCTCTCTTTCTCTTTCTTGCTCCTTCGCTTTTTGTCTCTTTCTCTCTCTCTTTCCCTCTTTCTTTCCCTCTTTCCTTATTTCCTTTTCTCTTTCTTTCTCTCTCTCACTCTTTTGGTCTTTTGATGTTTCTTTCACACTTTCTGTCTTTCTCTCTTTTTTCTTGTTTTCTTTCTTTCATTTTCTTTCTTTCTTATCACATTTTTTCTTTCTCTCTTTCTCTCTTTCTCGCTCTTTCTCTCTTTCTCTCGCGCTTTTGCTCTTTCACTTTTTCTCTCTGTCTTTATTTCTTTTCTCTTTTTTCTTTCTCTTTTTTGCTCTTTTGCTCTTTCTTTCGCTCTTTCTTTCACTCTTTTGCTCTTTCTCTCTTTCCTCTTTCCTTCTTTCCTTCTTTCCTTTTATCTTTCTTTCTCTTTCTCTCACTATTTTGCTCTTTTGAACTTTCTTTCACTCTTTCATTTTCTTTCTTTTTTCTTTCTTTCTCTCTTCCATTTCTTTCTTTCTTTCTTTCTTTCTTTCTTTCTTTCTTTCTTTCTTTCTTTCTTTCTTTCTTTCTTTCTTTCTTTCTCTCTTTCTCTCTTTCTCTCTTTCTCTCTTTCTCTCTTTCTCTCTTTCTCTCTTTCTCTCTTTCTCTCTCTCTCTCTCTCTCTTTCTCTCTCTCTCTCTCTCTTCTCTTATTATTTCTTTCCCTCGTTCTTTTTTTCTTTTTTCCTCTTTTGCTCTTTTTTCTGTCTCTTTTGTTTTTTCTCTCTTTCACTCTTTCTTTCACTTTTTCTCTCTGTCTTTCTCTCTTTTTTTCTTTCTCTCTCTTTCTCGCTTTTTCACTTTTTGGCTTTTCTCTTTTTCTCTCTCTCTTTCCCTCTCTCTTTCCCTTTCTTCCTTTCCTT
The DNA here is from genome assembly GCA_027886175.1 of Phylloscopus collybita. Taxonomy (NCBI): domain Eukaryota; kingdom Metazoa; phylum Chordata; class Aves; order Passeriformes; family Phylloscopidae; genus Phylloscopus; species Phylloscopus collybita. The sequence continues at coordinate 849,089 of JAJNNQ010000124.1, forward strand.
TTCTCTTTCTTTCTCTCTTTCTCTCACTCTTTTGCTCTTTTGAACTTTCTTTCACTCTTTAATTTTCTTTCTTTTTTCTTTCTTTCTCTCTTTCATTTTCTTTCTTTTCTTTCTTTCTTTCTTTCTTTCTTTCTTTCTTTCTTTCTTTCTTTCTTTCTTTCTTTCTTTCTTTCTTTCTTTCTTTCTTTCTTTCTTTCTTTCTTTCTTTCTTTCTTTCTTTCTTTCTTTCTTTCTTTCTTTCTTTTTCTCTCTCTTTCACTCTTTCTCTCTTTCACTCTTTCGATCTTTCTTTCAGTTTTTCTTTCTGTCTTTCTCTCTTTTGTCTTTTTTCTTTCTATCTTTCTTCTCTCATTTTTTCTTTTTCGATCTTTCTCTCTTTTCCTCTTTTCCTCTTTTGCTCTTTCTTTCTTTCTCTCTTTCTCGCTCTTTTGCTCTTTCTTTCACTTTTTCTCCCTGTCTTTCTCTATTTCTTTTCTCTTTTTTCTTTCTCTCTTTCTCTCTTTCTCTCTTTCTCTCTTTCTTGCTCTTTTGCTCTTTCTCTCTTTCCCTCTTTCCTTTTCTCTCTTTCTCTCTCTCTTTCTCTCACTCTTTTGCTCTTTCTCTCTTTCTTTCGCTCTTTCATTTTCTTTCTCTCTTTCGCTCTTTCGCTCTTTTGCACTTTCTCTCTGTTTCTTCTCTCATTATCTCTTTCTATCTCTTTCGCCCTTTTTCTCTCTCTTTCGCCCTTTTGCTCTTTCGCTCTTTCGATCTTTCTTTCACTTTTTCTCTCTGTCTTTCTCTCTTTCTTTTTTTCTTTCTCTCTCTCGCTATTTTGCTTTTTGGCTCTTTCTCTCTTTCGATCTTTCCTTCTTTTCTTTTCTCTTTCTTTCTCTCTTTCTCTCACTCTTTTGCTGTTTCAATCTTTCTTTCACTCTTTCTGTCTTTTTATAATTTTTCTTGTTTTCTTTCTTTCTTTTGTTTTCTTTATCTCATTTTTTCTTTCTCTCTCTTTCCTTCTTTCTTTCTTTCTTTCTTTCTTTCTTTTGCTCTTTTGCTCTTTTGCTCTTTCTCGCTCTTTCGCTCTTTCTCTTGCTCTTTCGCTCTTTCTCTCGCTCTTTCGCTCTTTCATTCACTTTTTCTCCCTGTCTTTCTCTATTTCTTTTCTCTTTTTTCTTTCTCTCTTTCTTGCTCTTTCGCTTTTTAGTGCTTTTGCTCTTTTTTTCACTTTTTCGCTCTGTCGCTTTTTCTCTCTTTCCCTCTTCCCTTCTTTCCTTTTCTCTCTTTCTCTGTCTTTCTCTCACTCCTTTGCTTTTAATCTTTCTTTCACGCTTTCATTTTCTTTCTTTTTTCTTTCTTTCTCTTTTCTCTCTTTCGCTCTTTCTCTCTCTTTCTTCTCTCATTATTTCTTTCTCTCTTTTTCTCTCTTGCTCTTTTCCTCTCTCTTTCGCTCTTTCGCTCTTTCGCTCTTTCTTTCACTTTTTCTTTCTGTCTTTCTTTTCTCTTTTTCTTTCTCTGTCTCTCTCTCTTTTGCTTTTTGGCTCTTTCTCTCTTTCTCTCCCTCTTTCTCTCACTCTTTTGCTCTTTTGATCTTTTGTTTACTCTTTCTGTCTTTCTCTTTCTTTTTTCTGTCTTTCTTACTTCTTCTCTTTTGCTCTCTCTTTCTTTCACCCTTCCCTTCCCTTCCCTTCCCTTCCCTTCCCTTCCCTTCCCTTCCCTTCCCTTCCCTTCCCTTCCCTTCCCTTCCCTTCCCTTCCCTTCCCTTCCCTTCCCTTCCCTTCCCTTCCCTTCCCTTCCCTTCCCTTCCCTTCCCTTCCCTTCCCTTCCCTTCCCTTCCCTTCCCTCTTGCTCTCTTTCTTGCTCTCTTTCTTTGCCTTCCTTCCTTCCTTCCTTCCTTCCTTCCTTCCTTCCTTCCTTCCTTCCTTCCTTCCTTCCTTCCTTCCTTCCATTTGCATCAATTATTTATCTCTCTTTCAGGTTTTTTTTTCCTTTTCATTGCAATTTATTATTACTATATTTACTATTACTTTGTTACTTTATTTTATTTCAGTCATTAAAATTATGATCTCAACCTGTGAATTTTCTTACTTTTACCCTCCTGATACACAGCAGTCCTCCCTTGATCCCAGCATGGTTCATGAAAGGCTTGAGATAAGGACAGATCTGACCAGAATATGTTAACGCAAAAATGTTATAAACGTTTATTGCATTAGATGATTAGTCACTGGTCACAATATTGATATATTTGCTCTCAGGGTTGTTTATTGCACATCTTCTCAACTTATATCCTGCAGCACCTCACTTGCAGTACGTGTTTTTTGAAATAAATCAAAATTCCTGCCATGGTGTTTGTTGTTTCTAAAGGCTGGGTTAGGATTATCATTTTGCTGTATCACTGTCCTATGATATGAGAAAATTATTGGTTGTCAGCCTAATCTGCTGTTTGTGCCCAGCATTGCTAAAATCTCTGTGCTTTTGGAACCCACCCTTTAGAAGCCATTAATAATTACACCCTTATCCTTTCCTCCACAGAGAGCTGACCTATGGGGACAGGGAAGGGCACTTCGTCCATCTTTCTTTCACACTCCTTTTCCCCTTCACCTCCCCCTTCTTCCCCAGACTACTTAAAATAGAGGGGTTTGAATATCTGTGGAATGTTCAAACCCTCATGTCCCTGGTGTTATGTCCTTGAGTGTGTGCCAGGCCTTAAGGCCAAAAAAACCCTAAACTATTTAAGAACATCACCCAAGGTCTGCCTCAAGGATGGACAGGTGTGAGGAGCAGGGAGTGGGGAATAGTGTTGGAGAGATCCTGCAACACTTGGCACCTCCAGCGTTTTGGAATTTCACTCCTGACCTGGTGAAGTCTGGAAAAACAGGTAAAAAAATCTGAAAAGAATATACAGTCACTGTGGGAATTCTGTATCGGGTGAGCACATCATCACCTGGCTGGAATAAGGGCACTAGTGGCTGGGAATTGGAGGGTAAGGAAGCCAAATAGGTGAGGATAAACCACAACACAGGGAAAGGAAAGAACACACCAAAAGGGGCTACATTAGTCAAAAATCTTGTGGAAATCCAAGAGGAGCTAAGTGTTTTATGGTACTTTTCAGAATTTTCTTTGGGCAGAGGAAAATAATATATTTTATTCAGGTCTTTTCCTTTCCTTCCCTTCCCTTTCCCTTTCCCTTTCCCTTTCCCTTTCCCTTTCCCTTTCCCTTTCCCTTTCCCTTTCCCTTTCCCTTTCCCTTTCCCTTTCCCTTTCCCTTTCCCTTTCCCTTTCCTTTCCTTTCCTTCCCCTTCCCCTTCCCCTTTCCTTCCCCTTCCCCTTCCCCTTTCCCTTTCCCTTTCCCTTTCCCTTTCCCTTTCCCTTTCCCTTTCCCTTTCCCTTTCCCTTTCCCTTTCCCTTTCCCTTTCCCTTTCCCTTTCCCTTTCTCCTTCCTCTTTGTCATTACTAATTAGGCAATTGATCATTTTGTATGAAATGACCAAGCCAGATCTCCTCTTTGCTGGCTGTGTAAATCAAATTGGAATGTTGTCTTTGTGCCTATCAATGTGATAAGTCAATTTTGTAAACTTTTTGTTGAATTTATCATGAGAGACAACATACATCCAAAGAAAATACTCAAAGACCCAAAAGAAACAGTTGTCAATTGTTGTTCTTTGACCAAGCTGCAGGAGAATTTTAAATAAATTTATTAAGCCTTTCCTACAGATGTTTTGTTTTGCTATTCTCAATTCCAGCTGCTGGATTTTTTTTCTTAAAACTGACTTTTTAAAGGAAAGTTATTTATAAAGTAAATTTAGAACAAATTTAGCTACTTCTATAGTGTGTACTCTGTCATGTTTTCCCAGTCAAACTTCAGTCTTAGAGGGGTAAAACAGATTGTGCTGATATTCCTGGGGGAACAGCTATTGATTGCAGAGGTATATTTAAAGTAAATTCTTGAATTTGTTGCAAAAAATTGGATACTACTTGAAGTAAAAAGTTTGAACATCTGTTGTATGAAACTGATTTTTGCACATACCCATCCCCTTCTCAGTGAAGAGATGAAAAATCTAAAAATCAGTGTCGTATCTGGAAAACTTAAGCACAAGCAGGGACTTAGAGATGGATATGGTTTGAAATTTAAATCAACCTAAACATACACTCCTGTCTTAATTTTAATACAATTTTTTGGAGAGCAGCTGATTTTTTTTAATAATTGCAAGTAAACTTCGAATCAGTTACTGAAATGTAATACTGTATTTTTTTAAGAGAGCCTGAAATTAATTTATGCCATCAGGAAAATCCTACTCCTGTTTTTTTTTTCCCTTGTAACATGCAGTGGAATACAACTGTTATTTCAGCAACCTGAAAATCCTAACACATAATGTTTGTTCCTACTTATTATATTCTATACTTGGAGGGTTTTTTTTTCATTTCATGCAATGATATCACTGGGAAAGAAAAAAAGTTTTTTACTTTTTATTGCTCTTCTTTTGTGCAGTTTTCATTTTCTCAGGGGAACTGCAAGAACAACCCACATAAATAAAACTCTGCAACTACAAAGGAAGTTAGTCCCTTGTTTTTTGCAGTTATGAAATGAAATAGAAGCTCTAAAATCTATAATTTTAGCATTATCTACATCATCTTGGAAATATTTTTTCTCAAGATGAAACATGGTTGTATAATGACAAGACTCAGAATGTGATTTCAAAGATCGCGACAGACTGTGACAGGGATTTAAATACTGCAATGATATAAAGATTTTTTTGAAAGCAGAGTTGGTTATCATCAAATTTGAATAAAAGACAAATATTAAATTCTCAGAGTATATTATAACCACCTGTTAACTTTAAAAATAAATACTTTCAGTGGATAACTTGAGGCCGAAGAAAAATGGTCTTTCTTTGGAATAACTCTGATTCTTAGAACTATTTGTGAAATAAATGCCCAAACAATATTTTAGCTAAAAAATTTAAATTTTATGAAAGAACAACTGGAATCCACTGCCACTACTTTTATAACAAAGGAATATTTTGGGAAGAAGCACTTATGCCAATTAAAAAATATCACTAAAAAAAATCAAGCCAGAATTAAGATCACTGTTTTTTTGCATTCTGCAGTCTATATCTGACGCTGTAGGGGTAGAGGATCTGATGCCAGAATGGTTAAATTAAGTAGCACTATCAGTTCTTCTTATAGGAATGTAGACTTGCCTATGGTGTTCATGGTAAACACATCCCTATTTATGCACAGTCAGGAATGTTTTTGACAGAAAATCTTTCATGCTTATTTCTCATTGTTCTGTCTACATTCTTCCTCTTAATATTTTTTTTGAGTCAATATTCAAGAATAGTTTCTGTGATATAGTTCATAATGTTAAACAGTTTTCTGGCAGGGTCAAGCATCCTATTCCCTATTAAATTAAGATTGCCTAAGACTTGTTGTTGTTGTTGTTGTTGCCAGTTACTTTATTTAATTATTGCAAATCAATTTCTCCAACACTCTTTCCTCTGTAGTCTCTATAGAATCCTTAAACATTTTTTTTGCTCTATTTCTTCTTTGTTTTACCGTTTCTGTCTTTGAGACTAATCCACTTCAGCAGGTTTTGGTTTAAGATTGTAAAGCTGGTTTATAAAACTCAAGTTAGTGAAACCTTTGTCCTTGTGAGTCCGTGAATTGGCTCAGAAAAGTGAATATTACACTTTGAAAAAAACTCTTCAATGTCTTACAAAAAAATGAAAATTCTGGTAATTATTAAATGTTATATTCTACTAAAATTGTTAGTTTTCTAAAACTTAAAGCACTTTACTACAAGCATGGTTCCCCCTACAAAAGATTCCCCACAGAAGAAAATGAATCCAAAACAATCCTAAACAAAATCTACTTTACTCTATATGTCCAGAAATAATAATAATAATAATAATAATAATAATAATAATAAATTAACAATTTACCACATGGAAAACAGTAAAACAGAATGATATTTATCCAAGAGGAAATCTTCTTCCTGTAGTCTCAGAATACAATAATGGTTATTTAAAAAATATAAAATAAAGGAAAGAATTAGATGCAAGTGGGTTTTGACATAAATTACTTTAGAGTCGAGTCTCTTAAGTGTGCTAGTGTAGAGTGTACACTCAAATATGTGAATACATGCTTAACCACACAGAAACACAAAAATAGACAAAAAATAGGGTCACTGGCAGAAAAAGTGAATAGGCCACATTGTTTTCATTAGTCTTAAGATGCTTTTAGCAAGAAAATGATTTAGGAAAAACAGACTACTCCAACCACTTTTCACATCCTTAATGCTGCAGGTTTAGACACCGACTTTCCCCTTTTTTAGCCAAGGGAGAGGGATTTTCAGCTAAATGATCTGATCTGCTTTAGGTTGGATGAGACTTTAGATTAAGGGCTAGATAAATTGTTCACTTTTTCTCACCATCCACAGTAAAGAAAATCCTCTTGCCCAACTCATCAGCAGAACTCCAGCTAAGTTCGTGGGGTAGGTCTAATCTGTCAGGTGTTTTCAGATTATTAGCTGCTAAATATATGATGAGAGCTGAAATGAAATAACTGTGCAGTGAGAAAGATGGGTTTGAAGCTCCTGCAACCCAAGTCAGTGCTCTTGCTCTGAGAAGATTTGAGTGATGGGCAAGGTGACTTTACACTCCAGGCAGAGAATCAGGATATTACCCCATGTCTGAGTTCCAGGGCACAGAATTTTAAGGTAAACATCACCCATTTTAATTGCTTTTGGACGTCATTCCTCTGTCTGTGACACACCAGGAAACCCTGGGATGGAATAGCATGGGCATGATAGACACATGGTGGAAAAGTTCTTTGAAAGCAATTCAAAGAACTTTTCCAGAAAATCTTTCATGCTTATTTCTCATTGAACAAAACTAGCATGGGCATGATAGACACATGGTGGAAAAGTTCTTTGAAAGCAATTCAAACCAAAGATGTAACATTGTCTTTTCCTCAGAAGAACCCTAAACTTTGCTAAAAGCTGGGCAGGCCTTTTGAAGCAACACTTTCAAGATACAGTATAGCTGATTAGCTGTGAACAGCTATTGTTATCATTCGCCCTTTGCTTTCTTCTTTAACATCAACAGCCTCAATGTGACACAGCAAGGCTGAACTTGTGCTTTTATGTACCCTTTCTTCATTTATTCTTGAAAAGTCAAAGCAGATCTCTGCTAATTCCCCTGAGCCCTTTTCCAAGGCACATGTATCTGTGTGGCAGAGTGGATTCTCCCCATTGGCAAAGTGCCTAAATATTCACTGTTGTGATCTCTATCTCAGTACTGCATGCCAAAAGCCCTTTGAAAAATATCTGTTTTCAGTCTCAGGCTAAAGGACTTTCCAAAGCCCATCACTGGCAGGGAGATTGTTATTCACTTTATGGGGCTTTGGTGGGATCAAGCCCTGTGTAAAAAGCTGTAAAACAAACCAGGGCCTAGCTTTGCAGTCACTGAGATTCATTAGAATTTATGACTTCCACTGAGATGTTCAGTACTTCAAAAAAACCCACCAACCAACCAAACAAACAAACAAAAACAACAACAACAAAAGCCCCACCCCAAAATAAATGAAATGTTTTTTATTCCAAAAAAATAAAACCTGAGTCAAAACGCTCCTCCTTGCTTATATGTTCTCTGAACCACAAACATCAGTCATTCTGAACTGATAGGTCTCAACAGATGTTTAATGCATCCTCAATTGAAATCTTCGGTCAGAATCTCAAAGTAAAACTCCATCCCTTTAAATTTATGTGTATATGAAAATTTATACCTGAGGAAGCAAAAGGAAATTAGGAAGGTAAAACGAGACAACAAAAAGTGCCACAAAATCAATCATTCTGAAGATGGAAAGGAAATCTGACTGATGAAAGGTTTTTTGGGTTTTTTTTAAGTAAGCCATTTCATCATTGCAAAATTCTTGCTGATCTTATAATTAAACGGACAATCAAAACCTTGAAGATAAAATCTAAAAATCCTTCTTAGATTAACTTTTTCTGGCTCACCTATAGATCTCACTTTTTTTTTTTTTTTTTTTTTTTTTTTTTTTTGTCTCTCAGATAGAACAAATGGCTCCAGCAGATCAGCAGATCTTAAATTTTAGTTTTCTCTAATTGTTTTAGAATATCAAACCTGAAGTTTGGAAATTATTTTTTGTTAGATTAATATTTGTTAAATTTAATATCTATCACTTTTACTAGAAAGTTCTGCATTATTTTCTTTTTCTGAGTGACTGTTGAATTAAAACCCTTTGGCTTTAGAAATATTTCTAACATTTTATTTTTCCTTTTGCAGAGTTTTCTTCCATGAAAAATAGCTTATTTTAAATGAATGTAGGATGGCTTGAAATGAAATTAAAAATTAAGTTCCTAATATGCTCCAGGCATGATCATCCCACCCTCAGAAATCCTCCCTCTGTTCTCTGCTCACATATAAATATCTGAATGACAACTTTTCCTCCAGTAATTTAAAAAGAGAAAGATTTCACAAGTAGGTCATGTACTCATAAGGCTCAGGTCATCAAAAATTAGTTTTTGTACGTCTTATTTTACCTGTGATCTCTGGGATATCTTGTCCAGTCAAGGCCAATCAGTTTTGCATCATCTTTTTCTTAATTTCACCTGCCTCTATTTTCCATCAGGATGTCTATTCCCACCCCATTTGCTCAACTGCCCCATGCCTTCCCCTCAGGTAACACAATCCCAATCCATAATAGCATTTTGTAGTGGAAAATACGGTATTTTTGACCAAAGATCCACTCATTGCTGGATACTTTTATTTCCATTCTCTGTTATTCTTCTGGATAATATCAAGAAATGTATATTGAGGAGAAATTTTTGTTCTGTATTTCTATGGTTTGAATGCCCAGCTTATAGGTTCTTTGCCATATCTGGTATGACACTTTTAAAGTTTGGCTTCAAATTTTTTTGCAAGTTGTTAAAATTCTGGAAAGTAGGAAAATTGCCACTTTCCTTTGTGCTGTTAGGGAAAGAAGAAAAGACAAAAATATTTTAAATTTTTACATAAATTTGCACATGAAACTTTATAGATCTATTACCAGATTTTATCCCAAGACTCACACCATACTAAGTTTCTTTAGAGCTTTTTAATCTTAAAGAAAACAAATATCTCTGAGTTATTTGACTGATAGGTGACTTTTACTTTGGCAGAGCAAACCACACAGTGATAACTTGTCATAATTCTTAACTAAAAAAATATATGACGTGCTTTGGGTTAATCTTGTACCATATACTACAAGTAAAATTAGTTTGCTACACATTTAAATTAAATAATCTGAAACATACTTTATTTTTACATTTTTGTAAAAATGAACATTCAAAAATATTCCAAGATTCAAAATATGAATAAGAAATCAGAATTCAGTGCTCACATAACAATGTCTTTCTTTGCTAATTATTTTAAATTCTGCAAAAAGGATTGCAGACTATATGGTGATAATGTTTGGATATTCTTTTCTTTTTATTACTTGTGTTTAAAAAGCAGTTTATTCCTCAACTTCAGATAATTTGAATTTATGCCCCCCCTTTCCATTCTAAACAGCAAAAACTGATAAGGAAGAAAAAAAAAGGGAAGACAATAAATCTGAAAAGTTTTTGTTGTTGTTGTTTTTGGTGGTTTTTTTTTTAACCTGAAAACATAAAAATCTCTTGATCATAGTCCTCATAGCAGAATTTATTTCTGTTTCTGTTTAACCAAGAGAACCAACCACCTGTGGAATCCAAGTGTGTGATTCATATGTACAAGTTAAAAAGATACATAGTCCAAAAAAACCCACAAAGATTTCAGCTTGTTGTATATAATTAAAGTGTAGTGGGATTTTCACGATTCAGCTACTGAGCATTTGCTGCTGAAGTGAGTAACGAACTTCCCACTGAATTCAGGATTCTGGGGCACATTTTAAAGAGCCTTGCAAAACACAACATAAAAGAAGAGAGAAGAAAGTCAAACCTAGGATAAGAAGAAAAAGAAATAAAAAGATTTTTTTACCTCTCATGTAAAAATCTTTGACAATTTTCTTACTGTTAAGGCAGTGACTACTATAAACTGCATTTCTGACTGTAATTTTTTTTTTCCTTTTCCCCAAATCACATAACAAGGTAAAGGCATATTTCCATTTTGAAGATTTGGCTAGTTTGAGCTTAGACCTATGAAAATACTGCTTTTAATTAACAGTTGAACACAGTCCAATTCACTCTTTTTTCTGCTTCTGCAGGAAAAAATCTGTGCTTATCGGATTACCTTGAAATTGTTTAAGCAGTCAGGCAATCATGAGCTGTTAAGTGGATGCAATATGAAAATAATTCCTAAAGCATTACATTTCTACCTAATGTCCCTGTTACTTAAAATATATCTAATGAATGCTAGAATTTATAAACCTAAATAACAAAATAGTATAATTATAAATAAATGTTTTAATTCAAGCTATGTTTTTACTTATTTTTTTCCCCTAAGTATCTTGAAACCTTTCCTCCTCATACATTTCAAAATGCTGGTTTTTTTACTGAGTACCAAATGGGAACAGGATCTCTCATGCTAAAATTTTTTATCTGGGTATAAAGTTTTAGTTCTTTCTTTCTTAAAGAACGTTCAATGTTCTGCAAGATTCCAACACTGTTATGGTAAATTATATTGAAATAATCCCCCAAAAGGAGAGTTATAGCATCAGTACAGCACAAGAGAGTATCCTTTCTGTAGCAAGGTCCTTAAATATGCAAGACTGTCACAGATGCCCTCATATGTCATTTCCAATCATAATAATTATAAGGGCTATGGACAGAGGATAAATGAAACATGGATAGCAGAAGTTCCTTTGTGCTCCTGTAAGTTTTGGCTTTACAGTAAATCCTTGGACCCCCTTTTAAGTATTTGGAAGTATAGAAATGTGAGAAGAACCAACCAACTGTGTCATTTTAGGGTAACACCCTTCTCAAGTACTAATAGCCTAGGAGATGTCGCAATTTTGCATTGCATCCTTTAATAGGAATATTTTTCCACCTCCTTTAAAAAGTCACTCTTGAATCTCTGACCTCCTCTCATAATTCCTTAAGATATCCAAACTGAACAACAGAAATTATCAGAATACTTTAATAGATTAATACATGAGATTATTTAATACTTAATTGATGAGTATTATTGTATTTAGCAGATTATTTGTAGATTGTTTCTGTTATTTTTGTTGCAAAGCCTGTAGCTAATCATGTAGTACCATCTCAGGGTACCTCTGAGGAGGGAGTCAGTGCTGTGTCATGCACTAAGGGAGACAGGAGTTTGGGACCTCAGCACTGAGGTGTTACTGGAGTCTGCTTTTCTGGTCAAGACTGGGATAAATGAGTCCACTGTGCTGTGTTGCAGCTCAGTTCATAAAGTACAATCTCTAACTTCAGTATCACAGAATTGTTTAGGTTGGAAGAGACCCCAAAGCTCACCCCTGCAGGGACACCTTCCCCTGTCCCAGGCTGCTCCAAGCCCCATGTCCAACCTGGCCCTGGGCACTGCCAGGGATCCAGGGGCAGCCACAGCTTCTCTGGGCACCCTGTGCCAGGGCCTGCCCACCCTCCCAGGGAACAATTCCTGCCCAAGATCCCATCCAGCCCTGCCCTCTGGCACTGGGAAGCCATTCCCTGTGTCCTGTCCCTCCAGTCCTTGACAATTGTCTCTCTCCATCTTTCCTGCAGCTCCTTCAGGCACTGCAAGGCCACACTGAGGTCACCCCCCAGCTTCTCCTGTGCAGGCTGAACAATCCCAGCTCTGGCAGCCTTTGCTCCCAGCAGAGCTGCTCCATCCCTCTGCTCATCCTGGAGCCTCCTCTGGCCTGGCTGCAGCAGCTGCAGCTCCTTGCTGTGCTGGGCCCAGGGCTGGGGCAGCTCTGCAGGTGGGGTTTCAGCTGAGGGGGCAGAGGGGCAGAATCCCCCCTCCCCTGCTGCCCACGCTGGGGCTCAGCCCAGCACAGGGGTTTGGGGTCCCAGCTCTACCCCACAGCACCCCCAGGGCTCCTCCAGGGCTGCTCCATCTGCTTAGCCCCAGCCTGGATCCAGCCTGGGGCTGCCCTGACCCAGGGCCAGCACCAGCCCCTGACCGGTTAAACCTCCTGAGATCCCCATGGGCCACTCCTGGGGATGTCCAGGTCCCTCTGGATGTCATTCCATCATTGTGTGTGCACTTGGAAACTGAGCTCTTTTTGTGCCGTGCTGCTGCTTTAGGAAATTTTGGGGAAATTGATCGATGTTAATTTGACAGTCCCTGTATCTCTGTCCTAAAAATAAAAATTCAAAATGCTCTTTGTCAGGGAATGACTGATTAAGTAGTGGCACTGTGCTGCAGAGCTGAGAAAAAAATTAATTGGCTGAATCAAAACATACGTTTCTTCATTTAGGTCAAGGTTTTTTTAGAGATTGTGATATTTTGATTAGGTTTTTCTCATTCATTTCTATTTTCATAAATCTAAGGTTTCCTGTGGATCCCAAGGCAAATATGTTAATCATATAAAGACTTTTCAACCTTATAGGTCATCTAAACTGTAATAAAAAGTAGATTTGGGCAAATACCAGTGCTGTAAGCCAACACATGTTTGATATTAAATGTGCCACTGTTCCCAATACTGAACCTTCTCTGAAGGTCTGAAACAAAACTCTTGTTTGTCTTCACTGTAAGATTACAATAAAAATGAACTTAAGCCCATACTTTTGACAGTCATGATGTTTTTCTTTTAAACTAGTTCAACTCACCACACTCCTGCCAAGGTTCGAGGAATTTTCTTTCTTTTATTATGTCAAAGTTAAATCGTGTTCACAATAACTGGCCAAGTTGGTTCTTGCAGCTACTTCTGAAATCAGCAGGATTGCACACTTTTCTTTGAAGGTGATTTTGGCTCTTTATAAGTCATACATGACTCCGCTGTTACTGTGGGAAATGAAAGGATTTTGACTATTAAGAAAATATAAGTAGTGTAATAAACAAATTACAAGGAATGTTGTAAGAAAATTCACTAATGGACAAAGAAAGTGCCAGACAAACTTTACCCTTTCATTTTAATAGCAGAACAATATTTTTCTTTCCCCAGACATGTTTCATAATAACCTCAAATTTTAACAGAACTGACATCATTCTGTTTTTCCTTGTAAAATCTAAGAAATGTTTACTAATTTTGCAGTGAATTAAAGCAGTGAATTAACAACTTGTAAGAGTATCAAAAATTTAACCAGTTCTTAATGTACCATAATAAATTTTGGTTTTGGAAATGTAGCCTGCAATGTGTCTTTTCCTGTGAAATGATTAAAATGTACTCACAGAAGCAGTAAATAAGATATTCTGTACATCTTTTTTTAGTAGTTTCCCTCAATTATTTCTGAAATTGATTCTAATGAAAATGGATGACAGTAGTAAAATTTGAATTCTCAGCCTAGAGAGCTTTTATCTTGTGGAAAATAGTTCAGAGAAAAAATAACCGAAGAAATGGGGTTATGTAAACATTGACCAGTATGTTAATATAGAATTTAGGTTCCAAGCCAAGTATATCTTACCAATAAACCATCATTAATGTATGACAGCAGAGAGACCGTACCACCTTGGGTAGCTATCTGCCTGCAGTGTCAGCATCCCCAGAAGGTTCTTGCAAATGATTTTGAGGTCAAAAAGAAGAAAAGAGGAGCTGTGGAAGTCTGCCATTAGGATACTGGTCTTTGAAACCTGCTTAAAGCATATTGCATTGAGTGACTGGTTAAGGTGGGTTTGGGAGATGCTGACTTGTGTCCACATGTGGTGGCAGGTTCCTGGTTTGATGGTAGAACATTCTCGTTATCCTCAGCTAAGTCTGCAAACCTGCAGTAATCATACTTCACAATTACAGGTGATACCAGCACAGAAACTCGTAGTGTCCAACATAAATCTGCAGCTTGGTGTGTTATTATATGTTATTTACTTCAGAATCCCAGACTCACAATGGTTGGAAAAGCCCTTTCAGACCATCCCCAGCTCAGAGCACTGATTGCCACGTCCAGCCCTTCCTTGGACACCTCCAGGGATGGGGACTTCAAGCCTCTCTGGGCAGCCCCTGCCAACTCCTGACCACCCTTTCCATGGGGAAATTCCTGCTGCTGTCCAACCTGAGCCTCCCCTGGCCCAGCCCGAGGCTGTTCCCTCTCCTCCTGTCGCTGTTCCCTGGGAGCAGAGCCCGACCCCCCCGGCTGTCCCCTCCTGTCAGGGAGCTGTGCAGAGCCACAAGGTCCCTCCTGAGCCTCCTTTTCTCCAGGCTGAGCCCCTTTCCCAGCTCCCTCAGCCTCTCCTGGGGCTCCAGCCCCTTCCCCAGCTCTGTTCCCTTCTCAGGACACGCTCCAGCCCCTCAGTTCTCCGTCGTGAGGGGCCCGGAGGCGGACACAGCACTCGGGGTGTGGCCTCAGCGGTGCCAGCACAGGGACGGTCACTGCCCTGCTCCTGCTGCCACAGCACGGCTGGGACAGCCCAGGGGCCATTGGCCTTCTTGGCCACCTGGGCACCCCTGGGCTCATGTCCAGCTGCTGCCACCAGCACCCCCAGGGCCTTTTCCAGCTTTCCAGCCCCTCTGCCACAGCCTGGAGTGCTCCGGGGTTGGTGTGACCCAAGGGCAGGACCAGGACCCAAGACAGCCTTGTTGAATCTCACACCACTGGTCTCATCCCACTGATCTGGTCTGTCCAGATCCCTCTGTAGAACCTTCTTGCCATGCAGCAGATCAATAGTTCCAGCCAGCTTGGTGTCATCCACCAACTCACTGAGGGAGGACTTGATCTCCTCATCCATATCATCATTAAAGATATTGACCAGAACTGGGCCCAATGCTGGGCCCTGGGGAACACCAGAAGTGATCACCCACAAGCTGGCTGCAGCACGAGTCCCTCCTCTCTCTGGGCCTGGCCACCAACCAGTGTTTAACCCAGAGAAAAGTGCAGCTGTACATGCTTATTCCCAACCAAAAATTAGTTTTTGAGCCTCATGAGTGAGATGGGCATGAACTGCTTGGGGGAAAAACGTTTTCCATCCTCTAGCAGTGCAAAATTTTATGGCTGATACCAAAGCATTAGGTTTGCCTGAAAGAGTAGTAGGCCCTGAGAGTGTGAGAGTCTGAGCTTTTGCAGAACAACATCTGCTTTCTGCAGGATAAGACCATAAGCTTCTTATGTTGGCTGATGCTTTAGTGTTTAATCTGTTTTGCTAAGGACCTCTAATACAAACATTAATATTTTACAGCATGATATTCCTTGCAAATAGCCAGAAAGCCCAGAAGCATGTCTGAAATGAGGTTCCTGAATTTTTTTGAACAAAGCAGAGGACCACATTGGAAGAAATTTTACATCATTATCAAGAATTCACAATTTTCCCACACACAATGTTTGTGTTTTAATGGATTACCATGTTTATTCTGTTATCAGAAGTCTTGAGGGTTTTATAATCTAGGTTTTAATGGATATTTGAAATGAGTTCAGTGAACTTGATAATTTTCTAATGCAGAATGATACAAAGTCCATAATCACAAAAATAATTCTTCTACATTACTATTTCTTTTTAAACTTTGATGGAAAATGTAAAGCTTCTAGTAACTGGATCACTGGAAAGGTATTCAACACTTTAGTGTGTACAATGTACAAGTCATATGTGAAATGTTTGGAGTAAGAAGGGAAAGTGTGCACAGCACTTCCAGTAAAGATATTAAAACTGACAGAAAATATAGAAACAAGGAGAAATTGGTCAAGGAGTAATTAAACTTTAATGGAGAATGACAATCAAAAACTATTTGTATATTACATTTGGATCAAAAGATTGGTGAGTCTCAAAGAACTGTTTTGATAAAAGTTTTTGTTTGTTTGTGGGCGATATTTGTATGTTTTTTTTAAACTAATGTTTTTCAATTTTATTTAAATTCAATTCATTGCCAAGTAATTTTGTTCAAGATAATTTGCATTGAAATGCTGGAATGAAAGAAAGGGAGGATTTTCACATTAAATTTTATGACATTTAAACCTGTAGATTTGTAAAGGAAGACAGAACTGATGAGGTCACGGGCATAGAAAGGCTTTTTCAGATATTCAGGAAATAGAATAACACAATTAATTTAGTATCACGCAGAAGAGGTAATCCGTGTTGGTTGTATCAGAACAGAATATCAAGAGATTATTTCTGTTTCAGATAAATTTTAGGCTACTGTAGGTCAACTCTCAAAGTCTTCATTTTCATCAGGCTGTAAAATTTACAGTCTGGTTCCCTGCTTTTGCACACGTATAAAGCCAATGTAAGAACATGGAACTGGACCCCTATGGATAGGAAACTGTCCAAACAACACAGGTTTCCTGCAGTTGCACAGACTTGGGTGGAAAAAATGGACTACTACAATCCATTTAAATATTGAGAAGCAATTGGAAGGCTCTGGGTGGCACTATTTTGAATTTTAAAGCCTGAAAAATAAAATATCCTGGTAAAGAATGTGAGGCTTTTGTGATGAAATACACACTATTTTTCAAATAACTGAGCTATCTCATCGAAAGTCAGGAATGCTTTCTGGCCTCAGATTTCCATTTGGCTAATGACTCTCTCACATAGAGTATGACTAAAGCTGTCACTGTAGCAATGATAGCAATACATCAATAAACAACATTTCCCTGGTTTTGCTGTCTCTTCCAAATGAAATGATCAGTAGACTTATCACACTGTCAGGGGAATGAAAATTCACAAAATATATACAGCTGAAAAAAAATTAAAACCTTCTTTAAGTAGTTTTTTGGGGGTGTTTGGGTTTTTTTTTTTTTTTGTGGTTTTTGTGGTTTTTTTGCGCTTTTTTGGGTTTTTTGGTTGCTTTTTTTTTTTTTTTTCTTTTTTTTTTTTTGCATTTGAAAAAAGAACTTACACCTCCCCAATACAGTTCTGCAAAGCCTGTGACTTTAAAAGAGCAAAAGGACATTGGTTATTTTTGGTGAGAATAATAAGATTTTCATGCCTGATCACACAGACAATTAGGCATTGGTCTATGGAGAGCAACATATTGGTCTCAGATCTTCATAAATATTTTATCCCAAGCTGGACAGTGTAGAGCTGTACCTATTTTGACCAGCTGGGATCTTGCCCATATTAGCTTTCAACTACAGAAACCAGTAAAATATTGATATTGAGTCTTTTTGAGTACATCTTCAAGGACATTTTTGCTTAAGATTAAAAACTGAACTGTGTAATATACACACTATAATTTTCTCTGAATTGCTTCCTACTCAGATTGAAATGAAGGATTTGATAATTAAATGGGAAGATTTTTTTTATGTTCTAACACATGTAAAACCTGGATTACTCAGTAATGATTACACCCTTTACTGACAAATTTAGTTTTCAGTAGAAGAGGTGTTCACCTTTTAGTTTCATTTAGCCATTAATTTTATTTTGTTTTGTTTCTGTAACATTTAAAATTATGCTTTCCAGAGTTATAGATTATGATTTACAAAACCAAACTAAAAGTTGTATTCTTAATGAAAATAAATTTTTTTCTGCATAAGAGATTGATGTACACGACCATGAAAATATATAAATACAGCCTTTACTGTACAAGCTCACAAGAATTTATAGGCACATCATCTTTTTCACTCTCCAAATATAAGACACTTCAATAATTTTGGACACTTTACACTTATTTTGTCATAGCCTGGTTATTTCTGTCAACAGGAATTTTCTCCCCAGCTCAGACTTTTGTTATTTCAGTTACTTGCCCCAGGGCTCACCTCACACCTTTGGCCTATTTCATGTGTTCCCAGGAATCCATTCACAAGCTGTTAAAAAGGGATGATATGGGATTTAGGAGTTTGAATAAAGTAGGGCAGATATTGCTGCAATGTAGGTAGAACAGCTGGAAACATGAGGGACAAAAGAAAAAAAAAAGCACACACACACAAACAAACAAACAGACAGACAGACAAACCCAGAAGGATTTACCTGATCTACCTGATCTTAGTTATGGCATGCAACTAAAAAAAAAAAAAAGTGATTGACTATATTATATGCTAATGAAATATGATGAATCTGAAAGTGAAATGTTGACCTTTCTTTTTTCAAAGAAGAAAGGGAAAGCAATAAAAGGCTTTGTCGTGATAAGAAACATTGTGTTTTAAACAAGAAAAAAGTGCTTAAAAATACATTATTTAATGTTTAATGAGAAGTTCTTAAAAATAAGTCCTTCAATGATATTTTTTCCAGTAGATAAAATGCTTAGAGCATTGCAAGAAGAACTTGTAACAGTGTGATTCTTGTGAATTAGCCGACACAATCTACTTATTCAATCAAATAAGTATAAATATATATACATGTTATATATATTTATATCCAAATAGACAGATATAGGTATATTTGGATAAAAATAAAACCATTCTACAGTTTATCAGTTCTCCCTGATGTTAATTTGAGGTTTAGGCCATACAGGAAAGTTGAGAAGGAAGGAAGAAATAATAAAAAGAAAGAAAAAGGAAAAAAAGGGAAACAAAAAGGGAAAAAAAGCACAGGGCTGAAGAAAGTTAATTTCTTTCAGACTTTCTCTCTGCATGGGAGATTTGATAGCAAGTACTGCAGTTTAAAAGTCTGAGTAAATGCAAATGAAGGAGAAACTGGGACATCTGGGTATAAAAGTATATTATGTAGTTCCAAGAGGTCCAGTGGCACTTGTGTTGTGTTTAATCAAGTAGAACAAAGTAGATATTAGATCCTTGTAGACGATTTTGCTTAGCATTCCACAAGTTGTATTTAAATCTCAGTGGCCTGAATGCTAATTAATAGAACAAATTAATCTTTTTGACCCAAAGGAAATTTACAACCATGTTCTTCTCATGCTTACAAGGGTATTTATGTTGACTTTCAATGGCTCTGTTGCAAAGACTGAATAAGAGACATGTGGAAGTCCCAAATCCAAATTAGAGAAATCATGTTTTAATCGGTGAGGCTTCTTATAAGGTAATTGTTAGAGCAGAACAAGGTTATCCATCAATTCAGTGTCAAAACAGTCTGACACCTCAGAGGAGATCATGTTCTCAGAAAGAAGCAATTTTTTCTTCCACAGAAGTTTGTAAATCAATACTTGTTCCCTAAAGGTACCCAGAGGTTTTCCTAATGTGTTTTGTTAATGGGCAACAAGGAAAACAAGATTGCTGTGGATGCCAGATGGAAAAAGGTATCTGAATGTGAAGAAAAGGAAAAATCATTTCGGTTGTTGAGGTACAAGCTTAGTTGATGAGGACATCGTGGGTGAGAAAAGAGTTGAAATGCTCCAAAAGAAGTCCTTTGCAGCTGCTACAGGTTGGGTTGGTGGGGAATTTCAAGGAGCTTTATAAAGCAGGAAGAAGATACATTTTCACCTGCAAAACGGTCTTGAAAGAAATTTTTTTGCCTGAGAAAGAAGGGCTCTGTGCTCTTTTCTGTGCTCTGTGTGCAGCTGCAAACTCTGCTCTGGTGCTGTCCAGCCTCAGCACTGAGACATGCAAATGTTAAGGTGTGAGACCACTTCACTGACAGCTCTTTGGACATGAAAGCTCTGTTAGACTTCAAGGCTGCAGACTGTAAATCATCTCCCGAAGCCAGATCCACGGAGTGATGAATATCCTTCCACTTCCCTCTATGCCCTGATCTAAATCAACTGGCTTGCTTATCCCCGAAATTTGCAGGATCTTCAGCTGTGGAGGTTTGTCACATGACAACTGCAGAGGGTTAATTTCTTCCCTGGCATTATTCTGTTGTTAAACACAGAACAGCTTTGTCTTAGCACCATGTGGCATTCTGTCCTCAACTTTGCGTGCAAATTCACTGACACAGGCACAGGCACGTTACTGAGATTTTTTTTTTTTTTTTTTTTTTTTTTTTTTTTTTTTTTTTTTTTGTGGGGTGGGATCAGCAAGTCAAAAAATTTGTCACTTTAGCTTGCATGTCAGGAGAACCTGAGAAAATTCTGACATTCATGGCCAAGTGTGGTAGGGTGACTTTTGCTGCTCGTATCCCCAATCGTCTGCTCTGTTTGTGCTGTATATTCAGTTCTGTACCTTTAAAACTTGTTCTGGGAGCGAAGGGGGAGAAAGCAGCAGCGCGCAGTTTGTTTTGAGAAACGGCCTGACTCCCCCACGTCTCTCTCTCCGGCGTTCGTCTGAGCCACGGACAGCGGTGGGACAGAGATCTCCTGTGCTTTTAGTTAGTTTAGCTAGCTAGGGCAGAGAAGACTCCCTGGACCTTTTTTTTCCTTCCTTTTTTTCCTTGGGACTGTTTAAATCTGCTCTGGACCGACAAACCCAGAGGAGCAGCGAGGGCTGGCACCTGCGGCCTGCCGGGCCTGACCCTGCGGAGGGAGTGGGGAGACTGAGCTGAGCTGAGCTACACCCACGGCAAGGACTGTCTCTGTTTGCCATCTCTCTGCAGAGCGGCCAGAGGTTTTATTGTTTCATATTATTAATTCTTTGCATTTGTGGTCATTTTGTTTGTTAAATAAATAGTTTTTTCCACTTTTCTCTAAGGAAGTTCTTTTCCTGGACCGGCTTGGGGGGAGGGGCCGTTTGGGCTTGCTCTTCAGAGGAACCCCTTCGGAGGTTCCATCTCAATTTTGCCCTAAACCAGGACATATATTAATTTGGCGCCCATCCGTGGGGCGAGAGAGAGTGGAAAAAACTTGCATTGACTGCTTTTTTGGTTTTACTTTGTGTGGGGATAGAGTATTGAGTAGATATGTTGCTCATTGAATTCCTAATGTCTCTTGGGATGGAGTCCTTTCTGTGTTTTTGTTCCCTAGGCTTTTTTGAGATTTTAATACCTCTCTGGTCCCTAGGTTTGTTTTCTTATTCAGCAGTAGCTCCAATGTTGTCTCTAACACGTAGCTTTTATACTAGAGGTGCACGAGTTAGGGTTGCTATTGTCCTCGGTTTAGCAATCATGATTTATAGGAAGCTTATACAGGTACTGGAGTTTGTGCCTGGTATGTTTGCTTTATGGCTTCTTCGTCCTACCCTGCATCCTAGTTCCAGTAGCATGTTTTGGGAATTTATTAATAATTGTACTCAGTTTGTTAGAGGGGATGAAGCTTTTCAGTCATTTCTTTGTTCCTTCTCTTTTGAACCAGTTACATCACTTTTAGAGAATGTTCAAAGTCCCCTGACTATTAAAGAAACCACCTTTCTGGTATTTAATCTAGTAGGCTTCCTCTATATGTTCTACAGCTTGTCTAGAATGAGGTCTGAGTTCTCCAGAGGGGCTGATGAGACTGCTGACCTAAAGGTAGACCCAGGTGTGAAAAATCCTGAATGGTGTGGAAAATGGGAGAGAATGGGCCAAACCTTGAAGGAATTTTCTGATCCCCCAGCTTGGGAATTTTCACATGAACAAATTCAGAACCCAGACGAAGTGGGGAAATATCTGGAGGAGAACTGCCATGATAATTCTAAAGAGAAAAGGCTCATTGCAATAAGCTGGGCCCTGGCATATGCTTATCGTACACTGCTAGATACTGTAGGGCAGCAGATAGAGGCAGGGGGGCAGGGAGATAAATCAGCAGCTACCCCAGTCACTCGGGCTGCAGCCAATACCGTAGCTACTCAGACAGCAGCTAAACCAGAAAGTGAACCTAAGACACTGGCAGTCGCCCCAGCAAAGAAGCGCACATACAAAACTGATCGACCAGTGGATGATGATCCAGGTGAAGGACCCTCAGTGCCTCCCAACACCCAACCGACTGACACCCAATCAGATGCTGAACCAACTGATACACAATCAGAAACTGAACAGACTGACATAAAATCGGAAACCCAACCAACTGGCAGAAGATCACAAGCCCAACCAACTGGCAGAAGACCGGAAGCTACTATTGAGTCCTTTTCCCTGAAGGACCTTCGGGGCCTAAGAAAGGATTACACTCGACGACCTGATGAATCTATAATCAGTTGGTTAGTCCGTCTTTGGGATGCTGCAGGTGAGGCTACAATTCTGGACGGCACCGAAGCAAGGCATCTGGGATCCCTGTCACAAGATCCAGTTATTGACCAAGGAATGATGAGAGAGGCTAATCCACGCAGTCTCTGGGAACGGGTCCTGGGAAGTGTGGAACAAAGATATCTGTGTACAGACGATCTCTATATGCAGCAAACCCAGTGGAAGACTATAGAACAAGGGATTCAACGCTTACGAGAAATGGCAGTGGCAGAGATTATCTTCTCAGATGACCTAAACACTAGGAACCCAGACCTGGTACCATGCACACCCGTGATGTGGCGAAAACTTGTACGACTTGGGCCACAAGAATACTCATCTGCTTTAGCAATAATGAAGCGAGATGACACGAGGGAGACCGTGAGGGATATGGCGAAGAAGCTCCGAGCATATGCAGATGCTGTGCATGGCCCGACACATGCCAGAATTGCAGCTCTAGAAACGCGTATGCAGACATTAGAAGATAAGATAGAGGAGAACCACAAACAACTCAGAGAGGACATTCTCCAAACCTCTGCAGTACAGGTCAGAGGTTCTGGTACCAAGCGCAGACGTTCTCCAGATAGGGAAAAAAGCGGTATCCCACGAACTAAGCTGTGGTCCTTTCTGCGTGATTCTGGGGAAGACATGAGGAAATGGGATGGAAAATCTACTGACGATTTGGCACAACGGCTGCGTGAATTGTTGGAAGGCAAGACTCAGAGAGGTAGTTCCACCAAGAGGGAAGTAGCTCCAGTTTCCCAGGGAAAGACGGATAACCAGGCTTAGAGGGGCCCTGCCTCTAGCCAGGTAGAGGCTAGGGAAAACCGTGTTTTTTGGACTGTGTGGATTCGTTGGCCTGGCACATCTGAACCACAAGAATATAAGGCCTTGGTTGACACTGGTGCGCAGTGCACAATAATCCCATCAAGACATGTGGGGGAAGAATCTGTTTCTATCGCTGGTGTGACAGGGGGATCACAGGATTTTACTTTGGTGGAAGCCGATGTGAGCCTGACTAGAAACGAGTGGAAGAAACACCCTATTGTGACAGGCCCAGAGGCCCCATGCATTTTGGGCATAGACTTCCTCCGAAATGGGTATTTCAAAGACCCAAAGGGACTCAGGTGGGCATTTGGGATAGCGGCTGTAGAGACAGAAGGTGTTAAGCAGTTGAACACTTTGCCTGGGCTATCAAAGAACCCATCTGCAGTAGGACTCCTGAAGGGGGAAGAGCAACGAGTGCCAATTGCCACTTCGACGGTGCATCGCCGACAGTACAGAACCACTCGAGATGCTGTGATTCCCATCCACAAGATGATCCGTGAGCTGGAGAGCCAAGGGGTGGTCAGCAAAACCCACTCACCCTTTAATAGCCCCATTTGGCCTGTGCGCAAGTCTGATGGAGATTGGAGATTGACTGTGGACTATCGTGCATTGAATGAAGTGACTCCGCCGCTGAGCGCTGCCGTACCGGACATGCTGGAACTCCAGTACGAGCTGGAGTCCAAGGCAGCGAGGTGGTACGCCACTATTGATATTGCCAATGCGTTTTTCTCCATCCCTCTGGCTGCAGAATGCAGGCCTCAGTTTGCCTTCACATGGAGGGGAGTGCAGTACACCTGGAACCGACTGCCCCAGGGGTGGAAGCACAGCCCTACCATCTGCCATGGACTCATTCAGACTGCATTAGAAAAGGGTGAGGCTCCAGAACATCTGCAGTACATTGATGACATCATTGTATGGGGAAACACTGCAGCTGAAGTGTTTGAGAAAGGAGAGAGGATCATCCAGATTCTCCTGAAAGCTGGTTTTGCTATCAAGAAGAGCAAAGTTAAGGGACCTGCTCGAGAGATCCAGTTCTTGGGAATAAAGTGGGAAGATGGGCGGCGCCAGATTCCCACCGATGTCATTAACAAGATCACAGCAATGTCTCCACCGACCAACAAGAAGGAAGCGCAAGCTTTCCTAGGCGCCATAGGCTTTTGGAGGATGCACATCCCTGAGTATAGCCAGATTGTGAGCCCTCTCTACCTGGTTACTCGTAAGAAGAACAATTTCCACTGGGGCCCAGAACAGCAACACGCCTTTGCCCAGATCAAGCAGGAGATCGCTCATGCAGTAGCCCTTGGCCCAGTTAGGACAGAACCAGATGTGAAGAATGTGCTCTACTCTGCAGCCGGGAGCCATGGTCTGTCCTGGAGCCTTTGGCAGAAGATGCCTGGTGAGACGCGTGGCCGACCATTGGGATTCTGGAGTCGAAGCTACCGAGGGGCAGAAGCCAACTACACTCCAACAGAAAAGGAAATTTTAGCAGCCTATGAAGGAATTCAGGCTGCCTCAGAGGTAATAGGCACTGAAGCACAACTCTTCTTGGCACCCCGACTACCGGTGCTGGGGTGGATGTTCAAAGCAGAGGTTCCCGCTATCCACCACGCGACCAATGCCACATGGAGTAAGTGGATTGCTCTTATCACACAGCGCGCCCGTATTGGAAAACTGAATCGTCCTGGGATTTTGGAAATAATTACAAACTGGCCTGAAGGTGAACACTTTAGTCTCATTGATGAAGAGGAACAGGAGCAAGTAACCCGGGCTGAAGAAGCTCCACCATACAACCAACTGCCAGCAGAAGAAACACGCTACGCTCTTTTCACTGACGGTTCCTGTCGCATCGTAGGGATGAAACGAAAGTGGAAAGCAGCAGTATGGAGCCCCACAAGACAAGTTGCACAAGCCACTGAAGGAGAAGGTGGGTCAAGCCAGCTTGCCGAACTCAAAGCTGTTCAATTGGCCCTGGACATTGCTGAAAAAGAGAAGTGGCCAAAGGTCTACCTCTACACTGATTCGTGGATGGTAGCCAATGCTCTGTGGGGCTGGCTGGAAAGGTGGAAAAAAGCCAACTGGCAACGTAGGGGAAAACCAATCTGGGCTGCTGATGAGTGGAAAGACATTGCCACCAGAATGGAGAAACTATCTGTAAAAGTTCGTCATGTAGACGCCCATGTTCCCAAGAGTCGGGCTAAGGAGGAACACCGAAACAATGAGCAGGTAGATCAGGCTGCAAAAATAGAAGTATCAAAGATAGACTTAGATTGGCAACATAAGGGAGAGTTGTTCCTGGCTCGGTGGGCCCATGATGCTTCAGGTCATCAGGGCAGGGATGCCACCTATAAGTGGGCACGAGACCGAGGGGTGGATCTAACCATGGACAGTATTTCCCAAGTTATCCACGACTGTGAGACGTGTGCTGCCATCAAGCAGGCCAAGCGGGTGAAGCCCCTCTGGTACGGTGGACGGTGGTCCAAGTATAAGTATGGGGAGGCCTGGCAGATTGATTACATCACACTGCCCCAAACCCGCCAAGGTAAGCGCTACGTGCTGACCATGGTGGAAGCCACCACTGGGTGGCTGGAGACCTATCCTGTGCCTCATGCCACTGCCCGGAACACCATCCTGGGCCTAGAAAAGCAAGTTCTTTGGAGGCATGGTACCCCTGAGAGGATTGAGTCAGACAATGGGACTCATTTCAAGAATAGCCTCATAAACACCTGGGCTAGGGAACATGGCATTGAGTGGGTGTACCATATCCCCTACCATGCACCAGCTGCAGGCAAAGTGGAGAGGTGCAATGGACTGTTAAAAACCACCTTGAAGGCATTAGGTGGAGGATCTTTCAAAAATTGGGAGCAACACTTAGCAAAGGCCACCTGGTTAGTTAACACCCGAGGTTCCACCAACAGAGCAGGCCCAGCCCAGTCTGAGCTCCTATCTACAGTAGATGGAGATAAAGTCCCAGTGGTACATGTGAGAGGGTTGTTAGGGAAGACAGTTTGGATTAAATCTGCCTCAAATACAGACAAACCCATTCGTGGGATTGTTTTTGCTCAGGGACCAGGTTGCACATGGTGGATAATGCAGAAAGATGGAACAACACGATGTGTACCTCAGGGAGATCTGATTGTTGGGTGAAGACTATGAGTAAATATCATTTACTCACAGTCTGGATGCTATTACCATTTTCTGTATATAGCTGTATATATATATATATGTATAATGTATGTGTGTGTAGAGTTAGAATTTTAGTTTTGGTAGTAAGTTGACGACATGGGGATAAGGGGTGGAATGTGGTAGGGTGACTTTTGCTGCTCGTATCCCCAATCGTCTGCTCTGTTTGTGCTGTATATTGAGTTCTGTACCTTTAAAACTTGTTCTGGGAGCGAAGGGGGAGAAAGCAGCAGCGCGCAGTTTGTTTTGAGAAACGGCCTGACTCCCCCACGTCTCTCTCTCCGGCGTTCGTCTGAGCCACGGACAGCGGTGGGACAGAGATCTCCTGTGCTTTTAGTTAGTTTAGCTAGCTAGGGCAGAGAAGACTCCCTGGACCTTTTTTTTCCTTCCTTTTTTTCCTTGGGACTGTTTAAATCTGCTCTGGACCGACAAACCCAGAGGAGCAGCGAGGGCTGGCACCTGCGGCCTGCCGGGCCTGACCCTGCGGAGGGAGTGGGGAGACTGAGCTGAGCTGAGCTACACCCACGGCAAGGACTGTCTCTGTTTGCCATCTCTCTGCAGAGCGGCCAGAGGTTTTATTGTTTCATATTATTAATTCTTTGCATTTGTGGTCATTTTGTTTGTTAAATAAATAGTTTTTTCCACTTTTCTCTAAGGAAGTTCTTTTCCTGGACCGGCTTGGGGGGAGGGGCCGTTTGGGCTTGCTCTTCAGAGGAACCCCTTCGGAGGTTCCATCTCAATTTTGCCCTAAACCAGGACACCAAGCCATCTTTTCAGTTAAAATATTTCCCCACTGGAAAACAGAACACTGATGAACACTGAAGACCTCAGTCAAGACTTGCCAACCTTCAAAACCCTCAATTACTGAGACACAGAGCTTGGGAGTGTTTGTTCAGCCAGGTAAATTTTATTATTATAAAGTTTACTGTTATTTCCTCAGAAATCTTGCCGTCTTTTTTTGATCTAAATAGAGCAGCTTTCACAATGGTGAGTGTCCATGATTGTGTCACAGAGGCACATTGTCCGCTCTGAGGAGGAGTATAGCACAGAAACAACCTTCTTGAAGAGTCTGCAGGTGCAAAGTTAAGATGTCAAGGGTTTTCATTCACATCAGTGAAAGTAAAATCAGAAATTCAGCTCAATACATTCTGTACAGTGACCAAGAAGAAACAGATAACCATATTTTATTTTGTGAGTCTTTTTCTGCTAGAATCTTACTTGTATGTAATTTATTTTTAACTCTTGAAAAAAATTTTCTGTGGGCTGTTTACAGGTGGAAAAAGAAATGCAAATTTTAATTTTTTTCCCTAAGGCTGACAAAAAACTGAACAGTACTGAACTTCAACCCTCATGAATAAACAATACCCAAAAGATATATTTCAGCTTATATCATGAAAAAAATCCAAAACCAAACCAACAAACAAACAAAACAGACCAAAAAAACCCTAAAAACAACAACAACAAAAAAACCCCCACAAACAAACAAAAAAAACCAAACAAAAAGCAAACAAAAAACCAAACAAACAAACAAAAAACAAACAAACAAACAAACAAAAAAAACACAAACCCCAAAACAAAACAAAACAAAAAACCACCACAAAAAGCAACTAGCTGGGATTTGCTTTGTCATACTTTCACAACCATGTTAGCCCCCCTTGTTCTAACCTGTGTGCATCTAGTACACCAGATGTAGTCTCTCCTTTTATTCCTCAAGAAATTAGACACTTCTGAGTGGTGCAAAAATGCTGAGTAACATGTTGGCCCGAAGGATTTCCTGAAACTCGAAACAGTACAGTGTCACTAAAGCATCACTTTCTACCATTTGGTTTGTCTGTAAGACATGAAATATTGTTTATTTGGAGTTATAAATTGGAGTTATTTTTCTTTCAGCTGTAAGAATAAAGATCAGAGAATTAAAGAATCACAGAATGGTTTGGGTTGAAATAAAGCCCATCCAGTCCCTTTCCCCATATCCCAACATTATTTAACCCACTATTTTCCTTGGCTGCTTTATCTCTAGAAACAGAGTCTGCTGGTAACTCATAAAAAATGCACCATTCAGGAACCAGAGCACAAGAGCAGTCATTCATGGTACAAATCCCTCAGCCAAGATAGAAATTTTATAAAGAATTTTTATCAGCATTACTATCTGGATAGTTTGACCTAACAGAATGCAGCAGAATAATTAAACTGAGCAGACTGCCAAAGTACATGTTAATTAACTCTGGTTAACTTCTTCCAGTATTAACTGTGAGAATGACATAATTTTAAATAATTATGCATCAGAGACCTCTAAAAGTACATCAACTTGTTCATTTTCCAATGCTTTGCCCTCAATGAACACTTGTGGACCTCAGGGGACCAGCCTGAACTCTGCTGCTATCACCAGCCTCTCACAGGCAGGTGTTGTGTTGCTGCATTTCTACAAAAAGCAGGAACCTCACATTAGAGTCAAGGCAGAAAAATGAAGGACATTAAGCTTTACAGGGCACCAGAAGGGCAAAAATCCTCATACTACTAATGCAAGCCAGCAGAATAGGCAGATTTCCTCTGATCCAATAACACAACCTGCACTCAGACAAGTATAGAATGAAAAAGACTTTTCATTTAAAATTAAAATTAAAATATGCAAGTGGTTCTTCACGTATCAGTTTAATCCTTATGATTTTCACTATTCCTCCAAGCCTTGTTCACTAATCTAACAGAAAACAGAAAACAAAGAGAATTTTGCTAATAAACTTTATAGGTTGTAAGATTTTCTGTCTGCTAGGGGCATGTTGTGATAAAACAGCTGAACCATAGCTGTGGTCATTACTCTTCCCACAAAGAGAATAGTAACCTGCTCCCCATTCCTCGTCCTATAAAAAGTATTTATCTTTCAGAACTCTTCTGAGAACACTGTTGAATCTCTTGAAAAAGGGGAAAACCCCTGCTAATCATCAACAACTCCTGCAGACAGAAGAGTTCTGGGAAACAATGTACAATTAAAGTACGCAGGAAAACACCCAAAAAACAAAACCAAAACCCCCTCACCACTTTGGTATCTCTTTCTTTGGGCTTCAGGATATCAAATATTTTCAAAGCATTACCACTCGTAAATTTGTGCAAGTTTTGCCTGCAAATATTTAGTGGAGTTCTGCTCATTATCACACAGTATAACTCTCTGTGCCCAAACCACCGACTCAATAGACCAAAAGATTCCCATCTTTCTGCTAACATTTGCACAGCCACCTACTCCAAATCATAACTCTGAGCCCAGAAGAAATGTGCAGCATTCTGTGATGCCTCAGCTCTTGAAGACGGGGAGCAACATTCTGTTTTCACTGTTAAATTTTTACAAAGAGAGGCTTCTAGATATCTGTCACTAAATGTAAAAGAAAACAACTGAGAGGGGAAAAAGGTTTTCAGTTTTGACAATGCATTAGTATGACTTTTTAGTCAGTTGTTGTGGATGGCCACAGCCTGAAGCAGATTTCAAGCACATTTTTCAGCTTTGGTGGGCACCCACCATCCAGCCAGGGTCAACCCAACACCCATCACATAGGCCTACAATAGGTATAACCTGGGATAAAAATGGAAAAGTTCAAAACAAAAAGACCCGTCTTTTACTTTTTTTTCTTCTTGTTCATAGATATGAAGGGGATTTTTTCAAAATATAGGTTTACTTATATGCAGTGATATTCCAGAGATAATGTTGTTATTTTCTTGAAGGTCATGAAAAGGTGTTTTGTTATCCCCTCTGCAGGGACTTAACCTTCTTCAATATGTAAGGTCTAGGGTGCTGCCACTGCCTCAAATATGCCTCAGATTGTGAAAAATAGACTGAAGCATGAGTCCAACAGGAAAATTGTTTCTTGAAAAAAAAAAAATCAAGTCTTTGGTAATTTCTAAGTCTGGATTTATGACAAAGAAAGTCCCTTCAGTCCACTTGAGAATACTTTTTCCAGTAAAATGGGGTTAAATCACCAGAGCAACCAATTCTGAATCCTGTAGCCTATTGAGAGATGGTTTCTGCTCTCCGTGTGGATGAACAAGAGTTTATTTGTCATTTTCACAGATCTCAACAATGGCTCCAGCGAATTAAACCAGGAATTTTATTATGCATCAGAAACTGCAGCATATTGATAAACAACTGTGCTGTGGAGAAGACTGCTGTCTTGCAGGGCCATGCTTTGCTGCTGGCATGGAAAGCATTCCCAGGTTCAGTGGTTTTATTGCTCCAGGCTGTGTATTTCACACTCCTGCTTGCTCATTCACCCTGATTAGCAGCACAAGTTAAATTATCTTTTTTTGTTCTTCATTCACAGAATACTCTTGTTCACTGCTGAATTCAGTAATTTATAATTTTCCTCTCCTAGCTCTCATTCTCACCAACAGTCAGAAGATTCAATATATTCTGATGGAAATATTTGCTTTTTAAATTCTGCACTTAGGTAATAACACTCATTACTCAGTGCTATTACCTGATAAGTTGTGATAAAAATCATGTACTTATGCATGGAGATACATGTCTTCTGTTTTCTTGTTTGAGCAAACCCTGATTTGTTTTCAAAGGAAGCATTGTTACAAGTACATATTTAGATTTTCTAGTTAATTTTTTTAAATTTCTTCCACTGCTAGAACAAATAAAGTACTTAGAATACTGTGATTTCTTTACTTCATAACTTTTTGAAAAAAAGGGCTTGAAAGGATTTTCATTTTTAATCATTTAATGTTGCAAAGTTGTAATTTCTTTCTAGTTGAACAAGTGAGGCTTAAAAAGAAACATACAGCTAAACTTTAAAATTATGTATCTGAACCATCAATAGCTGTCATTTCACATATAAAGCTGTTTAAGGGCTAAGAGTACATGACAATTCCATGTTGGTAGAAAATTAAAATTCTATGTTATCAAATCTCAGTTCCACAGGTATTCATCACACCACAATAGGCTGTGTGAAGAATTAAATTGACTGAAACACATTAAAAAAATAAAAATAAGAGGAGACAGCTTCAGGAAAGAAATGTTTCAGTCAGTCATTCGGTAAAATTAAAGTTTATTTTTTTAAAGCATCAAAAATTCTTATTTTTTTAACATCAGTTATGTGCCTCTTTTTTTTCTTTCATTCATTACAGCCATGGTGAGGAAATGATGGGGGAATAGGAAGAAATATATATCTCATAGCTCAGATAACTTTACTTTTTGATCTACAGCTTTTTACAGTTTTCTGGAATTCTTTGAGTCAAATCATAAGAAATATTTAATTAAAAATAAAAATTATATTTCTTCAATTTGACATATTCGATTTGGCCATTAATAGAGTAGCATACTTTAAGAACACTGAGAATTTTGCAGGCAAGGAGGATTATGTATGATGGCAAATATACTTTATATCATAACAATATTTACTCATTTGAGTGGATTACAGCCAATTACATCTGATGTGCTAGAGAGTAATGGCTTTTTAGTTTTTTTCCCCTTAAATTAAAAGTAGTTTCATTAACTTCAGCTGAATTCAACCATATCATTCGTGAAGCTTACATTTTGGCAGTCTAAATTGTTCTAAGTCTTATTTACCTTATCAAACCAGTCAGGTATTAAACCCACGTCAACGAAACATTGTTCTTTATAATATTCCTTTCCAATTAGGAGAATCCCTCATCCTAAACAAATGAATTTCCTATCTGTATTGCTTTCACGTTATCACAGCTCAGTGCCAGAAGAGGACAATAATATTTAATGAGAAGTCACATGAGACAAGGAAATAAAATTATGTGGTAAGCAGTGCCAGATTATCAGCTGCTGCGTACAGACATGTAGCTCTCCGGAAGATGAGCTGAATTATAGTGATGAGAATTTGCATCAGTGAAAACTACAGGCTTTGGGGTTTTTTTGGTTGGTTGGTTGGTTGGCTGATTGCTTTAGTTTGTTGGATTTTTTGTTTGTTTGTTTTAGTTTGGTTTCTTTAGGTTTTTTTTATTTTGTAGTCTTTCATTCTTATTACAGAAATCATTTCCGATCCATCCTGGATTTTTTAAAATGTTGCTTATGGAATTAAAGATGGCAATTTCCCCTTAAAAGAAAGTCCCACCTGGAGTTGCTCTATAAATTCTTTCTCTAGTAGTTGTTTGCTATTTCTACAGTAATTTGAAAAAAAAAAAGAAAAAAAGAAAAAAAGAAAAAAAAAAGAAAAAAAAAAAAGAAGGGAGAAAAAAAAAAAAAAAAAAAAAAAAAGAGTTTTATAAGCACCATTAGAATCTCTCTGGAGGTTACAAACATAGTAGTGACCTAAAAAGAGCAATCTTTAATTTGTATCTCATTTCGGTATAGTAATAGAATTTGGACAATTACATTTTTAAGTTTATACTGAGCTTAAAAAATAATGTAAAACTGTACTATAGGTAAGAGCAAGTTAACATCCTCAAAAAACATTGTATAATGTCTGTGTGAAGAGATTAAAAATAGAGTCAGTGAGATGTTTGAATGCAGGAGTATTGTCTATCCACCTCTCCATTGCTGAGAAAATAAAAGCTTTTAATTAATGATTGTGATGCACGTTAGGTCTGGAAAGGCTGTAACTTCCTACATGTCACTGGTAAAATTTCTTGTCATTCCAGGTATTAAAGCATTTCAGGGAAGTGGGATTGACATACAAGGCAGATTACCTTGAAAAGGATGAAAATTCAAAATCTAGTGGAGACTGGGGCACCAACTGGCCCCATTTTCCTGCAGAATATTTTGTCATGTATGACTTTATTCTGCATGTATACTCATATTTTGTGTGTACAAAGACAGAGGAGACTTTTTACATCTTCTGATTGGAGAAACGGGTGGAACCATTCAAAATTTCTTAAAAAATGAGAGCATTGTCTTTACATGAAACCTAGAATGACAACAATGACAGCATACTTTAATGTCTTGAAAGATGTTGTGATATAAAGTACTTTTTTTAAAAAGCTACAAAAACATAGGTTGGAAATAAAATATAATTTTATGATCAAGAAGATGACTACTTAAATAAGAATTTTCCAATAATGAAGTGAGATTTTTAAAACAGGAATAGATATCTTCCTCATTAAAAAAAAATCTACACAAGTCAAATTATTTGCTAGTGTCAATGGGCTAATTCTTCAAATCACATAATTATTGATGTTAGAAGAGAAATCTTCAGATGTTGAGTTCAACTTTCCTGTTGAAAAAAAATCAGCCACACCATTGCCCAGGCCTCGGTCTCCAAGAGTGGAGAGTCTCCAAACTTCTATATTTGAACATCCTCAAAGCAAATTTCTTATACTTAAGTAGAAATTCTTATCTTTCCATTTGTACCCATTACCTCTTGTCCTTGATACCATTGACTCTGCTTTTTTACCCGATCACACCATTAGGTATTTCATGCATTGACAGATTTTATTATGAAATAAATCAAGCTAAAATTTTAGGTTTCTATTTTTGGGAAATTCAGAAAATAATTTGATTCCAAGTGAAATCAAGTGGGAAAATAACAAAGTCCTCTTGCAAGTGGAATTCTAGGTGTCTAACTACAAGCATTGTACTAAAAAAAGTCATCATTTGATAAATACAAATTTATATGCAGGGAATGCCTAGAATTGAGGCCAAAATTATGTAAAACTACATCTTAATTTTCTATCAAAAGTATGGCTTCCTTCTGTATATAGGAGTTTAATAATATTCTGAATTTTCATTTGGTTGCTGTCAGAATTCAGAGTTTTTAGGGTAATTTTGGAAAGTGGATAACAAAACAGGCATAACTTTTTCTGAAGCTGAGCTACAGAGAACCCAAAATATAATGGAATCCCATAATCAGACTCACATAATCATAAAAGCACAAAATCCCAGAATGGTTTTGTTTGGAAGGGGCCTTTAAGACCCCCAGTTCCACCCCTGCCATGGGCAGGGAGACATTCCACTGTTCCGGGCTGCTCCAAGCCCCATCCAACCTGGCCTTGGACGCTGCCAGGGATGGGTCATACAGGAATTATCTTTGAACACTGAGAAGACCAACAGCCATTTATGCAAACTCTGAGCACAAATCTTAGAACATTCACACCTATGGTAATTTTGGTAAGAAAATGTAAAGGTTAGTTTTAGGACTAATGAAGATTGCCACTAAATTATCACAGACTTATCGATCAGTGTTTCTTGTACTGATTTAAAGTCCTGTCTGAGAGGCTTAAGACAGTTATCAGATATCCAAAACCAGAAAAAAAAGAGCAACTTTTAGAGAAAATATGAATTAATACTAGCAGTAAAATAGGAGGACCTTTTTATGCTGCTTGCCATGACCTGAGTCTTTTTAGAGCTACTTCTTTCTGTGATATTTTTTTTTTCTTCATATGATCATGGGCACATTCCTATTACCTGCAAGTGAGTCATTGCACTACATTTTCTATAACCAACTTCAAGTCATACACAGATTTTAGAGTAATAATCTGAAATGCCTTTTTCTATCAATTCTGGTTCTGTTTATTCAGACAGCAAGATTAAGTTTCAGCTGAGACACAGAGTTGTGGTGCAAATGCCATTTTGGAAATAAGTACTGGCTCCCAACCTTTTAGAATTGTGTGAATGAAAATACCCATTTTGTTATTAGGAAAAAGACAGAAGCAAAGCTGTGCTACTTCAGATGGTATTTGGGGATTATTATCAAGTTATTTTAAAGACTGCTTTGGTAATCACAGCATGTTATGATACATGTCTTTTATGCTTTTTTTTTATCACCTGGAAGTGGTAAGTAAAATAGGTTGGTTTTTTTTAGGCAGCATAGTTTAATTCTAAGTTTCATTTAGTGTTCTGTATTCCAGTGATAACATTCTGATGGAAAAAAACAAAACATCTGTTGTAACTACTTACATATCTCCTATAAATGAGAGCCAAAATCACGATTTTATATATCAGCCCTGACACAAAACAAAACAAAACAAAACAAAACAAAACAAAGAACTGCAGTTATGGAAAAAATAAAGGTATTGCAATTCTGTTTTAGAGTTCCAAGTCTCCAAAAGCACCTATAAGAAGGCCATCCCTTGTAATTTAGAGGAGGAGAGTGTTCACCTGATTTGGGAAGGAAAGGTGTGCAGAACATGGACACAAACCCACATTGGAGCACAAATCTGATGAGGGGCAGCTGAGGGAGCTGGGAGGGCTCAGCCTGGAGAAAAAGAGGTTCAGGGGGGACCTTCTGGCTCTGCACAACTCCCTCACAGGACATCATGCACTGCTCCCAAGGAACAAGGGACAAGACAGCAGGAAATTACCTTAAGTTGTGCCAGGCGAGGTCCAGGTTGGATATCAAGGAAAATTTCTTCACTGAAAGGGTGGTCTGGTGTTGGTACAGGCTGCCAAGGAAGTGGTTGAGTCACCATCTCTGGAGATATTTAGGAGATCTCTAGACATGGTTCTTGGAGATATAGTTTAGTGATGGATTTGCCAGTGGTGTGGGAATGGTTCAGCTTTATGATTTCAGAGGACTCTTTGAACCTGAAATATTACAGTATTCTATGATATCAGGGAATATTCTTCAACCTACATTAATTCTCACGTTTTTTAAAAGCTGCAAACCCTGATTCTCAGGTGGGAAATCAGAGTCCACATGGGCTCAGTTACCCGTGTCACTGTACAGACCTAACACACTGCATACCACAGAAAAATCTGCAGTTAGAACTCTGTGGTAAATGAAAGTTTCATTCCATTACAGTAAAACATTTTCACTGTGCTGTTCTGGAAGATTACACGATTAGTGTCTTTTTCACACCATGAGGGAAAAGAGTCACGTCAAGAAAGAATGAGGTTATGCAGTAGGAAGTAGCAGTGGAAGGTCATGATACTTCCTCCTCCTCCAATGTATGGAATTTATGCATCAGGTGATGGCAGAGACTAAGCTATATACACACAAGATACACCCGCAAGACATGAGATTTAAATATCTCTCTCTGCAAAAGGGATCTGGTTATCACCTCCCTTCTGCATGTTTAAGAGAGATATAGGGAGATGAAAGGATGTGCTGGCAGAGCTGATGAATTGTGAAAGCTTTGCAGGGCTGCTGCTCTGACAGGAGAAGCATGGATCTGCTGATGGATCCGCTCACTTGCCCGTGCTCCCCCGCCTAATTCATCTGTAAAACGAACAGAGGGAACTGCAGCAAGGCCATTCACAATGAGACTGCTGGAGGTGCACCATGAAATATTCCCTAATGGCTTTGGTACTCTGCTGGTGCTCTGCACCTCAACGAAGTCAAGGGAGAGCCACTGATCATCTCACACGTGCACGTCAGTTTGTGCTCTGCACTGTATTTCATTGCTGTGGTTGTGGTTGGGGTGAATAAAACTTCTGCTGAGCACGAGCCAGACAAAGGGAGAGTGGGTCAAGTGCTAGAACAGGATTTGGAGGTCCTGCCTGAGGTCCCTGATCCTATCACAACTTGTGATATTGAGCAAACTGATCAATAATCAGGTCTTCAGGGGAATTTCAGGGTAAGGGTTTAGGAGGTTTTTTTTTTCTCCACACAGTACAAGGAAGTTAGATGCTTCAAAGTGGATATCATGAAAACCAGGCTGCAATATAGAACTGCCCTAGACAGTAAGAAAATATAAAACTTGCAAAAGGAATGAATCATTTAAAACCCCAGTTGCCTCCAGAGTTTGAGTTATTCTTCCTGTTTGAGATTGGTGACCTTGAAACTTTTCTTAAGTGTTCTTTTATTTTAGAACAGAGAAGATCCTCCCCTGACCCAAACGTCAGCAAAAACAATCAGCATCTTTCTGCTGAGCAGTGGAGAGGTGAGAGCAGCCTGCCACCCCCTGGGTCAGACACATCCTGTTTTCTTTTCGATGTGAATTGTTCAAACCCCACACCTCCTAGACCATATCCAACAGATCAGCTGCTGATCCACATTAGAGGAATGGGAAGTAGTAAGATGAAGGACAGGATTTTGTGTCACTGCAGCTCAAACCACCAAGGCAGGCATGGTGGAAGACAGCCTGAGCAGGCTCTCCTTGGCCTCACAGAGCTGAATGTTCCTCCAAGATCTATCAAATATGAGTGGTGCTCAGGGGGTGTGACACAGAAATCAGAGAAGCCTATGTGTAAGTGGCTGCTTTCTGAAATCAAATGCCTCAAGAATTGCTTATAATGTAGTTTTTCTGATTGAAATTTTTGCTAAACCTCTTTCTTTAATGAATAGTATGCTTTCAGAGAGTTAATTTTTTCTGCTCCACAATTCCTAATGACTGAAATCCATTTGGAGAGTTTGCTATCCCTTCGTATAATTTAGAAGTTTTCTTCAGGAAAGGGGAAATTTCTGCAACTTGATTGATAACTTGAGATGAACAATTTGTGTAAGGGTTGTAGGGCATGATTACCTCTGAACTAAAAATCCTGATGGATGAAAGTGATGAAGGAAAACATCACTCTGCTCCTTATCTCCCAGTGTCCAAGATTTTTAGGAAGGTCAGCTGTACAAGCTCCTGCAGAGAACAGGGTCTTCAGGCTTTATTCCACCTGATATTAGTAAGGTATCAATAAACAGACAACCCTGCTGGAGCAGGAGAGACTGGAGATTATATGTATTTTTCTGGCTGATGGAAATGATGCTAAAAGAACATCACAGGCCCTGTGTATAGCCTTGAGTTGACTTGCCAAACCTAAACTTTAAGCCACCAAAGAAAAAAGAAAGTAAAACCAAACATGAAAGAATTTTACTCAATATGAGTTAAATTGCACATTTGATAATCAATTTAATTTTTTAACATTAGGAAAATACCTATTTTTTCCTTTCAAATAATTATTCCTCACACTATGTGACTTTAAGAAAATATAATTTGCTTCTTTGGACTATTCAAACTCACCCAGTGGGTTGAAGGATTTCAAAATTTGAAATTTGAAAAATCTTACTTGTTTTAGCTGAAATTGAATGTTAGAATCTAGAGGTTGTCTAGCCCAACAGCAAATGTCAGCAATTCTCTTCTTTAGAAGTAAAGTGTTTGTTTATATATAACAGTCACTTGCTGGCATGAAAAAATCAGCAAGAATCCTATATTTGCAAAACTTTTAGGGCAACTGCTGGTCCTAAAATAAGTTTGTTGCTTACATAACTCAACCTGGGTATAATTTTCAATTTTCAACTCCAGTTTTTTTCTTTAAATTCAACTCAGTTTTTTTAAAAAATTCACTTTGGTAGCAGGAGTGTTTCCACTTGTAGTGCCTGCCTGATACTGGAATGAAGACTGACCCTCTGGTCCAGCAGGAATTTTTTTAAAAATTAGAAGAAGAAAACTCAAAACCACCACCACCACCAACAAAAAAACAGAGGCAGA
Source organism: Phylloscopus collybita (assembly GCA_027886175.1). Taxonomy (NCBI): domain Eukaryota; kingdom Metazoa; phylum Chordata; class Aves; order Passeriformes; family Phylloscopidae; genus Phylloscopus; species Phylloscopus collybita. The sequence continues at coordinate 887,353 of JAJNNQ010000124.1, forward strand.
CCTATTTTCAGCACATACATCGGGGGAATTTCTCAGCAAATTTGCTCAAACACATGTCCAGTTATACATATTTGTTAAAAGAGACATTTTGATAGATTTCACACTTTTTCTTTTTTTTTTTTCAGTGATACACATGTATTTATCTAATTTTTATTTTACAGAAGTGTTTACTCTCGGCACTTGTCAGAGCAGAACAAAATGCAGTCTGTTTCTTCATCTTCCCTTTCTCTTCTCTAGCACTAATAAAAGCCATAATCATAAATGTGGAGGGGACTTATTGGCTGGCGTAAGACCAATTTCCCACCTCTATCCCTTGATATTTGTGAAAAGCTAAATTCGTTAGTGTTGTTCCTGGTAGAAGGCATGAGAAAAAATAACAGAGAAGTATTGAAATATCAATAAGGTTTGAAATATACGTAGAACATATCCAGGTAAAAATTATCATGCACCTTATACATGAATGAGTTGAGTAAATATAATAAAAACCTTGAAGTTTCAGGTCAAAACTCTTTAAAGCAGAACTGTGAGAGAGCTTCTACTCAGGGATGTATGAATCCAATTCTAATTCCCCAAGTTTTGATCTAATAACCTCAATGATAGCAGACAATGAAGCCAGTAATTCCTTATGAGAAATTTAAACTTCTAAGACATTTACAAACCACTTGGGCAATTACTTGTTGAAGCAGGGAAGATAAGTAAAAGAACTGTTACTACAAGAATTGCAGACTAAAGAAGGAACTGAAGTAGGGCTGGCAACTGAGTGTTTTGAAAAGAGAGGGTGGTTGAGGATATCACAAAAAATTTCACAACAACTTTAACTGCAAAGGGCATAATTTTGCTTTCTCATTTAGAGTCTGGCACACAAATGAGTTTTTATAACTAAACTGTGTAGTGGCACAGAATTGGGAGGAACCAGCCATGCAGGAAGGATAGCAAAGTTAAACAGGCAGAGTTTAATGATTTTGGGACAGGGCAAATAAAATGGAATGGTTTTTAGTAATAGGAGGTAAAACGACTGTGTTTATCATATACTTGGATGTCAACAAGAGGTGTTTTCCCACAGAATGAAGGACTATTAGGAACAGTAAAACAAAAAAGCATGTGATTTTAAAGTGACCTCGATGTGCAAAAACTACTAATGAATGTTGTTTCAGGTTTTTTTCTTCAGTGACAGTGGCACTACTTGGAAAAACCCTGAAAATTTAACCATTATGAGCATAATTGCTTAAATTATTCCTTCCAAGAATTTTGTCCTGTGACATACAGTGCTTTTAGCTTACAGCTGCAATCAATTACATTTCACTGATTCCCAAGGTGAATATATTAAAAAAAAAAAAAAAATTACTTGTAAAGCATCTTCTTGTTTTGACACCTAGTAAGATGACTAGGAAAAGGCCAGGTTAAGTAAGATGACTAGGAAAAGGCCAGGTTAGAGAGCCTGAGCACATTTCTTCTTGCATGAAGTCTCTAGAAGCACAAATAACAACCACAGGAAATCTCTTGGGAAAAAAAAAAAAAAAAAAAAAAAAAAAAAAAGAAAAGAAAGAAAAAAGCCCACCCAAAAAATCCCCAAGGACCTCCTCATCATCAAGACTCCAAATCTTTTTCAGATGAGAAATACCGCCTACTCAGAAGCAGGTTGTTTGCTCTAAGTGTAATATGTCTGCTTTTACTTCAAGTAGAGGAATGAATACCTAATTCACCTACAGGTAATGCAATGGAATGTAATTTTCAGCTACTAATGAGTCAGTACTGAAAAGATAATTTTGCTGGCTCATATGACTTGATGCACTATATGTATAAAATGCAATGTTTAAAACAAATTGCTTGATAAACAGCCCTCAGTTTATAACGATACTTATTAAAAAAAATCATTGGAAAAGACTTTTACCTTGCAAAAGACAGTACATTAGTTATGAGTTTATTAAAATCAAATGGTAAATTTCTGACTTTTAATTAAAATATTCTTTGCAGTGTTATCATAGAGATTGTTTTCCTCCATTACCATAAATTATAGTGCTATAAAGCAAGGATTAAAATGCCTACAGTTCCCTTTAGAATGTAAAATTACAATTATTCTCTATTACAGCTCTAAACAAGTGTCAAAATCTTAAATTTACATCTTTATTATGGTACATGAAGAAAACAAAGGTGAGGTAGGTGGGCCATGACAAGTCAAGGATGTCTTTTGTGCAAATCCCAACAAGACCTAAATATTAGTAGATGCTTCTCTGCTCAGCTTGCTCATGTTTTCTGTAGAATTGGGCTAAAAATTAGTATTTAAGTCAGGTCTAGAATGCCCAAAAGATGCAAGTTGGTCTCAACCCCAAGACCTTCCAGTCTGGGTGTTATCAGCCGTGTGATGATAGTGTGATAACAGCCATGTGATAACAAATGGTGCTGAATTTGAGGCAAGTACAGACCCTGGAAAGAGCAGTATTTCAGCTCAAAGAGAAGTTACAACCTGCTCTGGATACCCTGGGCCATGCTGGAATATCTAAAGAGTAGGAAGTGTGCCTAAAAAGCAGTGAGTATGTAAAACTAATGTCTTTAGAATTCTCCTGTCTAAAATACAGAGGCAAGTATGTGAAGAGAAGCTATAATCCTATAAACCCAGATATGATTCACATTTTGTGCTTCCTGTTTAGATTGTGAATGTGTTCTGATGTCTATATTTATTTAATGATTAGGAAAGCAAGCACCAAATTTACCTGGGATGTACAAAAGGCTGAATAAAACTTAGAGGCTTTGGAGACTCTAAGTCTGCTAAATAGTGCAGCACCTTCTATATGAAGCAGGCTTTAGATAGGCATTGGCAAATCACACCTTTCTGAATGTGAAAAAAACCCCCAAAACCACAAAACATGAAAACTCCATGTTGGTGGGAAGGCTGAAGGAGAGCCATGATAAATTCTGGCACTACTCTTACTGGAAATATTTCAAGAATAAAGAAGTCTGAGTCACATTAAGTAGAGCTCCCACATGTTTGCACAGACACAACATTCAGCAATGGAGTTTATTAACAACAATAAACAGTGCAGCCAACAGAATAACAAAGATATCTGCTTGATCAGGCAGTGGGAGAAAACAATGCAGAGGAAATGCAGAGCATTTGTGTATTCATGTAATGGTTGCATGTACCAGTTAGCAAAAAAATAGATCCATTTTAATATATGTGTGTAGATATGTTTCTGTAGAAATATATATATACGCATACATACAGCCCCAGTGGTGCTTGTTGCTATAGTTTGAGCCCCTCATACATATTAATGAATTTAGCCTCAAAATGCCCCCAGGAAGTAGAGAATTCTCTTAACAAGAATATATCATTCATATAAAAAAAAAAAAAAATGTAATGCATTGCAGTGTGAAATAAAGAGTAGGAAAGAATAATGCCACAAAAAATCAGTAGAGGCAACCAAAAAGAAGAATTCCCAGAGAGGTTAAGATTAAAACCAGAAATCTTTAAAGTGAAGTAATTGTACTTTAGAAGGCAGCAGCCCTCTGAAGATAGTGGGAAGGGCAATTTTTTACTGTAGGAAATCATTGCCATGTTTAATATACTGTACATAAACATTTGCATTTCAGTACAGCCCAATGTACAAGCTTTAGTACATATTCTTGCATAAGTTTTAAGTGTTGGTAGGAAACACACAAGTAAAAATTTGTAATCATATCAATCTCATACACTGGCTCTTTCACTGAACAAAGGTGCTCTAAATCTGGCAGCTGAGGGTCTCCTATCCAGAATTTTTCATCTGCCCCCTGCACCCTTCCAAAACCTGGACAGTTTACTTACAACTCTGATTCTTTTGAAACTTAAGTTAGTTTTAAAAATAAATAAAACTCTCAAAATAATATGACCTTTAGAATTTTTAGAGATGCCTCAAAATATCTGAATAACTTCAGAAATTTTTTCTAGGTTTGAGGCTTTTTTCAATCATTTTGTATTCAAAATTATGTTAATTTATGCTTGGTGTGAAGCGTTTCTGGTCCCTGCACCCCTTTACTCAAATAATAACATGTAAGACACCTCTAATTATATATTCTTCAGCCTGTTTGTCTGTCTAAAAAACAAAACAAAACAACACTTTTCCATGATTGTTACAGTCCAGTTCTTAAATTTTCAGATACCATCATCACTGGTTTTATATAAACCTGTAGCTTTATGTCCTATATCCATATACTTTAAGAATTTATGGAGATGTGCTTGCATAGATATTCTGTTCATACTGTTCATACTTCTACAAACACAGTAACTCTTCAGAGATGTTCTTGATGAAATTACAGTCATTTTATTTCTGTTCCCTCCCCACCATAGAAAGTGGATTTTCCCATTTCTCATTGTGACATCATTGTCAAAATCAAGAGTAAAAGCAGCTCTAATGCTATTTTCATAAAACTTAATGATTAAAGCTTGAATTGTGTTCATACTGAAACTGTTTCCTGCTGTGACTCTTTCAAAGGCTTTGCTTTTAGCCTCTTGCAGTTTGACTGTGCTATATGTTTTCAGGTTGTTTTGGTTTGTTTTAGTTTGTTTGTTTGTTTGTTTTGGGTTTGATGATTGGTTTGGGTTTTGTTTGAGGTTTTTTTTTTTGTTTGTTTATTTTTTGTTTGTTGGTTTTGTTGGGTTTTTTTGTTTGGTTTGGGTTTGGGTTTGGTTGTTTTGGGGTTTTGGTTTGTTTTTTTCGTTTGGGTTCTTTGTGGGTGTTGTTTTTATTAGAGTTATGCTTCTTTGTTTGTTTGTGTTTTGTTTGGGGGCTTTGGGTGGTGTTTGTTTTGTTTTGTTTTGTTTTGTTGGTCTTTTATTTTTATTAATAGCCTAAAAAATTGCATAATTAAGTCCCAAATAAAATTCCTCCTAGGGTCCACATTATCTAAAGCAGTGGACCCATTAAATTCCTGCTCCTACAGAGGCTTCCTGCATGGAACAAGTGAACATCTAAATGCCACCATGAAAGTGGGAGAAGCTGAGCTGTGCATGGACAGCTGGGAAATGCTCTTGGAGTTCCATGCTCACCCACGGTGAGGCCAAGTGATGGAGGTGATGGTGGGACAGGTCAAAAGTGACAGAATCAATACAGAATCATAGAGCTGCAAGGACCCACAGGGTCCATCCTGTCCAGCTCCTGGCCCAGAAACCTCAACAATCCCTCCTGCACATCCCTGGGAGTGTCTGGAACTCTGGCAACCTTGGGGCCCTGCCCATTCCTATTCCCTGGGGAACCTGGGCAGTGCCCAGCACCCTCTAGGGGAAGAACCTTTCCCTGATCTCCATCCAAAATACCTGGCACAGCTCCTGCCATTTCCTGGGGTCCTGTCCCCTGTCACAGGGAGCAGGAACCAGAGCTGCCTCTCGAGAGGAGATGCAGAATGAATATGTAAAAGCATTTGTGGCATGTAAGCATCTTGAGGAAAAAAAAAAAAAGCCTTCAAATTCCTACAGGCAAACAAAACACACTCACATGTACATAGGAAGGTATCCTCTCTGACAGGTAATCATGGTAATTTCTAATTGCATCACTTGAAAAATACCATGATCTACATTTCCTGTGTAATTTCAGGTGAAGCTATATATTAATTTGTAACATACCTTATGTTGTCTTACTCAAGTCTAAATCAGTCAGATATTGACATCTATCTAGAAAAAAAAAAAATCTCTGTGGGCCAAATTTCTGGGAGACTGGCATTCACCTTGTCACTTGTCATATACTAAAAGAATGAAAACGTCATACCTTGTGAAATAGAGATGGAAGAGAAAAACAGGAAAGGCAGAGGTAGTTGTTATTCCAGAGCACTGAGCATCAAGACTATACTTCCTGACATATAATTTACTATAATTTGCAAGCCTTTTGTATTTCCTACCCAGTCTTATTTACAGGTATGCTAAGCAGGAATTTAATTTCTTTCCACTGAACTTTTTTATATTATAGGAGTGATATATGAATTCCTGAATCTCAGTCTAACAATTTGTGGGTGAGGGAGTAGGGGAGAAATATTCAACAAAGGAGGCAGCAAGCAGAGTTCAACTGCTTGCATAAATTAATGTAACGGTATTTATTTTTACCTTCAAAAAAGAAATACTGGGATAATATTCTGATGTGTGAAAATACATGTATATAATTTTTTATTATGGATAATTACTGTAGGATAGCACCGAACTCTGTAGCACCATTGAATTATAGAATCAGAAAATGATTTGGATTCGAAGTGACCTTAAAAACCATCCAATTTCAACCCCTGCAGTGGGCAGGGACACCTTTTGCTAGACCACCAGGTACTCCTACCAGTCCACAAGTCAGTCAATTTAAAAGTAGCTGAGCTAGTGCCACACTACCATGCACTCAAAGGTATTTTTTAAGTTCTCTTGTGCACCAGGTTCTTTGAACTAATGTTTGAAGACTGTCTCTGTAGTGGGAAGGACTTTTTAATAGACCTGACTTGTACAAGGGGCAAGGGCAGGCACACAGGACTTTTGAGGTAGAGAAATAGTAACAGCCCCCTGGCAGACCCACCTCCTCCTCCTGGGAAAATAATTTTATATACAGTGTACATATACATGCAAAACACAAATGTCATATCAAAACAAAACAAACACAGTGGAAATAAAAATAACATAAAATGATATAAATTAATATAAAGATATATAAAGATATTAAAAATATATTCCAGTAAGTCTACTGATTCAAAGCCTGCTAATTAAGGAGGTAGAGTGACCACATAAAGAAAAAAATCCTTATTCAACATCCTCCATCTCATCCAACAACATTCTACATTAACAAAAAGGCACCCTTCCCCTTGAAGCCTTGCTGGCCTTGCCCTCCTTCAGCAAGCAGCTTTCCCCCAGTCTTCCCTGACACTTTGCATCTTCATCTTCCTCATATTTGGCAAAATCAAGCTCCTAAATGATTTTTACTCCATTTGGTATAAAAGAGTCATTGAACCATTCCTAACTCACAGAAAGGACAGGATGGAGGCCTGTCCTTAGGCCACCTGGGTATTTTTTTTCAAATGGCACTTTATTGTGTGAAACAGCCCTAGTTACCTTTAATAAATTTTTCTCCTTTATCTGAGGGGATTTAAAATTAACCAATAATTCCAGCACTTAGCACTGATCTATAAAAACTGCAAGGGAAGGTTGTGAGACCAGAGTTGAGGAGCATCCTCAGAGGTCAGGGCTGGGATCTTGGGAAGGAATTGTTCCCTGGGAGGGTGAGCAGGCCCTGGCACAGGGTGCCCAGAGAAGCTGTGGCTGCCCCTGGATCCCTGGCAGTGCCCAAGGCCAGGCTGGACACTGGGGCTTGGAGCAGCCCGGGACAGTGGAAGGTGTCCCTGCCCATGGCAGGGAGTGGAATAACATATATTTACCAATCCAAACAATTCTGTAATAAAAATAATGTATCATCACAAAAATAATGTATTTTTATACTCCCTTCTATGTCAGCTGTGCAATCACCTTCTGGAAAAAAATTCTCAGAAACTGAGATCATTGGGAACTACCCAAAGGTACAGATTTCTTTGTTTATGTTAAGGAGCATTTTAAGAGAACTGTTGTATATGTGTGTGCTCTCTCTCTCTCTCTAAATATAGAAATTAATTCTTCATCTTAATTTACATAATTATCAGAAAAAGTTGCTCTTAAGACAGAACCTTGGAGAGCTGATGAAAATAAGGGAGGTGTATTTAAAAAAACATTCTGGAATTATTCCCTTATCTCAGTAATATATCTGGAGATTCATGGAAAAGAATTTAGATCCAGAAGAATGGTATCACTCATTTTACATCTCTTTAAGAAAATTAGATAGCAGATTAGCTCTTAAAAGTGGTGATTATTTATAATACTAATATTGAATGTGTATGTTTCAGAAAATTTCTCTGGCTTTGTGTTTTATTTTACACTCACACGTGCATGTAAATATTCATATATAAATTCATATACATTGACATTATAAATATCTATATATACACCTATGAAAGCCCTTCTTTTTATTAAAATATTTTCCTCTACACAACTAATACAGATTCAATAGGTTTTTATATAGAGTTAATAAAAAAATTGATTTTTTTTGAGACAAGTTTGAGCATTAAGAGCTTTAGAATACTGTTTGCTAAAGTGTCTCTGTGATAAGGTGCTTAATTTACAATAATAATTCTAAAACTTAATATTTACTTTATGTTAAAATTTTTTCAGCAACAACGCTTGCCACAGGTAGAAAACTTAAAGTCACAAATATTTGAAGATTGTGCATGTGACCCAGTATTCTTGCTGTTCCTTGTGAAAGGTTTATGAGAGTCATGACAAACAAAAAGGAAAAATTTTTTTTTCATGTTCTGGGGAGCTTATTCTGGGTGATAACACCCCTCTTTTTCTTTATAACCAGCCAGTCAGTCCTGAGCCATGACCAACAGGATTCAGGCCTGTGCTTTAGCTAAGGAAAAAAGGTCAAAGAAAGACATGTGAGAGCATCAGGAATTAAAACTTTTTCCTTTTTTTGTTTATGTGCTTTATATACCATATTTCCTCTAAACATATTCATAGAAAATTCATTTTCAGATCTCCAGTCAAGAAATTTAACCTCATGATGGCCTCTTCCCTATAATGCTGCAATGGTCCTGAACCAGGACTGTATTTTCCCAATCTAGGGAAAACTTTGTTTGCCATCTCTATCCTCTCCTTGCCAAGAAATGGAAATGTCCTCATTAGATTGAATTCTGAACTAAGGGTGTGAACTGGGCGTAGATAAATTCAAATAAGCTAATGAACCACACACTTGTAACAGGTGGTGGATATAAGTGTAAGAATTACACGTCTGTAACATGGAATTGAACTTGTGTAAAGGGTTATGGGAGTAAATGAAACACCAATAAGTTGTAAATGAAAACCACATTTTTAAAAAGAAATGATGGAGGATTTTCCTGCAGGAACCTTACAGCAGACACTTGGTGCTGACCCCCAAACCAAGATGATAAAGCCAACAAAGCCATATTTGCATCATTTAAGCAACTTTTTGGGTCAACCGAATGTTGACCCAATGACTTCCTTATGGGTGAATTGAACTAAAAGCACTTACTGGAAGTGATGTCTAAGATTTTAAGCTTTTTATATTTTTCATGTCTACAATACTACTGTAGACTGCTAGTGCATGGCTGTAGCCTCAAGTACTCTTCCTGTCTTTCTTTCCTACATTTAGGAACATTAAGCTAACCTCATAAACACATTCCTAAAATATTGTTTAGTCTTATTTGGGGAACATTAACTCCATCTCAATCTGACCAATAGAACTATTAAAATAAAATAAACTGTTGAATTTTAATGGAAGTACACTGTTTATTAATAAAATTGTAGTGTTTCATGTGTAAAGAGAGTTTATTTTTTCCACTCACAGTTCAATCTGAATTGGGATACAATAAATTTCAAAGTGGGAAAGACTCTTTGTTGAATCTATAGGAGACATATTTCCCACATTTCTTATTTGAAAAACTAAAAAAAAAAAAAAAAAAAAGCCTGAAACAAGCATGATATTAGAGATCTGTGTTTGTCTGTCATTTTTGTGTCACAATGTTAACAGAGTAATTTGGTAATTAACCAGAGCTAATTACTGAATTCCTGCTAGTCACTTCCATTTGGTGAGTACATCACAGCAGCTTCCTCTCTGAGTGGATAACATGGATAAGTAAACTCTGAATACAACCATGTTAGGTCTTAAATGCAGGGACTTCTTCAGTAGCTGATTTATTTTTATTTATTATCGAGCACCTGAAAAAAAGCCTCTCTGCCCAAACCTACGTCTCTCCAGCTTGCTCTATAAGATATTAGTATGAGTTACCCATAATATCATTCATGACCTCAAAATAACACTTTTGATGATGCTAATAAATATGAAAAATAATTAATAAACTGTCTTGGGCCTATTTAAGCTGCATTTATTTAGAAGAATACACTGCATTATAGGTTGTCCTTAAATTGCTCTCACTACAAGCATATGCTGTCTGGAGCTGTAAACTGCAATTTTTCTACCTTGTATTGACACTTTCTTCACCCCAGGACTAGATTATAACATTTTAACCTAGAGGTGAATGGTAAATAATGAATATTGTACTTTTACTGCAAGCTGTTGGACAGATAATAATTTATGAAATAATTTGTAAGGCCTGAGGACTTGAGAGTATTTCCATAAACAGCCCAAGGCAAGCTAAAATGTATATGTATAAAGCAAGCTCTGTTTCACATATTTTCACAATATTAAAAATTATTCTGACAACTCTATCTCTCTTGTCAACCCTTAATGACAGTCCATGCTGCCTGGGAAGAGCATATGAACTCCTCCATACCTCTGACATCTTGTTAAATAGGGAAATGCTACTGGGAAAGGGTTTGAGGGGGAGAAAGATAATACAGAATTTTGTTAAAAATCTGCATGCTGAGGTGGTCCCTCCTATTCCAGGGGCAGCTGCAGGGGAAGAAAAGGGCCTGTGCATCCTTGTACATGATATTTGCTGATATATGACTGTGTCAATAATCAGGTTTTAATGCACATCCCTAACATAATTGATATTATATCCTCTTTACATAGGGTGAAAGTACCAAAAAAACCCTGCATTTTTTCTCATTTGACTGATGATAGAACACATTTATTAGATACATCACCTTTTGCACTAATATTACTTAAAAGTTACAAATAATTCATTATTTTAGTTTTCTACCTGAGACTTTGAACAAAGATGAAGGTGTTTTACTCCCATTCTCATATATACAGTCTTTAACTTATCCATAAAATTTTAAATTACTGAATTCTTATAGATAATTGTTTCCAACTATTTACTGACAGTATATCTTTATGTAAGAAGATACTATCATCCTGCATGAAGTCACTAAATTTCTGTAAAAATCTTGCTACTTCTAGGATGCTACAGCAAAAAAAAAAATATATGCATATGAGGAAATTTAGTATTGTTATGGGAAAGATAAAATTGTCACTGGATAACCACTGTTACCATCAGTAATATTCACAACAATATATATATATATATTCTGTCATTATAATATCATCTGTGGGGTTATTCTGGGATTGGATATTTGAGATATTTGGGTCGGGGGGTTCAGTGAAAACACAGGTACTTTATAAAATGAAGACAGTGCCCTTAATCTTTTTGAAATATGAACATGTGACTGCATAATACCAGCTAAAGTCTTAGGAGAATCTGTACTAAGTTTGTGATTTAGAAAACCAGAAATACCAAACGGTGATATTCAAAGTTTTCCCCTTCTCCATTGGTTTAGGGATATACAGATGGGAAGAGAATACTAATATTCTTTTTAATATTTTTTTGGTACAGATAGACATTACAACATTTTGAAACAGCTGAGGCTTACAGCTGATGAGACATAATGATGCTGGTCAGGCTAGCAAATAGCTGATAATCGAAAAAGCTTTTTAATTTCCATTTGATTCAATTCAGTCACACTTTTGTTACTGACAGATATATGATGATCTGGGCACTCCATTCAAATACCCTTGACTTTCAGCTTGTTAGAAAATCTGGTCGCAGTTCTCTGAGCAGTGATCAGGAAACTATTTGACCTCAGTAGCTGAAGTGGGCGAGGCAAGAAATCGAGGTTGTAGTTCAGGAGTGCACAGCTCAATTAAAGAGAATCTGCCTGTGTTTAACAAGGCTGTTGTGAATACCCCTGCTCCAAATTCCTGAAATCTGGCCTCAGCAGCAGAACATGAAATATGTGGGAATCTGGGAACTACCAAATCAGTGCTGCTGCAAAATAATTGGCCTTAAGTGGTGTAATCCTGACACTTTGTTCTATCAGTCAAGTGTAACAAATCTGTAATAACAGAGTCAGTGGGGACAGAGCTTCACTGAATACAGGCTTATAATGTATCCTCCCAGTTTATAAATGCCAAAGATCTGCTGCAATAATTACGAGTGAGGTACATTATCTTGCAGAGATGTTTTAATCATGTTTTTCCTTCTTTTTGCCTGGCTTTGGGTGAGCTAGCTGCTGCTGTACAATTTGTGAGGGATCACTGATAAACCAAGGAATGAAGATGTGGATTATTTTCATATCACTCCAGATTACCTGTGCCTAAATGTAGGACAACTAGGTGGGCAAAAGTAATGAAGCAAGGGCATACTAATAGTTTGAGAGGATCATAAGCTGGAGTTCAGGGCTGCCTTAAATTTTGGAGAGGAGCAAGGGAAGATCAAATCTTGCTTCTGTGACTTGTGATAACCTGAATTTCAAAATCTAATCCCTCATTTAAAACTGAAAAACAAATTTCTCAGTGTGGTAAATCCTGCCATTACCTATTTCAGCAAGAGTGTCCCAGGGCACGGCCACTGGAGTGACAGAGTCACAGTCATGAGGACAACCCTTGCAAATGGAAGAAGGAAGGGCTCATGGGTGATGCCTGAGCAAGAAATCAGAATCACTGTAAGGTGTGAACAATCCCACTCATTTTATGAATGTCATTAGCTCTGGATCTCCATTACTCCAGCTGATCTATTAAATGCAGCTCTCTCTTTGATGACCAAACATGTATGGAAACAAGAGAATCACCCCAGCTCAGAGAATGGAATTCAGAGCATTTAGGGAAGGAATGACATGTCATAAAATTCTATACACTTCAGCACATAGCTCACTGTACTCAGGATAAATTATACTGCCCCTTGGATGACAAAAGTTTTATGAGTGGCCCTGGTTGGTTAGAAATGCCAGGGAAAAAAAACAACAACCAAAACAAACAAACAAACAAACAAACACAAAAAACCAACAAAACAAAACAAAACAAAAAAAAACCCACAAAAAAAAAAACCAAAAACAAAACAAAACAAAACAAAAAAAAAAAAAAAAAAAAAAAACCCACACAAAAAAACCCCAAACCAAAACAAAAAAAAGCAGCCCACAACTCTTTCATCTCTTTTTTCTCTCTACATTTGTCACCTGCTGCCATACAGTGAGTCACAGGAATTAACTCTCTGCCAAGTCCCAGCTGGTACATTCCTGCTTCTTTGGCCACTGAAACATCTCACTTTTGCTAAAACATAAGTCTTTGGGCCAGAAGCTAACCAAAAAAACTAGGGATTTGAACCTGTTTGTGCCAATCAATCCTTATTGACATGGCATATTTTTCATCTGACCACAATGTTGGATTTACTGTTCACTGTTTTTCCTTTTTTCATGCATGATGAGAGTGGGAGCAGATCACATATTAATGTCCTCAATTTCAAGCATTACTGTTTTGAAAAAAAAAAAAAAAAAAAGGCCTCAGCAATCTATCTGGTTATTTATTTAATTTTGCTCCAGAAAACTGTCTGACAGCATGTGGATGTATACCTAGATATTTTCAACTCTCAATCATTTAAATTTTACAGAAGATTTTTCCTTAGGAAAATCTGATTACTTGTGGGATAGATGTTTTTCACAAACAAGGTTGACTAAGCAGAAAAAGCAGCAACTTGCAGTGATGCCAGTCTCACTACAGACAGAGTAATAATGATTGGAGCTGACTCTTGTAAATCAGTCATTTTATCAGAGACATGATTTTCTTCACCACTATTACCTCAGAAAACCAAAATGACACTTCTTTCTCACCCTTACTGAACCTCATGCCTCCAGCAAGGATGCATTACAATTTACTTTTCTTATAATCTGCAAAATGAATGTGAGGAAGCAGAAGAGTTTGGGACTGTGGAAGAATTGCCTGCTTCTGTTGGTAAATTAATTTTATGATAGCTTGTAGCTCCAGACATATCTCTTCTTCATCTGCACCGAAGATTAGACTTCAGAACTTTGTCACTGTCTCGTGAAATGTCACTGAACAGATGGTGCTTTCCACTGTTTTCTTGATCAGAACACAATCTGTCAAAGTGCTTACACACATGCTTAACTTAAGCACAGCAGCACTCCCATTTGTGTCAGTTCTGTAATCAATGCTTTATGGATTTTGGCCTTTAAATAATCTTACCAGTCAAGGAAATGCTACTTTAAAATTTAATACTCAGTTGCATTTAAGTTAACTAGAAAACAACCTTTGGTTGCAAAGAAGCCATTGTCAAAATCCCTCCTTTGTGAAGATACTTCAGTGTGGGTGACTGCAGACCCTTGCAAGAGGTGAACAGAATAAAGTAAAATCTGCATGAAATGCAAAACAATGATAATACAAGTCTCTCCGTAAATAATGAATTTTTAATAAAAATATATAAGTAGATTTATGGTGATTCCATCACTCCTGACTATGCAAGAATGGAGAAGTGTTCTAGCTTTCTGGCTAGAGCAAGTGCTCCTTTCTTGTTTTAAATTCTATTTCTAAAATGATTTCCCCCATATTTTCAAGGCTGCACTCTTTGGACATCTTTTGGAGCAAACAGATTAGGGGATGAAGCCACAGGACTCATTGTGGACCAGTGCTTTCATGATGTTACATACAAAGACAATTCTCAGCTGAAACAAGAAAATCAACCCCTAAAATCATGAAAGAAATTTTCTGGTATCTATTCTCACAAGAGCCATGAAAATAAACCAACTTCATCTCAGCCTAACTTTGCCTTAAACATCAGTCTCATCCTTCTCTTCACCATAATCACTGGGTTAGGTATATTACATTACCTCAAGATTTAGGTTACCTTCTTAACATTGCTTTCCTCTTCAATATAGTCTTTTTCCTTCCCTCTTGATTACACCTTTTGGAGAGGAAAATTGTTTATGATGAAAAACATGCATTTGCAGCAGTAAGAAACAGTCACAGTGTCAGAGTTAATGCAAAGAAAAAGAGAAGTAATGCAGCACTGAAATTATTTTAATTCAGGGCAGAAGATTATCAAAGTATTTCCTTCCACCAGATGCCAGTTTGTCCATTATAATGTATATATTATATCCTGGATTGTTTCATTACGCAATGAGATTAGTTTTCTCCTACCCTGGTGATGGCCAAATCATCAAACACTGAATCTCCTCATGGACAAAATGCATGTTTTAACATAGATTTTTTAACATAGATGTGTTAAAATTACATCTCTGTGTACATCTTTGTGATTCTGACAAAATCAACACAATTTATATGTCGTGTTCCAGGTCCTTCCACACTTACTTCATCATAACCTCTTAAGTCCCACTTTTATCCTTAATTTCATACTCCCTATTGTTGTTTTTTTTTCAATCCAGTCTGTTGCCACACATTTTGAGTACAAGCTTTTTGAGGCGAGGAATATTTTATTTCTGTACTTTCTCTTTATGAGCATCAAGTTCCCAGTGTGTTGCATCTTACATCCCTGCAAACAGGTGCAAATTAAATATTGCAGCTGTGAGATGAAATAACTGGAGGGATTACATGCAGAAAATATGCAAAAAATGCTGATTCAGTTGCACTTACAGCCACAAACTGAAACAGCTCAAACCTCTCTAGTTCAGCCCTTATTTCTGAATATGGCACAATGTGGGATTGTATTAATTGCACATGTAAAGAGAACTTAGGACAGGCACTTATAATGGCAGAGGATTTCTAGAAATTACTGATATCTTAACAATTTCTGCTCATAAAATCTGACAAACAGGGGATACTATTTTTTTTCCTGAGAGCAGGCTGAATTATGTTTAAACAAATTTTCATTCATGTTCTCATGTCTAGTGATTTTGAATAGCCAAGTGCCTCAGAAGTTTCCTTCTGTTCTCATTTCCTCAAGGTTTTCTGTGCTCTCAGTCCTTGAAGAATACCAGTTGTGGTTTTTCTGTTAGTTTGAGGTTTTTTTCCTTTTCTTGGGGTTTTCGGTTTATATATATATATATGTACATATATATATGTATATATATATATGTGTATATATATACACTTTAACACAACTCAGTCAGGTGACTATTGTGTTCATATAGGAACTATGTGTGTGGGAGATTTTAGGCTGCCTAATGTATTCCCATAACTTGTCAGAGGGGAAAAAAAACATTAAAAAATGTTCATCTTAGGCTAACTGGCTTTAAACTTGGATTGCATGAGAACTTATCTAGCAAAGGACTATGCATTTAGTAAACATTTGTCATGTACAATTAATAAAATAACAAAATAAGGAATGAGTTCTGGTGATGAATTACCAAGATCATCTTCAGATCTCTCTGTCCAGTTTCAGTGCATGTCCATCAGGCATGGAAATTTTTACATTTTTTACTGAAATGACTGAAATAAGTTTACAAATGGACAGAAAGGATGATTTTCCTCTTAAATTTATTATAACTTAAAAAAAGTGGTTACAGGGAAAAACTCTTTAAGGGATTAGGCCTCAGATTGTATAGATTTCGTTATTAGTTGTTGCTCTAAGTAAGTAGTCGTTGATCTGTTGTTTTTAATTGGGATGAAACCTTCATTTTTTTAGCCTGAATAATCATATCATACTTCATCAGAAGAGGCTTACACCAAGTGTCTGAAGAAACATAATTTTGGTAGTATGATTCTTTAATTTTTAAATAAATAAGTATTGTGTCTCACTTTTGTACCCATAAAATTTTGGCAAATTCAATAAATTAATTTTAATTTGAAGTAGAATCTGCTGACATATACCTCCACAGGCGCAAGATAATCTTTAAATACATTAAGATAATATAAAAATAAAGCTATGGTTGCAGAAACTGGATTTGAAAGATTGGAAAACTTGGCTTTGATGCGGTAAAATATGATTGCAATGAAATCCATGTGAGGGGAACTCTTGTGTTAAACAGGTGGAAATAAAGTCAGGATTTGCACCAAAAATATTAGAAAGAAAGAAAAAGTGACAAAGTCTTCCAAATTATTATTACTTCAGTACAATCTGACCAATTAATATCAGTATAAAGAAAAGCAGTTTTAATGGAAAGTGCTCTGAAATTTGTGCCTTATCTCCAGAGGCAGAGCAGACGTCTGTCAAGTACTTCTTTCTCCCTGTGTTTAATGCTATGCTGATGTATTCACAAATGTGCCTGAAGATCTTGCAAGTGATGAGCAGGCATGGCACCAACATGTTCAGGAAGCAAACGAAGGAAACCTAATGTTGTTTTCCTGTGATAAAATCACAAGCTATAATGATGCCTTAGGATTTTAGCTTTTATAATTTTCATACATTTGTAATCCTGCAATTCTTTAGTGTATGACTCTAAACTCCATCTACAGTGTCAGCTACTGCTTTCCCATTGTGGTCAGACAGAACAATTCCCCTCTTGGCCTGGGAATCAAGGACACCTCACTGTCCCAGGCCCTGAGAAATGTAAACAAAAGTGGGTTGAGGTGAGCAAACGAGGTAAATGACTTCATTACCTGAAGCTGTAATTGGAACATCAACCCCCAATATGCAAACAGACCAAACTTATAAAAGAGTGAAAACCCATGACCCATTGTCCATTTTTGGGTGTAGCCCCTGGGGGCCTTTGTCTGCCCGAAATGTACCTAAAGACCTTTCAGTAAATATAGCCATATTTTATTCTCTTAACTTTGTCTGACCTCTGTTTTTAGGTAGTCCCAAAGGCATCAACAACAGATATTTTCATTTTAAACCTTCCAGGTGGTGTAAAATGAAAAATTCGTTTTAGGTCTGTACTTGGCACAGTCAGGAATGATCAGGGGAGGCACTGGCTGGGGAAGGGCTGAGCATTGTCTAATAGAGTCTTACAAGTTAATGACAGATTTATCTGCTTTTAAGGAGACCTGTGTCTTCAGACTCCTCCCATTAAGAGCCATGTGCACCCTGAACATGAAAGAAACACCTCAGAGGAGCTGGATCTTGTAGCTGCCTCCAGCTGGAGGATATAAACACACTCTCACACGCATTTCACCCTTCCTTCTGCTACCAGTTGACAGAACTACTACATCAAAAAGTTGCCATGAGGACATTGCACCATCATTTATGAATAAAATCTCTGTAGTGAGCCCCATTTTAGACAGAGTAGTTTAACCCTCCCCGCCTCCAGCTGCTATTTTACTTTATCTTCCCTCAGTTTTGCCTGAAATATATTGTTTTGTAGTCAATTATAAATAAAAGCTGCCTTATAAATAATGTTTTACAGCTTATTGCAACCAATAAACCACAGCACAGAGTGTTTTGATGCCTTCCAAAAATGAGCTATGACACATTAATATGAAATCTATTTTTCCATTTTCCCCATCCTAAAAGTTTACAGGCAGCTCTTTTCTCTCACCCTTCGGAAAAACTTAAAGCATCATTTCTGTTTGCTGGTGATTTAGCCAGGCACATAGCCATGGTAACACAGCCTTCTAAGTGACAATAAAACACAAATCTGGGCAAAAGTGACATTTCCCTACACAATATCTCTGTTATTTCAGAATTGAATGTACAAGCGTAGCACTGCTTATAAAATGCATCTTTGCACTTAAGCAGCAGGCTTCATTTCTAATTGTATTTTTTTTTCCCTTGTAGATAATTGATCTAATCATGACCCAAAGGTGCAGGCAAAAATAATGTGCTCATGAATTACTTCTGAGTGTTTCTAGTGAAAGTTAAATATGCAGGGCAATAACAGTCATGGCTCTGTGATTTTCAGCAATTTTAAATAGCTGCATTTTGCTTTGATTCACAACTATTTCATGGTAGCAGGAAAACCATAGTGTATGTAATCACATACCTACCAGAACAACTTTTTCCTTGAATATTTGCAAGGCAATTCTCCTTTGTGTGCTTTCTGGGACTTTTAATTTTTTTTATTTAATTTTTTTTTTAACAAAATGGTTTTAATGGTGTCTTTTGAACAGAATATATTTTAGTATAATGTTCTTAGTGAAAGAATTAGGAAACTCATGGGAAATTAATTCTGAATTTAGAATTTTAAACAAAAAAGAAAACAAAAGTCTGGCACGAGACATAGTTAAATCCCCTAAGGACAGAAAGGGAAAAGTACCCTTTTTCATGGTAACAGTTAGTGATTTGCAGATTATCTTCAAAAGCAGAGTAATTTTTAGAAATGATTCTGATAAATATTTTAAATGACTGTGGAAGATAGAGAATTGACTTGGAAATTAAATCACCTTTATGATACCATATTTTCTTTTCACCTGTAAGCATTAATGAATTTCCTTTTTCTCCAATTAAATATATATATGTGTGTGTATACATATATATAGTTATCAGTTCAGGTTGATTTTACTTTTTTAATATTTGTATTAAACAAAACAAGACATGCAGATGTATCAAGGTCAGTTTAGCTCTGAAAGTTTCTGCAATTTTGGAAGAGCCACAGCTATAATTACAAGATTATCCAGGGTCTTTTTTTCCCTTAGACATGACAATTTGTTACCAGTTTTCCTCCATTGCTCTCACAGACATGGACACTGTATTGTGCTTCTGATAAAGGGCTTCAAAGCATTTACACATTTGTGGCTTTGGTTATTTCTTTGTTTGGTATAAAAAAGCCTGAGAACATGTTCAAAAGCTGGATGAACAGAAAAAAGGCTTCAACAGATTGATTTGATTCAAAGGTTACTTTTCATTGTATATTGAACTCTGGAGTTAGCCATCTTATCTCTCCCATTTTTAAATAGTTGTGTTTGACTCAGCAAAACTTTTGTCCTTGACAGTTCAGAGGTTTTCTTTTGATTTTTTAAAATTATTATTCAAGTTTAGAAACATTTTTGCATATTTTGCACTTTACTACCATTTATTCTTCCTCCCCTTTCCCCCCTTCCAATTATATATTATAGCCAAATAGAGGACAAATGCCCTGTGGGCTCTTCTTGTGATCATCCTATTGTGTTATTCCTTCCAGGGGTCAATTCCAGAAGAGACTACAACCTCATTTATGTAAACAAATCCATATATTGACCCCTTTAAATTATTATACATTGTAAGCCACCAGCATTTTATTTCTTGTTTCTCTTTCTACTGCTTCTTTCTGCTGAAACAACCCCACTTATCTTCTTAATACCCAGGGTGAAGCTAAAAAACTACCCTGATATCTATTAGTCAGCAGAAACAAATTACAGGGTCCCCACAAGGTTCCCAGGAATGCCAAGAGAAGTTCAATCCAGACAGCTTGAAAATGCCCAAATTTATTAAGTGCCACAAAACCACCCTCTGCTCTCTGCTGCTTTTCTCCTCATGGTGACAACAGACCAACAGAGCCTCAGTGTGTAGGATGCTCTGCAACCTCAGAGTAAATCAACCTCTTTGCTCAGAACCAAGATGCATTAAATATCATCATTATTTTGGTTTGTTTATTCTTTAAATAATAGAGAACTGAAATATGGGTGAGGCCAGATAAAACCCTTTGGATGTGTAGGATGACCACCTGGAAATTGACTCCCATAATTTGATTCTCCATTTGATTTATCAGCTTTATAGTTGAGCTGGACGGAGTTTTCCATTGCACCCAAAGAGCAACCTACTTCTTGGAGTGGGTCAAACCAACAGGTGATTAGGAACCACTCCTTGTAGGGAAAAGGGCTGGGTTTCTGTTCTGAGGCAGTCAAAACCTCAGCTCCCACCTTCCCCATGAGCCCTCCAGCCTGAGGTTTGGCTCTGGCTATCCTGGTAAAAGTCCCTTCCCAGCTCCAAGGAAGTGTTGATGCCTTAGGATTTTAGCTTCTATATTTTTCATGTATTTTTAGTTCTGCAATTCTTTAGTGTATCACTCTAAACTCCATGCAGAGTGTCAGCAACTGCTTCCTCATTGTGGTCAGAGAGAACAATTCCCCTCTTGGCCTGGGAATCAAGGACACCTCACTGTCCCAGGCCCTGAGAAATATAAACAAAAGTGAGTTCGGGGGAGCAAACTTGGGGTAAATGACTTTATTACCCAAAGCTGTAATTAGAAGATTAACCCCCAATATGCAAATGGACCAAACTTATCAAAGTGTGAAAACCCATGACCTGTAGTCCATTTTTGGGTGTAGCCCCTGGGGGAGAGCTCTGTCTGCCTGAAGTGTACCTGAAGGCCCTTCAATAAATATAATCACTTTTTATTCTCTTAACTTTGTCTGGCCCCGTTTTCAGGTAACCCCAAAAAGGCATCAGTGTCACTTTTCTGTAGTAAACATAGAAATAATTGAAATATGGCTTTGAAAAGTTAAAATCTTGTGCTGTTTGTTCCTGGCACTGGACCTGAGGCACGGCAGGCTTTTTTCACATCCACAGTGGGTTTGCACAAAGATGAAGTTCCAATGTCACATCTCTGGGTGAAATTCATACTCACTGAAAGGGGGGCTTGCCCTCTCAGAAACATTCAGTTTTCCACACAGAAAAGCCTTGATAAACAGATGATGCTTTGCCTCTCTGTGCAGTAACAGCAGCATATGGTAAACAAGTGCGGGGTTTTAGCTCAATGCAAAGTGAAAATAAAAGTTAAACCTTCTCATGAATCCTCAAGCTGCTTTGACTATGTACTAAGGGCAGAACCACTTTTCCCTTCATAAAATCCAAACCTGGTGCTGTGAAGACTGAGATTTTCTGTGTGTTTTAGTACTGTTCTAGAATTTAAATTGTCAAGGTCAAAAAACTTGAAACCGATGTTTTTATTATTGTTTTATGTGGCAAAAGATATTTTGCTTCACTCCCAAATGAGAGAAACTGCTCTGCTGGTTTTATTTTGCCATGATTTTATTGCCTTAGGACTACGATAAGATACCGCAGGCCAAATCCACCTTATTCAGATACACTAATGTCTCCTGTCTCCTAAACTGAAAATTGAACTTCATGACATGATGCTAGGAGAATTTTTCCATTAGTGGCTGATTTATGCACTGAAATGAAAGGATATTGTTTCTCTTAGATGTATAAAGTCATCACTGTTCAAGGCAGCTGGTCTAATACAACTTTAAAAAGTTTTTTTTAGAATTAGTAATTTATAATTTAAATAACAATAAGTTAAAATTTGTTCTGTGTAGCTTATTTCTGGTCTCAGGAATTTAACTGTCGCTGGGAAATGTTGCAGTTTAATGGAAGAGTAAGATTTTTTTTTTCTTTTTTTCCCCAGATGTATTGCTTCCTATTAATGCTTTTGTATTCCTGGACTTTAAATATCCCTGGAAGTGTTGTTGCTGTGTTGGTACAAACAGAAAAGCCTACCTGACCTTTTGAACATTGTTCATTATTGATCAGGACACAAAGGGTTTGTACCAGATTCCTCCAGAATCTCAAAAAAAAAAAAAAAAAGATTTTAAAATTGCCTAGTTTGAATTGTAAATATGGGCCACGAGTGAGAAGGTCTTTGTTTTGCATGATAACATCCCAACCTTTGCTGGACATAATGTCTACAGAAACACTTGACTGGACAATTTTTTAAGACAAACTTTCCTGAGTGTGGTAGTTTGGAAAGGACATCCTGGCAGACCACAAAGCTGAGGAAAGGAGATTCAACTTTCCACCACTATAAATTACAGCCATTTGTTTATTTCTATTTAGCATTTCCACCGCTGGCTGCATGCTGATGATGCAAATTGGATGGATAGATGTTGACTAATCTGTAAATTGGCTTTAATTGGCTTCTGAAATGCAACAAAATCTCATGCCAGGGTTTGATCCACAATTGAGTCAAGTTTTATGAACTTAATTCCTCACTAATTTTTAATGCCAAAATAAAGTTATCAAAGGCTTTTGCTTGTTGACATGCTGGGAACAATTATGGGGTTGTCTACAAGCACCAGTTTGGAGTTTTGGAGATGAAACAGCCTCTGTTCAAAGGTCTGGTTTGCAGCACCACTCTGCATTTTGACAGCATTCTATTTGGGAAAGTGTCTTAGGTCTGAGCAGAGAAGGTTTGTAAGTTTGCTTCATTTTCTGTTGCTTTTGAGAGGCAAGTGTGAAAATCCTCAGGCTGAAGAGATGAAATTTGGGAGGGTTCCTTGTGCAGAATCAGTGCAGATGCAGACAGTGCCTTTCTCACACTGCTTGGTCTGCACCTGGCAGCAGCTTTTGTCACATCTTCTGCAAGATGAGCAGCAATCTCCATTCTGATGCAAGCATTCAGCTTTTTAACAGCCTGCTTCTGTTAGTTACATCTCAGCGAGCTGCAGCAAAACTCACCCAATGTCCAATAAGATAAACTCTTAAAATTAAATGTAGAGAGGCAGGGTGGATATCAGGGCGATCATGTGTTCACTTAGGTATCATGTTTAGTTAAAAATGGTCAAGTGTGCATTTAATGTGGCAACTTAGGACAACTACAGAGGAACAAGGGGGGAGAAAATCATTTTACAAGGTGAGGCATCTGCCTCTTTTAACATCCATCCATCCATCCATCCATCCATCCATCCATCCATCCATCCATCCATCCTTCCCTGCAACAGATTGCTGCTGCCATTTTACCATACACTCCCTCCTATTTTCTCTCTGTTAACAAAGGAAATTATTTGCATTTTTTGCTCTGAAGAGAGTGGATAAACAATCCAAGGATTCTACACTCATTTTGATTTCATTATGAGAAAGTTGGCTTGAATTTTATAATAATTTCTGTCTTACCAGAAACACTTTTTCTGAAGATACCACTTTGCTACTGATATTCAATAACTAACTAAGGGGTCTGAAGAAACATACTGAGTCTTTTTCACATATGTGTCCTACATACAGTAATTTGAATTCCCAATCTGTTAAATACATTTTAATTCTGTTTTCTAGGCTTCCTTTGGAATAGAAGTATTTTTTGGCAGGAGAAACTATCAGAAAATATTATTTAATTGAAAATAAGTATATGAATAATATAACATTTTTCTTTATATTAGCTGAAAGAAAAATTGTCTATATTAATGAGAGTTTAGGGAAAAGGGGAAAGTTCATATGTAATATTCCCTTTATATATATTATTTCTGCCTATCTATTAGAGAAATACAGGAAATTCTTTCTACCCAATGGGGTATTTTTGCATTTTGATGAAATTGACTTACAGCAATTTAGGGTTGTCACATTTGAAAAAGTTAAACTCTACGAAAGAAAAAGACATTTTGCAAAGCTCTTGTGCTGATTTGGTGTTGGTCCATACTTATGTATTTTCTCCATCTATTGTCTTTTCTTAGTGTTTGGTTTTATTGGTTGATTTTAATTTGTTTGTTTCATTGTTTTTTTACTTAGGCTTTTGGTTTGTTTTGGTTTTTTGGGGGTTTTGTTAGGTTTTGGGTTTGTGTTTGGTTTTGGGTTTTTGTTTTCCTTTAGGTAGCTGTTCTTACTCTATTCTATTCTTGAGAGTCAGATGTTCCTATTATACCTTGACTAATCCAGTTCCCTGTTAAAATATCTGAGTGAATACAGTGATCTTTTTAAAAACTAAATGACAGAAACTTTTAGGTAAAAAATGCCACTCTACTTTTAAAAAGACCAAGTTTCTTTTCCCTTTTTTACAGGTTTGGATATTTCTCTCTGCTGGGATATAAGAGAGGATAAATGTAATGGCCCAGACCATGTGAAACTGTGTTGATCTTCCAGCTGCAAAATGAATTGCTGCACTTTTCACAGATCACTGAACATTAATAAAATAATACCAGGCCTAAAATTTCAGAATTACTCAATTTCAGCTTAGTGGAATGGTCCTTCTGTGACCAATTCCAGGTTTCTTAGTTCTAAGCCTAGCAGAAGTGGCCACTGATTCAATCTTTTCTTCTTTTCCAGTACCTATAACCTGATTCTTGAAAAAAACACATTTTTAAACCCTTACAAAATTGCACTTCATTGAGATCTCCGCTGTCACTAAGCTCTGTTAACTGAAAAAAATTATTATAGTTTTATTTTTGAGGCTAATTATGCTTGCAAAGGATTTGTTTCAGTGGTGACAGCTCCTCATCTCTAACCAGCCTGAAAGAGGATGCACTATACTGGAGAGAGGTAGTACTCAATTTTTGAAAGAGCTGTAGGTAAGTACTGCTCCCTCCCACACAAGTCACCTCTCTGGTGTTTGTTAATTTGTGCAGAACCATTAAAAACTTGTATTTTTAAGCTCTGTCATTTTATATCACCACAGTGATTGTCTTGGGCAGGACACAAGGATGTGAAAACACCAAGGGCAGTATTTGTTCTGGTAAATATTTCTCTAATTGTAAGTGAAAGAGTTAATAAAGATTTGCAATACATTATCTAGTGTTGCTGTTTTAATTCTGTATTTTAATTTCCATTAATCTCAGAGAAAGTCTGGTTTAAATGGTCTAGAAGTTAATTTGTTTATATGTATGATTTGGTGTTTACATGTATTCTTGAGCCCAAAAGTAGGTATTGAATTCTATGTATTAACTTTTATATGCACTTATATATGGATTTATTTTATGAATACAGCCTCAGGCAGTACATAATAGCACCCTTTTTCCTATTTCACAGCAGATCTTGGCTTTGTAATTAACATTTGACAGTTCAAGTCATGAAAAATTTCACTCTAAGTTTTTAAAAAAATGTTTGATATGCATGCCTACAAAACCATTTATGAGCAATGTAAATTTTCATTCAATGCACCAAAAAAAAGTAAGGGCTGGGAAATATTTAAATCAAAGATAACTGATATTTGCATAGAAGATAAATGGATTGTGTTGCATAAATGATTTTGGGGGCTTGAATTCTGTGGAAGGTTAATGAAGGAGCATTCCTGGTTATTGCAAGGCTGCAATGTGAATAAGATTAAATGCATGGATGTGAATAAAACCTTTGAATTTTAAAGTTAATGAAACAAACAGAAACTGAGCACAAACAGAAGAACAAAAAAAAAAAAAATTATAGTTTCAGTAATTATCTTGACTTAGAGAAGATAAGCAAAGTAGGAAGAGACTGAGGGAGATTTAAGATGACCTCAAAATAGTTTTAAGTCAGCCAGATCGTAGTTGACTATCTGTTATGATTTCTTTGTTTCTCTTCTCTTTTTTGTATTTTGAAGATTTTCATTCACAGCAAGAAAGTTTTATCAGTCCATCCTCTAATTCTTCCAGTCCCTTAAAGGGTAGGACCATTGGAATTTCTATTTTTCAATAAAAAAGTAGAACACATATTTGGGGTATGTGTACTTTTAGCATAGATTTTCAAATATAATGGATAAACACTCAAAATGTGTGTTCTTGTGACCCTAAAGTATTGTCTATTTCATCATAAATCAATTTTCTCTTGATTTTGGAAGAGATACAAACAACAACAACAAACATACAAGATGCTCATTTTATTTACTGTCTAAGAAAAAACCACATGGATATAAATCTTGTATTGCAAGATGGATCACTCAATTATATTGTATCTGTGCTTGTAATTGAAGGCAGAACAGATGGTGAAGCCTTAGTGTAAAGCAATATGTCTATTAAAGTAGTCCCTCCTGCCAAGTAATAGTTACAAACTATGAACTGTCCACTCACCCTCTTTTCAGAAGGAACTGGCTCTCAGAGACAAGTACTTCTTGAGGAGAGTTAAAAAAAAATAAAATCCATCCCAAAAACACCCAAACACCAAAAAAAACCCACCCCCCAAACCAAACACACACACACTAAATGTAAATAGGGACTTTTAAAATAGGCTGCTAAAAAAATACAAAGTTAAGAATATTAACTATTTTCCATAAAAAGAACAAAACTCTAATATATCAAGATTTTGTAGGATACTCATAGAATTAGGGGTGGGGCAGTGAGAAAAGACAAAATGTGTGTAATTTTGCATTAAATAGACACACTTGTGAGCAATGTTCACAGGTTCTGATTTGCAATGATTCCTGCATTTAAGGCTGATGGATGAATCCCTGTTTTTAGGAACAGTCCTCAGCAAAATTTGACCTCACAGTCTGAAGTCACCATCAGATCAGAGCAGGCACAGAGGTGGCAGACAGGTGTAGAGGATACACCTAATTTCACCCCGTTTATCACACTAACTTTTGCAGACTGTACCTGCTCAGTCAGTACACATTAGTCAGCTGTTGTCAAGCAAATAATCAATGAGACACAAAAGGTTCAAGTATTTCCTTCACTGCCCAATAGCAAGAAAAGAATTTTTTAATAGAAATTTTTCTGGGGTTTTCTGGAAAGCTACATCTATTTTCCTCTGGGGTTTTTTGGTGTGGTGTTTTTTTAGTGGTGGTTTGTGTTGTGTGGGGTGGGGGTTTGTTTGTTTGTTTGTTTTCCCCCTTAGTCTTAACAAATGCATGGTCTCTTCCAGAATTTAGATTTTTATTTACTTGTTCTGTCATTGTCTTGGTTTGGAAAGACAGGTATCCACCAGGAAAAGCTGGAGTTTCCCGTGGAATGGAGATTGTAAACCCCTCACCTCCTCCAAATTATTATAATTTTGCAATTAAGGGCTTTCAGACAAAGATTTGGGAATAGGAATAACAGTTCTTTACTAAGAATATTAACAATACAAACGTAGTAGTTAAAAAAAGAAACAAACTATCCTAGAAACCCTGACAGAGTCAGAGCTACAACCTGACACCCTGTTGGTCAGGGTGTTGGAAGCAGTCCAAAAGTGAGTCCTCCTGGAGTGACAGGTGTGGTTCTGTTGGAGTAGAGATGGTCCTGAGAGAAAAGGGTCCAGTGATGGTGAGAAGAGTCCAGTGATGGTGAGAAGGGTCCAGTCTTCCTCCAGGAATCCAGTGGAACCAGATCCCCGGTGTCCCTGTGTCCCATTTTTTATCCAGGTAGGAATGGGTGGCTCCCCCACTGGGTGGAGCATCTCACAATGGGATGATGGAATGTGTCCTGTCATTGGTGAGGCTTAATGGCCCATTAGCAGAAGATATCCCCCAGAGGGAGGACAGGTGGTGAAAGAGATAAGAAACACCTGGTTTTAACAGCTGGCCCGTTATCAGAAGTCATCTGTTCCCATTCCCCCAGAGTCACAAGAGATAAAGAAAAACATCTCCCCAACTGCTTTCAACAGATGAAATACAATACACATTTTTGGTTCCATAATCCAAGACAGTCATATTATGCCGTGTTATGTGATATTTTATTTTATGTTATTTTATTTTATTTTGTTTTATTTTGTTTTATTTTATTTTATTTTATTTTATTTTATTTTATTTTATTTTATTTTATTTTATTTTATTTTATTTTTCCTAGAAAAATGGCATTTAGATGTTTCTGAAAAAGTACAAACAAAAAACAATCCAGCAGAAAAGCTCCATAACAATCTGATTCAAACTGACTAACATTTAAATTTCTTTCGGGATATCTTCACAAAGTTTAGAAGGACACTTTAACTATTTAAGTTCAGATTCATAGAGATTAGTTATGTCATAAGCATCAACAGTTTTATATTATTTTTTCTGTCAGAAAATGTAATTGCAATGTTTTATTTCTATATATTCACACCTACAATGAGCTCTGGAGATTGCAGTTTCATAGATGATCATGAATGATTTTCAGGTAAAGTAAAATCTGGTAAAAATGTGCTTATGTCCAAAAGAAAGATTGCACAGTCAGGGACAAGGAATACATTAGATATTTGTGTTAATTTCCCACAGTTCATGATTCCTGTTTTTCAGCAGGACCTCAGAGACTAAAATGAAATTCACTTGTCTTTTTTCATCCAGCTTGGTAGACAGCCTTCTCTTACTCAATGACACATTCTTGTTTCCTGGGACTCCTGCTTTATTTGTGTGCAGGAAGGGCATGAGACAAATGCGAGAGAAATGAATGTTTATGTTTAAAGTTTGGGTTGCAGGGGATGAAAGATGGGCTTTTTCCCAGATATGATAGAATTCCAGCCAAGCTCAAAATTGTAATACAATTGTATCTCAGTTACTTAAAAGATGTTTGCCTCTGATTCTCCAAATTTAACTTATGACACTTCTAATTCTGAATATGGATAGTTTTCCCATGGGTGTTTATAAATAATTTATCTCCTGTTAGTGTTTCTTTTCATAAAAACACAAATATGAAATGATATCCCATTGCTCTCTCACAATACCCCCGAAATACCTTTGAGAAAACTGCAAAGCTGAATTGTGGAAACAGATCTTTTAGAGAAGATGAAATAAGATCTCGGTGAATGTTTGAAAAGGCAGAAGCAGACAGAATCTTGCTAATGCATTTTAAAATAGCAAACTAATGCCTCTCACAGCTTTTAATATGCATTTTCTTCCCTATTCTTCTAGCCTGACATTTGGCAGAGAGATAAAAACACTAATTAGGAGTAGGTGTACGTTTGAAATGCTGGATTTCCCACATAGCTTATTCTCATTTTAAATTTCCAGCCTTATTCAAAGACCTGAAAGAAGAAAATTTACTGAAAGCAGGGCAATGTTTAGGCTGCAGACTATGACTGCTGTCACTAGAAATTTAGCTGTGATCATGGACCAGATCCTAAAATAGAAGCTAAATTCCCAATTAAAAATTCATTGAAATTTCAGCTTTTCAACTCTGAGTTAGTTGAAAACTAAACTAAACTAAAGGGATTCATTGCTGTTCAATTAATTTTTGGAAATAAATTTTAAAAAAAATCATAAAATATCTTCAATTATGGCTTAGCTTTTTTGGGATCTCAGAGCTCATCTAGTCCCACCCCTCCTAACATGGGCAGGGACACCAAGACCAGGTTGCTCCAAGCCTCATCAGTAAAATTTTGTAGCCAAGTCTTTGTCCAATAAAAAACCAGACTAAAACAAATATACTTAAGTGCCCAAAAGTAGATTATATATATTATATATCCATTAGAGAGCACAGCACAGTAACGGAAAACCTGCATTTAGAATCTAACCTTATTGGGCAAAAGGACAAACAATATTGTCATATTTTATGAGAGTTTTCTTTTTTTAGAAAATCAATATATTCTGCTTAAATTCCTCCCTGGGAGGGTGGGCAGGCCCTGGCACAGGGTGCCCAGAGAAGCTGTGGCTGCCCCTGGATCCCTGGCAGTGTCCAAGGCCAGGTTGGACACTGGGGCTTGGAGCAGCCTGGGATAGTAGGAGATGTCTCTGCCCACAGCATGAGGAGTTGGAAATTGCAAAGAATTGAATGTACAGGACACTCTCTCAGAGAGAATTAGGATCCTGAGCTACTCTGAGCTACTCTTCATTGTAATTTTCTCCTGCTCCAAATCAAACATTTGCTTATTTCCAAATATTGAAAAGAAGTTATCCTAGGACAAAAGCGAGACTGTAGAGCTGGGCAGGAAGCTAAAGGCCTGTTTACTTTCCTGCTTCCCTCCTGGCAGGAAAGGACTTCATTCAGAACAGATGGGGTGTTGTTGAGTGTTTTCACACCTGAGATTCCCTGTCACCAGCATAAATGTGAGGGGAATTATGCATGTCGTCTACTGTGCATCTCATTTCCTTCAGCTGGTTCCAGCTGGGCCTTGTTCTCTCTGCCCTTCACTTGTGTGGACACCTTCTTGAGCATATGCTGGGGAGAAAGGCATTAAACTGTATAAA
This sequence comes from Phylloscopus collybita, assembly GCA_027886175.1. NCBI lineage: Eukaryota > Metazoa > Chordata > Aves > Passeriformes > Phylloscopidae > Phylloscopus > Phylloscopus collybita. Next base: position 917,645 of record JAJNNQ010000124.1, read on the forward strand.
AACATCAACCCCCTTGATCTGTCAACGCAGAGAATTTATCCTAAGAATTTCTAATGCAAAGAACACCTCCCTTGAAAACTTTCTGTCTGAGGTGATTGCACCCGTCTTGCCTAACCCCACACCAGGGACACTCATAATGAACACTGTTCTTGCTTATATCTATACAAATTCTTGGCCAAATCTCTCTTCAATATGCCTTCTGTCACTGAGGTCTCGTGCCTTTAAAGCCCTTGAGGGCAGCGGGGATTTCTGCTCGTAAGCCAGGAGCCTGAATTTTTCATGATGTCTCCATGACCTCAAGGGAGGTGATTTGGTTTTAGAAACCCCTTGGAGTAACTGCTGCCCTTGATATCCATTTGACCAAGAAAAGGCATTTCCTACCTGACACAACAAAATCAGAGATGATCCTTCTGTTCCTCCCAGACTTCATGCTCCATGATAAGCAAGCTGTCTTTGAGAGACCAACATGTTAAAAAGTGATGGCAGAAGGATGGATCATTGCCCTGCAGTTCTATCAACATGGACAGAGTTCTAAAAATGTTTCACTCTTGCATTTTTTTTCTAAAACTTTTAATTTCATTTTGTTTCTACTTATGTTTACATGTTAGCAAAGACTAGGCCTTTATCAGTAAGTACATTCAATATATAAAAGGTAGATTTCTTACCAGATCAAAAAATGTTTTCAGGGTATTAATTCTTATTTTTTGCTGCTGCATCCATGTGATCTCTAGAATTACTACTTGATACATGATTCTGCATATTATAACACCTTTTATATCTGTCAAAAACTATACATTGTTCCTCTAAAAAATACCCAGTTAATTTTAGTTTCCCAAATTTTGTAAACATCAATACATGAGGGTCAAATTCAGATCAGACTTGTGTTTCCAGGAGATATTTTTGCAATAACTCCAATTTAATTACATTATTTAAAAAAAAATAAACTTCAAACAAACAAATATACTTCAAACAAACAAACAAAAAAACAAACTAGAAAGCAAACTAAAGCCCTCATTCACTCTGATACACTTTAACACAATTTCAATTTCTTTATGGGAGTATGAATTGTGCAGATATTTTTTGTTGTTTCGGGTTTTGAAAAACCTTTATTTGAATCAAAAGCTGTAACTGATTCTCAGCTCGTGAAGTCCCTTAAGCAAAATGTTTTTCAAAAATAAGATGAAAAGGCCATACAACACTAAAAATGGCTGCGAGAGTCCAAAATGTTGGGGTTTTTTATTCTTATAGGTATTTGATTTTGCTATGAATAGTTTTCATAGTTTGATGCCTCAAGTTCTTTGCAGGAATTAAAAATTCCTTTTCTGAAAAGCTGGGTCATCATCGGGGTCAAAAGACTTTGGAAGCAGAATTTTCCTCCTGAGGGAGATAGCCCAAGGAGCAGAGTGATGTAAATCTACATCTGTTGAAGGAAAATATTTTATAGGAAAATAAAAGAAATAAACCAATGAACAAATATTCTGAGTACGGCTGTGCCCAAACAATGGGGAATGCAATACCTGCAAGAAAAGAGCTTGATATACATGACTTTCATCATCAATTACACTGATTTTCTTTAAAATAGAGTACTTAAAAAATTGTTACTGAGTTGCTTGCCTGAGGAGAAGCTGTGGTGGCTTGAATGCGGGGCTGTACATCAGTAAAGTGACAGAAGAGAGCCATTGTACTCAGTTGTCACCATTCAGCACTTGGAGTGCTGCAGATAAGTTGTGAGGGCAAACGATCCCCGTCACACCACAACCTTGTGCTTCCATCTGCAGGTTCAGTTCTGCCATCATCCACCATCCCCAGCCCTCATGGCTCAATTTCTATTATTGTGTTATCAAACAGGCACTTGCTTTTTGTTTATTTTTTCCTTGCAGCAGTGTCAAGATTTTTATCAGACATCCAAGCTCTGTCAAACAGGTGGTGAAGACCTAAGATCTTCAGGTGATGTTGCTGTCACAGCACGAAGCTCCTTTCTCTCCAAGCTCACAAAAAAAATAAAGTCATTCACCTCTTCAATACCTAAACACCAGTTGAGCTGTTGTGTTGTCCACACTACGGGATCTAATGGGATCCAGGGGTGCATCAGGAGCTGTAGCCAGCAGGTTAAGGGAGGTGATCCTGCTTTTTGGAAGGACATAAAGAGCAGTTTCCTGTCAAAGCTACAGGGAGGAGCTTCCCAAAAGAAAAGCCAGCCAAGAGTGGCAACTTGAGAAAAGCACAGAAGGGAGGAATTTGTGACAGGAAAGTGCTGGTTCGTAGTCGAGGTGAGGATTATTCCGCACATCCTGGTTCATGCATCCAGACAAGAATTCCCACTGTGGCAAACTGTGGGAAAGGGAGGCATTGCTCATACACAGACCACCCCGAGTTGTGTGCATGGCTTCTGTGACCAGCAATGAGGACTAAAGCACCCCCAGCCTCATTCCAGGGATCTTCCACCAGAGGACTGCTCATAATCCACAGATGTTAAAAATTCCCCTTTCAGGGTAGATGCCTGGACATTCTCACCCAAACCTGAACCTGTGTCCATGAAACTTTTTGTCTCATGGGCTACACCCACCTTTGGTGGATGACACTTCTACCACAGATATTAAAAATCGCAAAAATCAAGTCTCGCTTCTGCATCCAAGGGTGGTGAGATGTTTCCTCTCCCCTATCTGCTCTTATCCTTCCTTTCTCTTTCTTTTCCTTATATATTTTCTTAACTGCTATTTTCACATTCATATTGGTTCGCTTCTACAGATAATAATGATCAAAAAATCTACATACTTCCTTTTCACTGCAACCAAATTGTTCTGAAATCATCTAGAGAAGACAAGGCTGAGAGGGGATCCCATCAATCCATACCAACATCTCCAAGGGGTGCCAGAGGATGGGGCCAGGCTCTGTTCAGTGCTGCCAGTGCCAGGATGAGGAGCAATGGCCATCAAATGAACCCCAGCAAGTTCCAGCCCAGCAGGAGGAAGAACTTCTCTCCATGGAGGGGCAGAGGCCTGGAACAGCTGCCCAGGGAGGGCCTGGAGTGTCCCTCTCTGGAGCCATGCCAAGCCCAGCTGGACACCTTCCTGTGTCACTGCTCCAGGGGACCCTGCCTGGGCAGGGGCTTGGGCTGGGTCAGCTCCAGAGGTCCCTTCCAATCCCAAATAGTCTGGGATTCTGTGATTTGGGGATTCTGAGATTCTGGTATTCTGGCATTCTGTGACAGTAAATGCAGTAAATGCTAAGCATATGCATACAAGATTTATTTTTTCCCCATGGTAGTAAACTCCTGTGGCTCCCTTTCTTTCTCTTTCTTGACAAGATTAACAAAAATGCAGCATTTTTAGGCATAACAGCAGGCTTGGGTGAAATGGATGTGAAAGTACTGATTAAAAAGTAATTCTGTTGAGTGCACACCCTGGAAGAACAAGACATTAATTAATTAGACTACCTACTCAATGAGAGATAAGTAACCAAGATCACAATTATCTTTTCATTCTGTATCTGGACAGTGCTGAGTTATAATGCAAATAAGTAACAATATTAATTAGCAATTGTTAATAAAACTTTGTTCTGATTCTGCTCTTACAAGCATTTCTAGTATTGTCATGAATAACTTTACCTGAGATTTTCTAAAACCTTTAGAAATCATGTCTAGTGCAAACCATGTAATGCACTTTTTTATTTATTTGTTTGGTGTTTTCAGAGGAGATAAGGAAGCTTTCCAAGTGGTGAAGCAAAATAGAAGTTCTGGATTCCTTTGTTCCCCTAGAAAGCCCCAAATACCGTATAAAAAGAAAGGGAATGTCTCTTTCAAGTAAGACAAGCACGTGTTTTAAATTTTCAGATTCATGTTACTTTTTTCCTCCTATCAAACTGATGATTAAAAAATGTGTTTTCTTGAGTTTTGCCTGATTCTGAGGTACAAAATACCCAGGATAACTTTTTTTTTTTTTCTTTTTCTTTTTTTTTTTTTCTTTTTTTTTTTAACTGAGGGCAAAGGAGGATTGCTTTTGCCACGTTCCTCTTTAAACCCCCACATCCTTGAAGTCTTCCCTGATAAGAGGAAGGGATGCCAAACCCAAGTTTTTTTCTAACTTCTTGCACTCAATCACAGCCCTGCTGAGGAATACACACTCCTGGCCTGGGAAATACAGATAACATTTTGTCCAGAGCACATGCTGATTAATACAGATGTACCTCTCCATCATTAGCTGCTGTAATCTGCTGGTCTGTTGCTCCCAGATGTTCTTCAAAGATGCCCTGAAATTTCTGTGCAAACATCACAAAACCTCATGTTGGTTGGCAGTGAATTAGCTGAAAAAAATCCAATCAAGTAACACCCTATGTCAGCTGATGCATCATAGTTCAGATGTGGGTTTAATTCCGAGGGCTTAGCAATAAAAGAGTCTCCCTGTTTCCAGAACCCCTTGATTATTATCCTCTGTACAAAACTAGGAATGCCAAATTGCTATTACTATGAATTTATAGCTATTTAAGTTATATCACAAAAAATATTTATATTATTTATATTTATATTTATATTTATATTTAGATTTAGATTTAGTTTTAGTTTTAGTTTTAGTTTTATACATATATTATATATAAAGAATATAAGTATATCATTATATAAAATATATATTTATTTTCAAATATAGAAATATGTATATCATAGGATATATGTAATATATATTTTTTATTTATTTTTTAAAATATAAGTATATTTATTTGAATTATATATAGTTCTTTGCCAACTTTTATTTTCACTTTACATTGAACTAAGCCTCCCAAAAATATATTTATATATTGTTAAATTATATATAATATGGTACATTATATATAAATGCAATATATTACTCGAATGTGCAATATATGATGACATATTTGTATTAAAAATTTCAAATTATAAATTTAATTATAGAACCTAATACAAACTTTGAGGCTATAAATTTGTCAGGGATGCCCCTGAAGGTCTAAGACTGAGGTCAGCAGAAGTCTGTAGCAACATAATCATACAATGGAAAACTATCTGTGATTTTGTTAATAAGAACCCTCAAACTCAGTCATGTTTGGGGGCTTGTTATTTTTCAGGAGGTATATTTGGTTTTGGGGTTTTGTGGTTTTTTAGGGTTTTGCTTTTTTGTTTGGCTAGGGGATTTTTTTGGTTTCTGTTTGTGTGTTTGCTTTGTTTTGGGTTTTTGCCCATTGATATTTGTTAAGCAACCATTTCTTTCTGAAATATCTGTTAATTTACTATTGGGTAGACATTTTTTGTGTTATCTGGAGGCAGAAGCATAATTAACAGTAAAATTTTACCAAAGTGTATCCACAGTAGGTAAATGTTTTCTCACCTCCGAGGCTCATGGCACAACACATCAAAAACTAGACAGTATTTAGGAGTGAGGATGTGACAGTTCTGACTTATTTTTCTCTCTGCCAGGGTCAGGATTAATACACAGGAAAGGTAGTTTTTGTGTTTGGACTTGGACATTAATTATTTCTTATCTATTTACAGATTCACAAGCTGTGAGCTTTAACTAGCAAGTTAGAAAATGAAGGTAAAATGGAGCCCTTTTAACTCTTTCCAAGGCTATTTAAGTACTAATTACCCAAAAATGAGATGACGCCTATATTATTTATATTTTTCACCCAATAATGACTGTCCAAGGCTCTCAATGTGAATCTTTTTCACCCAATTACAGAAAACCACCCAAACCCATGAAGATGAAGGAAAAAGAAGGTGAAGAGGAAGGACTCAGCCAACGCCCAAAGTCCTCCATCTTAACTCACATGTATTACTACATACTAAAATCCCAAAATACAAGTTTCCAGAATTCCAACATCAGGAAATATATTTTAATACATTTTAAAAATTGTTTATTTTCTGTGCTTCTGAATAGTAACTGATATTTGTGGAGCATGTCCAGAGAAGGGAACAGAGCGCTGGGCAAAGGTCTGGAGCCCCAGGAGCAGCTGAGGGAGCTGGGAAAGGGGCTCAGCCTGGAGAAAAGCAGGTTAAGGAGGGACCTTGTGGCTCTGCACAACATTTAGGAGCCAACAAAATTTTGTCCTGTCTGGATAGATCCATGTTTTTCTGCAAGGGTCAATGAGAGAAATACCAACGAGAAGTGACAAAGTTTGGGAATACATTCCTCTTGCCCAGACCAGGACCGGTGAGGTGTTTGTCACAGCTTAGAGCAAATTCAGAACACCACAAAACACCTCTGCTGTTGCACAGATAAGACTCAAAAGTTGACCATTTCATCCCAAACAATGGAGAGAGGCAAAGAGAAATAAAAAGCTAAATAGTGCAGTGTGCCAAATAGAAAAGTGATTCTGAAAACTGATTTTTTTTTGTGCCAAAAAAAAGCTTTACTTTTTTCGTTCCTTTATTTCTCTCTAACTTTACAGGTATAGCACCAGCTAATTAAGCCTCCTCCCCCTAAGCTTAATTGTTTCTTGCCAACTTTTTATTTTCTTTCTCGAGAAGTGAGAGCTCATCAGCTAAGGCTTCTATAAACCTCACAGTTTTAGTCTTTGAAGTCATCTTAAATGTGTTTACAGCTGATTATGAATAAAAAGAGAGAAACAAAAAGGAAGAAATAATCAAAATACTTTCAGGACTAGTGTCCACATTCAAAGTGATTAAAAATAAAGAGAAGATTTTTTTAATGTTTTATCAGCTAAATGTTGTCAAATAGCTGCTCTTGTGATTTTGGGATCACAATTTTAGGAGAAAAGTGGAGGGAGGACTTTCTTTTCAAACATTTCTTATATTTTTTTCATACATACCAAATATATTCAGTTTACAACTTAAATATTTTTAAGAGCTGTAGTTTCAGAACACTAATTATCCTATGCCTAGTGTTGTTTCAGCAACGCTACCAATTATAGAAACTTTATGTTTCATGCTCTGAAAGGTTATTTCAAAAGATGGAGACAACAAAACAAGGTGTTCTGGTTTTTTGTTTCCAAAATTACAGTTCAGTACTTGAAGATTACTCAATATACTTTAAAGACTTGAAAATGCTGTGTGATTAAAAAGTTTTGAAAACAATGACATAGATTTGGTAAATGTAAGAAAGAAAGATATTCAAATTTACATATATATTATCACATTCCTTTTTCTTTTTTTCCCCTACTGTCAGATTTTTTTCTTCATTTTTTGGGGGGCAATTACTTTTGTTTAGACCTCCTTCTTCTGGCTCCCAGTTTAACTTCAATTTGACTCTGCATTTCTAAACCTAACTTCATTTTCATGTTTCAAAATCTGTGTCATTACAGTGACTGCAGGAGTCTGTGCAAATTCCTGCCCCTCTACTTGAGACAAACTGGGAGCCCTGATTAGAGAAGTTAAAATCAAGCTCATATGAAGTTTTAATTGATTAACCTGAAAGTGTTAAACTTAGTAATAAATACAACCAGTTCTTACCCATGCTCTGGTACAACTTGGTCATGGGGTGAAGTCTTTGTGGAGTGTTAAAATCACCCTACGAAGCCTTCAGTTTACTTTTAGGAATCAGCCCCTGTGTCCTCTTGTATCATAGACATCTACACATAGATACATGCTGGCAGGAGTGGGTTTTAGCCTTTATGGTTGCCCTCTAGCTGTGGTGAGCCAAATTTGTCTCCATTAGACCTAAATCTCTATTTCTTCCTAAGACCCAAAAATCAAGGTGAGGACATCTCCAAGGGCTGGATCAATTCAGTCCCAATTCTTCCCCAGTCTGAGTGAATTCACTGACAGCTCAGAAATGTAATGGAGTGACAAATAAAGAGCATTATTAATTTTTTTTTTTTGACACATTAGATGTGTCAAACTGTTTGCCACATCCTTTGGAAGAACTGCAGTGGTTGCACGAAAATCAAGAATCAAATTTCTCAGTAACCTTCAGTAACCCACCAGACCTTCCTTCTTCTCAACTCTGTGTTTTATTCTGTATAAACCACTCCATTCCATCAGTGCAACTGCTGGTTATCCTCCTTCATCCTTTCATTGCCAGATACCTGGGTATACTGAATACTAACTAAATCATCCTCTCAGCTGGGAAAGGACATTATCTGCAAGATTTGCTGCTGCCTTTCTGTCAAATTCAGCCTCCTGCTCCTGTCTGCACTGACAGAGCATGTTACCCACCTGGCATTTTTCTTGGTTTAAATTCAGATTGCTCCTAGCTTGTACATCAAGAGACAGATAGGCATAATGAAACCCTGAAACTTAGTCGAAGTTTCTTATTAATACCTGTGCAAGGGCAGCTCACCTCCTGAGAGAAAAGGCCATTTGTGTGGTAGGATTCACAGCAGACAAACTGGGAGCTGGATCATGAATTTATGTTCTATGCTTATGCTCCAAGGTTTGATAGATATTTCTGCTTTAAAATAAGGTCTTAAAAAGAAATTAAATTGAAACACAGGAGTATGTATTTCCAAGCAATGCCAGGAGAAGTCACTTAAAATGGATGAAAAAGTATTGTGTCTCTTTCTAAAATTATTTTTTTATGCCTGTTTTCCCCAAGCTGTAAGACTGTGTATTTGCTGAAGCAGAAATGGTGTACATAGTTTAAGCCATAATTTATTACTTCAGATTAATTTCAAATTTTGGTAGTTTTAAGTCCTTCTGCATCTGGAAATGATATAAAGCCATCCTTAGTCTCCAATAATGAGAAAAAATGGCTCATTTTTGTAGCTTGCTTAATCCCATAGTATAGGCATGTGCATTGTGTGGCAGATAACAGGTAAAGACATTTAGCAATGTCTCAGTTCTTTGAGGGAAGCAGAGCTGAATTATCAGACACAACAGGATGCTCACACAGACAGATAGCACTGCAGGAGTGTTGTGAAGGTGTGCCTTCAGTATTATGGTAACCACACTCCCTTTTCCATTGTCAGCAGCAAAAGTGTGTAAAATCACTGCTGCAACCCAAAAAATTCTGAGTGAAATAGCATATTCTGGAGCACATGTAACACCAGAAAAAGAAACAAACCCAGATTTAGGAAACAGTGGCAATTTGAGCATTCCATACATTAACACTGCAACTTGTAAAGGGTGCAGTGCGAGGAGATATCACCAAGGTCTGAACACCACAGTGCTGGGCAGAAAGGAGATGAATGAAGTGGAGACCTGTTTATTCATGCTTGAAGGGGTTATGGTGGCTCAGCCTTCTGACATGCTCTATTTTCAGGGTTGGTTCCCAGAAGAACTACAGAACTGCAAGCTGGAGAAGACCTGCTGCCCAGCCAGAGTGTGTAATGACTTTTTTGTTTTATTTTCTTTTTTTTTTTTTCTTTTGTGAGTTACAAGAATAGCAAATAGGTCTAAAATTAAGAAATTGTCCCTTGGAGTCTTTGGAAAACATACTTGTACCAGTGCAGCATAGGCAGGGTTCTGCTGATTCCTGTTTTCTTACTTTAAAAATTGCTGTTAGCAGCTAGTTTAACTGAACAAAATGCACTCTTAATAATTTTGCCTGCTATCCTCTCAATCTGTTTAACATCTCAGCAAGATTAATATCTTTTATATCTGTACACAAACTGGAATCAATATTGCTACTAACTGGAAGGTGGCTTCTGTGAAAGACATTAGTGTAAAAATAATAAAAAAACCCACTTAATTCAAGGAGGAATTAAAATATGAAAGTTTGGCTCAGTCCATTTAATTTTTTCTATCAGCTGTCTATGGAAAATGAACTCTTTTGCCTCCAGTTATGGCTGTGGCTGACTTTACAAAGTGTCTTTTACATTTAATTCAAATTCACTTTGTAGAGTTAATGTGCAGGTGATGATGTGCAGAGATGCAGCCCAAACGTGTAACCTGAAAACTGAAAATTAAGGGTGAGAAAGCACATTCTGCTGATGCATAAAACAGAGAGGACACAGATCTTTCCAGGTTTTTGAAACTGCAGCGTTTAGGATGTGCAATGAACTTTCTGGATGACCCTGCATAAATATATATTTTTATCTCTTCTACAGATATGGGGTATCATTGCACCAATGACTTATATGAGTGTGTAAAATATATAGAAGAATATATAGAATATATATATTTATATATATATATATAAATATATAAAGCATATAAGGTTGGAAGGATAAAAAAAAACTATGTTGGCTGTCTGCTAAAAGTTTTTGAGAAAAAATACAATAGACCAAACCCCCAATTACAACCATTTTCATCCTTTTTGGTTTTACTGCTGCTTTCAGCAGAGCTCTGTCGAATTAATACTATTTCATCAGTCTGATTTAGACCTGGAACTCATTCCTAAGCCTAGATTTAGTTGCCTGACTCAGTCATTTATTTAGAGGTGATGAGAAGAGAAGGCTGTTGCTGCTGCTCTGTTGTCCAGGAGTAACAGCTGGCATTTCCTCCTCTTGAAAGGATTGCCAAGGACAGAAATACATGGAGCAAAAGACTCAGAAATCTGCCCGAGCAGCTGTCACTGTGATGAGCAGAGCGCAGATACGCAGAACACCACTTTGGTTTGCCAAAATCCTCGGTGGTTTTGGCATCTCTTCACTGTAAAACGGGATGGTGGCAGTGACAGCAGTGTCAGGCACCCCTGCAGCCAAGGAGAAAGAGGCAATTTCTTTTATTTTGGCTATTCTGAGGTGCTGCCAAGGGATGGCAGAGGCAAGGCAGGCACCACCATGCCTCGGTGGTTGGATCATTCTTTAATTTAATTTAGCTCCACTGTCAAACCAATGTGAAACAACCAAATTTTCACAGTGGGGTGGCAAGAAAGAGATATTTTAAGGAGCAAGTTCCCAGCTCCAGGGAGAGACATTCAGAAGAGAGATTTAGGAAAAGAGGTGGGGAAAAAAAAATCTGAGGTTTGCCAGCTGTTTCTGTATAAAACAAGTTACTATTTGGAAATGTACCACTTTAGAAAGGATTGGGTTTTTTTTTGTTGAGTTTGTTTTTTCCCCTTTTTTAAAAATTTATGTTGGTGCAGCTTTCATAAAAGAAGTTTCTTGCAAAATCATGGCAGCTAAGTTTTGCCATTATCCTTAATGGGGGTGATATTTCTTCAGTGAATTGCAGACAATTCACTCTATTTGCAGACTTCATTTCAGAGTGGGAAGGAATTGCCTTTGCCTTGTTCTCTGCCAAAATGGAAGGGACAATCTGACCTGGTTTTTCCATAACAGACCAATCATTTCAATGTCTTGATTGCAATGCATGGCCCAGATGGACTTTTCTGCTATAGGACATGGGCTAAAGATCATTTATCTTTTATTTTTGAAGTGCAGGTCATTAGTCAGGAGTTAATGTTGAAACCCCATTGACAAGTGGTGAGAAAGCTCTGAAGCTTTTCCTTTTTGACTGCTCTGTAAAAGGCTTATGCTGGGCATGCAAATGGAAAATAAAGTTCTACGATACATTATTTTGAAAATATGATTTTTTTGGACAAAGTACAAAGTTTGTAATCATTAGGCCCCTAAGCACATCCATAAAAATAAGAATCCAGAAGAAAAAAAAACCCAACAAACAAAACCAAAACTGAAGGTGTTGCTTTATTATTTGTTTGTATACAACTAATTAAAAATAAGTATAAAGGGGCACTAGTTTTTGCAAATAATTATATAAAGTTATAGTCTTTACCCTGTATTTTTCTGGATACAGGAAGGGACAAAACCACCACAATCACCATGTAAAAGGGAAGTATTCCCTGAAGGAATGCCAAGAAGAAATAAAAAGGTGATCATGGTGTTGTGAGAGGAGCTATCCAATGTCCCTGGGTTGGCAACTTTCTCTGGGCAATGCACAGCAAGAGTAAAAGGAAATTAGCAAAATGTAATGATGTGTAAGGTACAGGATGGGGAAAACAGCAGAAAACATAATGACACATTATAAATCAGTGACTTCCCAGCATCTGGGATAACATTTTGTATATTCCAGATCTGAAAATAAACAGCAGAAGAGTGTAAGCCTTCCAGAGAAAGGTGATTAGAATTACTTAATACCCAAAACTCTCCTCTGAAGAGAGATTGAGAACACATGGCTGGTTTATTTTAAAGAGAACATAAGAAGAGACAAAATAAAAGTGTATTACAGTGAATTTCATAAGAACTACAGGACAGAAGATCAAACAGGGTCACACTAGTGGTTATCACTTTTTCAGATTTCCATTTTGGAGAGACAGCACCACTGAAATCCGATACAACACAGAGGTCATATTTTTTTTATTTCAAGAGAAAGCTTACCTTAAAGACCAAGAATTTTTGATATTTAAGCAGGAAGATGCTTATTTATACAGAGGTGTAAAGGTAGTCTTTGGACATATGAGACAAAGGCTTGGAGGGGGAAAAAAGGCACAAACTGCCCTAAAATAATGGTCACAATGGCAAAGCCACACAGGAGTACCACCAGATGCAAACAGAAATACCAGGATGAACCAAAAACTAATGAATAGCAAACAAATCATGTGATCACTGGTTTTAATTTTGCTATTAATTTTGCTGTTATTATGTGCAAGTGAATTACTACAATATTTTAATGCTGTTCTAATTTTTGTTTTAGCTCTTCAGGTGAAAATTTAGGGGTTATTTTATGCAAGGTATGTGTGCTACAGTTTCTTAAAAATCTTTCCAATGACTCTCTTTTAAGGATTTCAGAATTTGCAAAATGTTTTATATCACTTGAACAGAACTGGTGTATAACTGAGATGTGCTCCCATCCTATTAGGATTTTTGTAAACAAACAAACAAAAAAAAGCGTGAAAATGTAAAAAGTTTCATCTGGTTTCTGAAGTTTTATCAGGTGTAGCTTGTTTTTAAAAGAAACCCGCCTGAAAAATTCAATATTCACAGACTTTTTAAATAAAATGAGTGATAAATAACCCAAGAGAGATTCTTCATTTTTCTCAATAATGTATATATGATCCATTAATGTAATGAAAATTATGCTTTTCTCACATCCAGATTCTAACTCTTATTCTCCAGTTTCCCTTATCTGAGACATTTTCTGTTTACAATTCATTAAAAATGTCACAACAAATTGTTGTGCTGAAACACAAAAACAATGATTAAAAGCAAATTTATCCTCAAGAGAAAATATTCCATATTACCAATTTTGAGGACACAATTTGTTTTAATGTACACTTCAAAGAATATGAGTAATTTTATTTTTTGTATGTATAAAACTTTTTTTCTTCTTCATGTTTCTAATGATGTTACCAGATTTCAATTAACATTTAATTTTCAAGTCCTTGGTATAATGAATCTTGCATAAAATCTGTTTATGTAAACCAGACTACCATGAAGAAATAAAGTATTTGTTGTTAGTTGCTCATAAAAGATCACTTCCAGGCCATTGGCCTACTTGATATCATGTCATTGACTCTATCAAAACATTCCCATTGCACAATACACTCTTCTTCCCTGCTGTTCTCATAATATTTTAATTTTTCAATCCTATTAGTTTTCCTTTGGACAATTTTACTCCTCTTTTTCAACTCTAGAATAGAAAAATATGGTTGACTGCAATACCTGATGGTTGTTGTTCTGCTCCCAAGCCATTCTCCAAATTTATTTGACCCACTAAAACATGAGAGTTCACCAAAAATAGTTTATTTTTCTGTAATTTCTATGGTCTTAGCATCAGTTAATTCTCTCCCTCTTCATAACTCTTATTTTTCAGTTCTGAAATAAAGTAAATCATCCTCCAGACAATCCAAATTTTATATTTATATTAAAACTGAGTGCCATATGACAAGAAAGAAAGAGCCTTAAAGACAGGGAATTAGTAAATACAGGGGAAACACACCAAGAGATCAAGACAGAAGAGTGTCACTAAGAAGTTCAAAGGAGAACAAAGAATTTAACATGGAAATGTTGGTAGATTTCATGATAGAAGCTAAAAAAAATTCCATTCAATGGTACAAAGGAATTAAGAATTCTTTAAGAACAATAAGCTAGAAAACTAAAGTAAAAGAAGAAAAATAAATGAGACTTTTTTTTCTTTAACCTTTTATTAAATGTGAACAAAAATTCTTAAAGGTGTGAGTTTTGGATTTGCTTTTCATTTTGCTTTTATTCTTTTACATTGTTTTTATTCTTTTCCATTACTTTTTCTAAACAGCTGAAGGAGAATACCACTGACTGTATCAGAAAAAGCAAGGGGATGTCTGTCCTTGTAAAACCTACTAATATTAATTATTCAACATGTGGTCATATTTGTAGCAATCATTACCTCCTGTGTTTATAGCCCATGCTGTATCTCAGGACCTGATACTCTTTCTGAAATCAAAAAACAGAAATACCTTGGCTTTCTGAATCTTGAACCAGATTATGTAATTTCCTTCAAATATTGCAAGATTAATTCACAGATTAATTCACTCCACTATCCTGAATAGAAGGAATTATCATAAAGGCATTAATTTTGTCTTTTGGAAATACAAGAAATTGTGGGAAAATTCATGTTTTAGTCAGCTACTTGATAGTCAGGCTCCTAGGTAGAAAATTTAACTAGAATATGATACTTTATTGGCAAAAACCTAGGATATTAACATTTTAACATTCTTCCTGCCTCCCATAAGATGATTACAGGTCACATCTTTATTTGCACTAGTAGTGATTTGAATTCTAATATTTTATATTTGGCTGAAAAAGGGTATCATGGAGTAGATTACATATATAGAAATTTGAACTCAATTTCTCTTTTGTCTGCCCTACTAAATTGTTTGGCTCCTCATTGAATAAGTGATTTACTTTTTATTCCACACACATTTTGGTTTTGTATCTTCCTAGCAAAAAGATGGTGCTTAGTGCAATCTAAGATGAAGAGCTGTGACATGACTGTCACATCATTTACTAAGCAGAGTAAGCAGGGGAGTAAGTTCATTAAGTCATGAGTAGTTGCTGCTCAATATTTGGAGGGATAAAATACACTTTCTCCCACACTGTGGGATCACTCTTTACCAAAATAATCTCATCAGTATGCAGATTACATGCAGATTATTCCACACTGTGTTTTCAAGATCCTTGATTTCTTCTTGCTATTACTAATAAAAATTATTTTTTCGGAAACTGAAGAACTAAAGAAGAAACAAGTTGATTTCTTTCCCTCCTTTTTATTTTCTAATATTTCCCCTTAACATATTTTCTGCATCCATGTTTTCTACACCTGCAGAATCTCTGCAAACTTTATTACTTTGGAGCATGTTTCATCCATTTTTCTTTAAATATTTTTTTTCTTTAAAATAACAGACCTAAAAATCTATGCATTTTATAATGTTTCTTCTGTATTGAAAGCCTAACCATAGGTTTTTAAGCTGTACCCACATTAACCCTTGCCCATAAGAGGGTGAAAGCCTCTGACTTTTAATTTAGTGGTTAAGATTACAGAGCTTCTCTGTAACCAGGTGCTTTCCCTTCTTTATCTCCAAAATATTTTCAGGAATACTTTGAAAGGAAGTTTGAAGTGCATTTATGAAAAGTTGTCATTTCAGGGAAAGTCTAAAGCAAGTGGCAGAGCTTCTCTGGGATGTGTCTTTATTAAAAATGAATGGTTTTATTACTATTATTATTTTTGTCAAAAATGTGCTAACTCCGAAGAGCTTTTCATTTTCAGAGGGATGAAAGCAACTCGAAACTTGTCACCAAGAGCCAGCCCTTTCCCACTTGTGATGGTCTGTGAGCACCTTTACATGGAGCCCACCATAAGTTTTGACCCAGAAAAGGAAAGGCTTTTGTTGGGAGCAACTTATCTAAAAATACAGAGCAGAAAAAATGCAGGTAATTTTTTAACAAATAGTTGGCAGATAGAGTTAGGTTGTATATTTAGTGCAATTTTAACTCCTGAGTGACAAACATAAAGGCCACAGCAGCTCAGCAGCTGAAAACCCTCAAGGTTTTTATCTCCTGCCCCAACTTTTTCCTGAGTTTTGCCATGTCATAGAGAAAGAATTTATTTCCTTATTTACATGGTCAAGTGACCATTGTTAAAGCACAGCCACTCGCATTTTAAGAAGAAAAATGGGTGGTTTTTAAAAAATTTAAGTGGTCAACTCTGATAATAGCCAAAGCCACAAAAGGCAATACAGAGGGTCAGTTCTGCATCAGCAGTGTTTGTAAAAAAGCAGAATTAACCCTTCAGGATATGTTGTTTGGCTTTGTTGGTTCTGGTGAATCTGGAATGAGGGCTGTATCATTTCTCACTACACAAATCTCCCTCTAAACTTTATGTCTTGCACCATTTATTTTAACGGTGTTTATTTTTGAATGAAAAAAATAGAAAAATTAGATTGAAAAGACATCAATAAAGCCACCATTTGTTTTTCTAAACGTGAAATTATAAAGGAATATTCCAAAATGCAGAGATTTTTAGGTCTTTTACTGTAAAGAAAAAAACCCAAACAGTTAAAGGGAAGTGGATGAAACATGCTCAAAAGTAATAAAGTTTGCAGAGAGGTTTCAGCAGGTGCCCCGCTGATAAGCTGCAGTTTAAAGTCTTAAAAGGTCATTTGTAATTCATACATAGACCTACATCTGTGCTGCCTGTACTCTAAAAGGTTGTGTGCAACAAGGCAGAAGAAGAAATTATTTCAATCTTCTAAATATTGTTCTGATAGAACCTTCTGAGACAAAAAACCATTAATTTAGCTCCTGCGCCACCCAGAACATTCTGTTGCTGCAATTATTTGCATATTTTACACGGTCATGTGACAGACTGTTTAAAATACAGAGGATCACCAACAATAGTTTTTCCATGGTATAGGAAAAACCTATAGGAAAAAAGCAGGTCATTTGAATTTCTAATCAAAATATCTGCAGAGATAGGTTCTATTATTCTTTTGAAAATGAGTGTACTTGAAGAACAATAATATACCTTTTTTGTTGTTGTTGTATTTAAATAGTCTTTGGGTGTAAGCGTCATAAACATCTACCCAGTGCAAGCAAATTACTTTGACATTAGTGCAAAATTAGGGAGAGAGAGGCAGAAATAGAGCCTGAAAATGTGTAAGAGCTGGTCCCATTCCCAGCATGAAACCACCCAGCTTTCAAACAGGGCTTATTGATGCACTGGCACCTGAGCTCTGATGTGCCATTTTGGCAGCAGAACAGAAAACAAACTCCTTCCCACCAGAAATGCTGCTTTTGTTGGTGGCATCTGAAAGTGGCAGCCATGAAAAGCTTTTGTGCTGGCTCTCCAAACCATAATTTGCCATTAAGAAATGAAATTTTAAGCAGACATCCAGGCTTTGTTGAGCTGATCAGGCAGTGGGCAGAACATTTCCTGTTAGATGACATAAATTATTAAAATGTTGCCTGGATTAAAAAAAAAAAAAAATCACTCACTAGTGAGCTTTAAAGAACGAAAATTTGCAACCTTGGCAAAAATGCTCCTCATATTTCATTTAATATGATAATGTGGCTTCATTACTTTCTAATTGAATTATACTTTGCTAAAAACTTGACAACTAAGATCCTAATTTTATAGGGAGCCATTTCACAATGCAAGAAGTCGTAAGTGATCGACTAATTGGAGGAGCTTTCTGAATGTCAAGCATTATGTAAAAGAAAGTCTTAGTCTATTTAACCTGCTCTCCTAATGTAATTTTGTGAACTGTGTCCAGAGAGTTTAGTAGAGTATGCTGAGTTATTGCAGTGATATGGCAAGTAAGATTTCTCCAATGAGAATTCTTATTTTCTTTCTCCTGCCTTTAGTGTTTGTTACACTAGCATTGAAAAATCATTAAAAATCCACTGTGCCACACAACTTGAAAACTGTGTTTACTGTTTTATTCAATGGAGCTTCTTTTAATACAAAGGAAGTTATTATTTAAAACTTGTAAATATGTGAATCTAATAATTTTGCTACTTTGGAGGAATTAAATTTCCCACTTGGGTTTCTCTCTTTGTCTCTCCCCTTCAATCTGGACCAGTAAATAATTGTGCTACTTTTTTTTTCTGTCCTTTTCCAGCTAAGAGCTCTCTGTATGATTTAACAATAAAGTAACAAACTCATTCTTTGACGTGTGGCTTTTTTTCAGCTGCAGTTTTAATCCAATTATTCGTATTTGAGGCTATATATTAGGCAAGTGTGTCCTTGAGTTGTAGCTTATTAATATAATTAATACAATGCTGATTACATTAAGTAAGATTTCCTGTCTAAGTGGGACCCTAACATTAGGACATAGATCCTTCTTTTTAAAAGTATTTACTTGACTGGTCTGGCTTTTTCCTAAAATGTTAAGCATTTGATTGTTTGCAGCAGCTCAGGAAAGAATTTAAGAGTTTAAGTGCTCATTCATTAAATTAAATTAAAAAAAAAAATCTGCTGTGGTTATTAAAGCAGTAAACCTCTGACTGTTCATCTGTTAAAGGCAGTTACAGTCCCATTGCCTTTAATTAGAGTGGAATATTTTCTGCACCTTAAAAAAGTCAAAGTCTAATTTAGCCCCAGGACATTTTATGTCATGAAATCAGCAAGCAATCAGACATAGGACAGCAACACCTGAAGTTGTGGTCTAAGTTTTCTCTGTAAAGTTGATTCAAGCCTTGATTTCTGTCCATGACTAAAAGTGACAAAAGTAACAATTTTATTAAACTTTTTACCAATCTGCCTACAAAGCTCGATGCCTTTTCCCATCTCCTCCATCCCCAGGTCTTGGCCACATTTCCTCATGAGTTCTGTTCTCTGAATGCCTCTGTTCATCTCTGTATATGAAGGGAAAAGTTAAAGATTTGTTCTCCTGTTCCTCCATTATGGTTACCTTTTCAGTCTCAGCAAGGACAACATGGGGAAGTTGAATTTAAAAGGAGCTGAGGCTCCAAATTGTAAACATATAGATAATTCATGAAAACACAATAGTCATTACCTACCCATCATCAGCAGTCACAAAGTGTTTGGCATTATTTTGTTTCAAGTAACATGTAGGTCTAAAGTTTGTCCTTCTTGTTCCTGTGACAATGTAATACAATAGAGTAATGAGATTACTTGTCCTTCTGTAAATAATAATGGGAATAAATTTGCTTGTATAAATGCTTTAAATTTCTTTGGCTCCAGAATACTCAACATTAAAGGTTAAAGATAACTCTTAAATTGAATTTTCACTTTGCAATGAAATACAGAAAGATTTTGCACTTGGAAGAGATTCAATGCAGTCTTTAACTGTAAAAGGTTAAGCTATCCAGAAAGGCAATACTTTCTGGTAGCTTTCTTTGGCATGAATTTGGGGAGAAAGAAACTCCTGAAACCACAACAAAACTCCTCTCCACAGCAGAATTTCTTTACTGAATTTTTCATAAATATGTGTGAGATATTTGGGAATATAAGAACCTGTTACTTCTACAAGGGAAGACTTGTTTTGACCAGTAAAGCATAGATATTTCCTTTAAGTTGTAAAAATACCTTGAAGAACAAACCCCAAAGGAATGCAAATTCATTCCCATCAAATATTCTTTCTACCTTTACACTGCCATGAAACCATACTGGAGTGCTGAATATCAGACCTTAAAAGAAAATATAGGAAGTATATACATATTTACAGAAGCTGATAGTTTTCCTGTCTAAATGAAAAATGTTGAAAGCTGAAATCACATGGTTTGTGATGAAAGTTGTTGCATCAAATTAAACACCAAAAAGCTCCTGCCACAGTATCATGATTTTTTGGTCATTTATTTATGACATAGTCTGAAATAATCTGATACTGGTTAATATTCAAACTTGGTATAGAGTGACTTCATTTTTCAAGGTTTCTCCTAAAACCTGTTTCTCCTTTTTCTGTTTGCATTCCTCTCCCCAGCAGACTTTTTTATGGTGTTAAAAAATAAGACTTTGTAACAAGAAATAATGGCCTAATATACTAATGTTCAGCATTTCAAGAGGCAGTCTGTATGTTAATATTTTGGAATTTCATATGTTTTAGCTGAACTGGGAATAAGCTACAATCTCGTGCTGGATTTCAGAGTATTCACCAAAGACACCACTTCCTTTTAGGAACTGTCTGGTGTGTGACCATCCTGATTCTCATATACTAGAGACCAATAGTAAATTTTTTTTTTCTTTTTCAGTGTGTGAAAATGGCCTGTGGATAGCAATCAATCATTTCATTAAAGGGGTGTAAAAATATGGTATGCATCAAGACAAATTGACTCAAATTAGTAACTCGAAGTATTTTGGTTCATATGAAGGGAACTGGGTGTATAAGTGAGCTTTATTGGCCTTTTTTGGGGGTGTTTTGGGTTTTTTTTTGGGTTTTGTTTGTTTTTGGTTTTGTTTTTCTTCTTGTTCTTGTTCTTGTTCTTGTTTTTTTTTTTGGTTTTGTTTTTTTTACTCATCAATTTTTTTTTTAAAAAACCTAAACTGGGTCCTTTCCTTTCCTTTCCTTTCCTTTCCTTTCCTTTCCTTTCCTTTCCTTTCCTTTCCTTTCCTTTCCTTTCCTTTCCTTTCCTTTCCTTTCCTTTCCTTTCCTTTCCTTTCCTTTCCTTTCCTTTCCTTTCCTTTCCTTTCCTTTCCTTTCCTTTCCTTTCCTTTCCTTCCCTTCCCTTCCCTTCCCTTCCCTTCCCTTCCCTTCCCTTCCCTTCCCTTCCCTTCCCTTCCCTTCCCTTCCCTTCCCTTCCCTTCCCTTCCCTTCCCTTCCCTTCCCTTCCCTTCCCTTCCCTTCCCTTCCCTTCCCTTCCCTTCCCTTCCCTTCCCTTCCCTTCCCTTCCCTTCCCTTCCCTTCCCTTCCCTTCCCTTCCCTTCCCTCTTTCCCCTTTCCCCTTTCCCCTTTCCCCTTTCCCCTTTCCCCTTTCCCCTTTCCCCTTTTCTTTCTTATTGAACAACAGCTGAAAGCAATTTTCTTGTAACCTTACTGATGTTTTCTGTTAGACAAGGATGTATTTACAAGAGACATCATCTTAGAGATATAATCTAGGTGGCACAAATTTCAGTAGCAATTTTGAATTTTTGTGGGTGATTGGTGGATTATTATACAATTCAGTGTAAGCAGTGTGTGCAATTGTTACTATCTCTAAAAATATATGTCTTTTAAATAGACATAGACTTTTTTATCTTTGGAAAAGCTTATGCTTTAGATGTTTGGGGGTTTTTTTAGTTTTTATTTATTTTTAGAGTTTAAATATGTGGCACACGTAAGTTTTAAACAGGCAGGTGTTTAAAGCAGCTGAATATGCAGTTGAATCTTAAAATAAAAAAAAAGTTAAAAAGAATAATGAATAATTGTGTGCTAGTACTTCATCTGCTTCCCAGAATTTCCCAAGCTAGTTTTGTGGCAATCTGTTCAAGTCCTTTCAATTCTAATTCTGGCTTTTTTAACAACAGTAGTGTAGAAAAGGGATAACAGCAATGCTGGGGATCTTAGGGGGCTCTTCTATCCCAAATGGCTCTGTGAGTCTGTAATCCCATGCTCAGAACCATGAAGGAGGAACTTCTAAGCAAAATGAAACTATTGGGACCCTGGTTCCACAACACAAAAATTACAGTGAAGACAAAAGACTAAATATGACATTTTCCCACTGTGTGTACAACTACAAAGATGCAGAAAATAAGCCAAACCAATCTTTATGTTTATGGTGAACTAAATTAATGAGAGATGAATATACAGTAAACCTATGGGTTAATGAGTGATAAAAGTAATCCCTATAAATGCATATAAATGTTAATATTTGGCCATGCATAGAATATTTGATTTGGTGAATCTTTCTGGTCCTCAGTCTTGCAGGAAAACAGCTGACCCTTCTCAGTTTTTTAGTATTTAATGTTATGGAGGAATTAATATGATTTCATGTTTTCTTTTACAGGAACTTGAAAGCCATGGAAAATTTGCTTTCAAACTATGCCAGTTCCTCCCCATGTGTGTCTTAAATAATCCCCACCTAATGATTTCTTTAGAAGGTGCCTGTAGCTATTCAATATTTACCTGTTTTACCTGCCAGCTTAAAGTGTTTTTGAGACCTCAACCTCTACTGTTGTTAATTATTGAAACAAATGGATTAAATGAAGCTGGCAAATGTGATGAGCACATTAATGCTTGTGTTTGCAGGAGAACTCAGAATATGCAGTAACTATAACTTAGTTAAATGTTCAATGAACAGCATGTTAATTACATCACATACTTCTTCTCTGCTGTAAAACTTGAATGCTCACACAGAGCATTTGAAAGAGAAATCTCAGCGCTCTCACATTATTTTATTTCCTACTGTGTTAATTTTTTCCCCGTCTTTGTGCACTTTCATTCCCTCTTTCAGTAAAAGAAGGTTTTTTTTCAATTCCTACCAGTACCTATGGGGTTTGGACATTACTACCCCATTATATTTTTGGTCAATTTTATTTTGGGGCAATTATGGGGGAAAGCTGGAAAATGAGAGACCAAAAAACCATTTTGTTGTACAGTGACAGCTGGTTGAGATAAACCACAAAACTTTAATTTTAGATAAATATTAATAGTAAAAAAAAAAAAAATAAATTAAAAGGTATTCTGATATACAAATTACTTTTCATGCCTAAACATTCTAAGCATTCCTCTCAGACTTCTCTCTTGGCCATCCACAGTATCGTGCAGCTTTAGCATAGCCTGCCTTTCTTGGTAAACAGGAAGAAATAGTGAACTGCCATTAGGAAAGATTTGTGTGACAAGAAACACACTTTAACAAGTGTATTACTCAGCCTTGATCCCCTCCCCCTCGCAGCCCCTTGCAACATTTCAGCTCTGGGTCCAGGAAAGCAATGAAAAAACATTCAAGAGTTCTTATCTTGACCGAATTAATTTTCTCGACGTGACACAAAATGTAATCAACTTTAATACATAACTTGAAAGGTTAGCTTGAAGGATTAGAGCAGTTTGATTGTGAAGTGTGCCCAGAAATCTTGATCTGAGAGAGGATGATGAATTCCTTCAAATTATTACTGGAGCAATAAAAAGCACAAGGTTGAAATGTTTGAAAATTAGGTGTGCTCACATAATTTCCAACTCATTGGTTTCCCATCTAGACAGGGAGAAAATGGCCTGGGGAATTCTTTGAGGACGTGAATCATGAAAAACCTTCATCTAAAGGCTGCTGTAGGTTCAGGTCTCTGAAGAAATGGTTATTGAATTCCCCTGAGGAAATTCAAAGGCTGCAGTGGTGCTGCCGGATATGCCTTCAGATGGTAGGAAAAGTTCATCCAAGTAGATGAATTCCCACAAAACTGAACTTTTCACCCAGATTATTGTGGAGGTTTTGGTGCTGTGATGTAGGACAATGCAGGACTCTCTGGGCCATGTTGAATAGCAGAGTATCCCTTGGAGTGCAGAGCAAGATGGTGGGGAAAGTTTACCCATCTGAAATGAGAAAAAATTATTTTTGTCTCTCTGAATAACATTGACCTCTTCAAGCTACAGGAAGGAACACAAATGCCTCATTACCAAATCCTTTCTTTTTGGCATCTTTTTGCTATTTGATTCTATCTAAACTCAGCACTGCCTAAGTCTAAATATAAAGATTTTGAAAAGAATGCTGAGAAATATTGGTGAAAACTCTGTCCTATTTGTAATTTAATCTTCTGGAAAAAACTTATTTGTTTCCAAGTATCTAATTATCTTTTCTTAAAACGTCATAAGTAAAAGGTAAATTTAAATGAGAACATATTATCATCAACAAAAATATTTATCTATGTATATATATATATATTTTTTTTTGTAGCTGCTGTGGCAGAGCTGGTTCTACCAACAGGCTCAGTGTCAGAAGTCATGCTATTGCTTCCAAAATGGCAATGAAATTCTGATGCTGACAGTCTCACTGTGACTTATTTTACATTAAAGAGAATTTAAGTAACATTTTTTTTTCTTTAATTTGGGATAGGAAGGATAAGCACACCAAACCAAAACTATGGATGACAGAGCCCTTCCCTACCATACATCTGCAACAGCTGTGAAAAACTAAATAGGAGTAGCAAGGCAAAAAAACCCTTGAAGAAATTAGGAATTTAGAATTAAGAAATATTTCTTCCTTTCAGACTGAATTAATATTTTGTGCTCTTTGGGACTTCTTATCTGAATGTTCAGCATTACCTCAACATTGCTGGTAGCTGAAAGCAGGGTGAGAAACTATGTTCAGACAACTGCTTCCCCAGAGAAGACATCTTGGGGTACTGCTGGGCACAACTCATCAGTGAGATGGAAGAATGTTGCCATCATCCATTCAAATTAACAACCTGATAAAGAGAATGAAAAAAATAATTTATGTCCTATATGCGTAATTACATGTACAACTAGACTTCCTTTCCTGTATAGTAAAGGGTAGCAGTATTTCCTCTCATCCTCCAAAGTGCCCTGAATCACAGCCAGGGTTAATAACCAACCTCACATCTTGAAAATGGTGCCTCCTGCAGGTTGGCAGGACATGTTCAATATACAGAGTGAGCAAATTGAAGTTTAATATTTGCACTTTGTAAAAAGGAAGAAGATTCCTATCAAGGGCCATGATATTTTTCAGATACCGTTTCTAAGGAAATAGTTTCAGCTAATGGATAATGATCTAATTCTGATGAACAGTGAAGATATTTTTAAGTCCTTTGTGTATCCTGAAGCAAATGCATGTAATCAGCAGATTCCATTATCGTAGACTAAAAGATTACACAAGGAAAAAAAAAAGGCAAAAAGTTAATATGCTAGGAAGTCAGACAAAATTTGTAACTTCCTGTTACTTCCTCCATCTATAGAATTTTGGAGTTTCAAATTAATTTGCATTAATGGGCATAAGGTTCAGCAGAGAGAGATCCAAGTTAAACATTTTGGACGTGTCTCTCCAATTTAAAAAAATTAATCTGAACAGGAAGGAAAAAATTATGATACATCAAAATAAATAAATACTTTTTTTCTTCAGTGTAACAATATGGAGCCTCCTTGGCATGTTTCAATCTGTCAAACACCTCAAAGTCAAGTGCAGTATGGAATAGGTATTGCTTTTTTAAAAGCAACAGTACGGTATGATCACACCCATTGGAAATAAGATTGATGACATCAAAATTGCAAGCCTTAACAATCTTGTGCTGTTGTAAGTCTTGGACTCATCTGTCTTCTGGAGAAAAAGAAAACTCAATAGTGGCCACACAGTTTTCAAATGTATCCATGCTTTTAATTTTTAAGAACCAGGGGTACAGAGTATATGAACTTAGAGGGAAAGATCTGTCTATGTGCTATACATGCTATTAAACTGCAAGAACTGCAATGAAATTTCCAGATGTCTTTGATTTACACAGCCATGTTTTGTAGCAGAAGCACTGCTTTTACCTTTTGGATTAACAGACCATTGCAGCTGAGAATGGAAGTACAAGAAGACCTCTGTCTGATGAGTTAACTCACAGAATCACAGAAATGTTGGGTTGGAAGAAACCTCTGGAGATGATCCAGCCCAAGCCCCTGCCCAGGCAGGGTCCCCTGGTGCAGTGACACAGGAAGGTGTCCAGCTGGGCTGGGCATGGCTCCAGAGAGGGACACTCCAGGCCCTCCCTGGGCAGCTGTTCCAGGCCTCTGCCCCTCCATGGAGAGAAGTTCTTCCTCCTGCTGGGCTGGAACTTGCTGGGGTTCATTTGATGGCCATTGCTCCTCATCCTGGCACTGGCAGCACTGAACAGAGCCTGGCCCCATCCTCTGGCACCCCTTGGAGATGTTGGTATGGATTGATGGGATCCCCTCTCAGCCTTCCCTTCCCCAGCCTGACCAGGCCCAGCTCCCGCTGCCCTGCCCAGCACAGAGGGGCTCCAGACCCCAAACCCTCTCCGTGGCCTCCCCTGGACCCTCTCCAGCAGCTCCTGGTCTCTGGAGACCAGGGCACTCTGTCAGCTCGTGGTCACTTTGCCCCTCCAGGCTGTGCTGGCCCTGGGGGTTGTTCCTGCTCCAGGACAGGACCTGCCTGTGCCCTTATGTGAAGAACCTCACCAGGTTTCTCTCCACTCAAGTCTCCAGACTGCCCAGGTCCCTCTGAGTGGCAGCTCAGCCTCCAGGTGGATCAGACACTTCCTCACTTCTTTATCATCAGAAATATGAACAAACTTTGTCAAAAATCACATCAATTTAGATTTCTCACAGAAATAAAAAGCCACAGGTAGTATTGAAAATCAAGCAAGACATTGGACATTGAAATTATTGTTAAAAACAGGTGGTTAACATCACCTTCTAGACTGAATCACTTTGCTTAGTTCTTGCACATCATTCCCCTGGGGTTTTTTTCTACTTATCCTGGGCTATCCCATTCTTTCACTTAACTACTGAAAATTAGCAGAAAGAAGTTCATACTCAGCTCCTCATTTTTTTGGTTCTTCTAAGGACACATATAAGAAAGTCCTTGAAGAAGCCTGTAGAGATCTATCATTTTTAAGTAGACACATGGATCCTACCTTTTCTGTCCTGTTTCATGGGCATTGCAGCTGCCATGAAAATTTTCATTATTCAGTCGCTCCAGGTCAAGCTGGTGTGTGAGTTGACTAGTTAACTGACAGCAGTAAGTCCAGGAGCCTAAATACCTTCATATGAATCATCATATGAATGACTTAAAATTATGTTCTCACTCTCACTCCTTTATTATCTTTTTTTTTTTTTTCTTTTTTTTTTTTTTTCTTTTGTACCTTTTTTCCTGTCATTTTTTTTTCTCTCTTCTAACCTTTTGTGTTTCAGTCTTTTGTGACTGGCTAATGAGCCTAACAAGAGCTTGACTTTTAATTGTTAATACTTCAAAATTCTAAATTAATTGAGACCTACTTTATAATACTAATTTAGAAGATAATTTAAGGTTTTATAAATGGCCTTTTGCCATACCTGCTCACCTTTTTAGGATCTATTAATTATTGTAAGAGATAAGAGGGCAGAAATGACAAATAAGAATGTCCTGAAAAGAAAAGGATAAGAAGCAGACATCAAGATTTTTATATTCTACAAATGAGGTATAAAATGTGGCATATAAATATATAGTAGAGCCAATGTGCCAGAGTCCATGCTACTTTTTTTAGTAAAAAAATGATATTAAGAAAATTACTTTTTATTTTCACCAAAATTAATTTTCATTAAGTGGATATATTCTGACAAATTTTGTCCACCATTTGGAACACAAACACCTGGACACCTAACTAACTAAATTTAAACACAACAGCAATTAATAGCAGCACATTTTCCAAATATGCCATATAATTAGCTATTGTAGAATTATTTTATTGGATATAAACATGGTGTGCCTGTGGAAGAGGAGAAGATATGCTTGAGAATTCAAAGAGTTCTTTCAGATTGAGCTGAAAAGATGTAATTCACCAAATTACGGGTAAACCGGGCATCTTATTTCTCAAAAGAAACTGATCTAATATTATTCTGTGGAACAAACCTTCGGTACAATTCTTTAAAAGAAAGTGCCATACTTTTTGATAAAAGGAGTGGTACACCTCTTCATGCTCCCTGTAGAACACCTTATAAACTCCTAGAATGAACAAGGAGAATCTACTTCAAAGTGACAGATACTAAATAATAGGAAAAAAATTTTGGCTGTGAGGGTGGGGAGGCCCTGGCACAGGGTGCTCAGAGAAGCTGTGGCTGTCCCTGGATCCCTGGAAATGTCCAAGGCCAGGCTGAATGGGGCTTGGAGCATCATTAACCTGGGATAGTGGAAGATGTGGCAAGTAGAATAGGGTGGGAATAGAGGATTTTTAAGATCCCTCCCAACCCAAGATTTCCGTGATTTTGTGTGTCCTAGATGTGACTAAGGCACCCACCTTCCTGCCCTGCTGAAAACTGGCCACAATCAAGGTGTTCCAGGTCTAATCTCCTGAGAAGGTGTCAAAGAGTGTTGCAGAGCATGTGGAAAACTGGGTTTCTCCCTGCCTAATTTTAGGCAAGGACATAAATGCCTGCACCATGACACACAGCTGCAGTAGCTCTGGGACGGAGACCTACTGTATGTGGGTTAAGAGGATGTCTGGCATATGTAGGCACCAGTTTTACAAGACAGACATAAAAATTGCTTGGATTTCAGCAGATGATCACTAGGAGATTCCACTACAGATATGCACCTTGCTAAGTCTTTTTATACAGAGTCAGCAGCCCAATTTTTTTTTATATCCATATTTGTAGCCATTTTCTGTATCATAGAACCTGACTCCTGAGCCATTTCTTCCTCTTGTACTTGTCTGCCCAATCAGCTAATTAAATGTTATGTTCAATCTACTGCCTAATTTCCAAATAATTTATTTCCCTGCAGAGTATCTTCTCTCTCAGAGAGCCTTATGCCATAGAAAAAACATTTGCTGCTTTTATTTTTTTCAAACTTAATTCCCCTCAGTGCCTGAGACTGTATTTACTGCTGCTCAAAGACCATCCAATCCCAGTTTAGTTTGACAAGATTAAAGCAGAATTAATTCAGTCTTCAAGAGCAAGAATTCTCATACAGTCACAGGATTACAGACAAAAAAATTGGGGAAGTGATAAAAATTTTGTGTTATTGGTAAGAACAGTTGTTTTGTTTTCAAAATACTTTAATTTCTATTCAGCTTATGGCAGCTGTATATACTTTAAAAAAAATGAAAAACCCACAAGTTTTATTAAGAACATTCATTTCTTTATGGCTTCCTTTCCTCATAGCAGAAGGAAACATCCAAACAGAAAGAAAAGGCAATAAAAGCACAGAAAGATAATGTCGACCAGGATTATCATGCCTTGACAATGTTCTAGCAATGAACAGATAATAAAACAAACACCCTTCAAAAGACATACAAAGGGATATTTCCTATTTATGCAAAAAGGGTTCATGTAAGGAACGATCTAACTACCCTTCCTATAGAGTGCCAATTTGTTAAATGGAACAGATTGAAAATAACAGGTCATTTCACACAGGCATAGCTTACTCCAAACTAAATGGGAACACAAGCAGTAATTTGAAAACAGCATGTCTTACATTTCATCACCCTGGCATACACACCTGTAACCAAGGTACTGGGAGTGTTAATCCAGTGTAAAACTTTTCAAATTTACTCCTTAATACAGACAATTTTATATTTCCAGAGAAAAGAGTGTCCTTGTTTCCAAGCACCAGAAAAGTTGTCACATAATTTGGAAAGCTCACAGCACTTTGTAATGGTGCCAATTTTTTTGGAAAAGGAATAAATTGCACCATGTGTTATTTACAAAAATAATTCCAGCTATGCCTGAGTTCTTTTCTGAACAAGGTTTAGCCCCTCAGGAAAATAAATGAAGTAACTTCATTTTGCGTATGTAAAAATTTTCAGAGGGAAATGTTCTTTATAAATGAGAAAGACCTGTCTTCCTCCTCCAGGGAGAAAACAGAAGCCTATTCCCTATGTCCTGTGAATTGTTTGACATGATGTATTTTGATTATTGGGAAAAGAGTTGACACATCAAGCACATGCTGATAATATTGATCTTTAGTCAGTCCCTCTTTTTTCCTCTTTCTCTTTGCAGAAAAGCTTTTTTTTTTTTTTTTTTTTTTTTTTTTTTTTTTTTTTTTTTTTTTTTTGTTACGTGTACACCCTGGATCATAGCAAGAAACCTCTCTGTATTCACTGTTGAAATCATTGATGGCTTTATGTGCAACTTTGTGCTTTTCCACTGACAAGATAAGACACCCATTTGTCTTCATCCTGAGGTCAAGTGTTTTTTTAGAGTTGGCAGGAACTTGCAGCCTGATCACAGACACCTCTTTGGCACCTGAGAAGGTCCCACCACCTCAGAAACTGCTTTTGCTCTCCCACACCTGCAGAGCTCAGAGGGTGAGCTCT
Organism: Phylloscopus collybita; assembly: GCA_027886175.1. Taxonomy (NCBI): domain Eukaryota; kingdom Metazoa; phylum Chordata; class Aves; order Passeriformes; family Phylloscopidae; genus Phylloscopus; species Phylloscopus collybita. The sequence goes on from JAJNNQ010000124.1 coordinate 947,328, forward strand.
GGCTGTAAATCTATTTCCAAAAGAAGTGTTATTTGGGAAGTAAACAGAACCTTATGCAGGGCCATAACTCTAATTCCCTCTCTTCTGGCTCTTAAAATTTGCCTTTTTAGGCAATGTCCAACAGGAACAGAAAGGGTTCTAGAATAATAGAACAAAAATGGATCACTGAAAGTAGTAAACCAATAGAAATTCATGGTGCTTTACAGCGTCAGTGGGGCGCATGTTCTGTAAGGTGCTGAGTAAAAAATGTGGGGTAGGAATAGTTCCCTTCTAGACCCAAAAATCAGTTTGTGAAACGAACAGAGGGTCTTCTGTTTGGAGCTGTGGCCTTTAGGAAAGGTATAGAACATTTGATGAAGCTGTTCTCAGAACACCAATGAAATTGCAGAACATGGAAAATCCAGAGTCAGAAGAGAGTCACAGGGATCATCCACTCCAACATCTGGCCCTGCCCACCACACCCCAACGATTCCACCCTGTGTCTGAGGGTATTTCCAAATGCTCACAAATGTTGAGCTGGACACCAAAATCCTTGTTTTGAGCAATTTGCAGCTGAAGGAATCTAGTCCATGCAGTCTCAGATGTCTGAACAGAAGCTATTACTCTGCACAAATCTGGCAGTAGGATGCTTCCGAGATTTAGTCCAAAATTTAAGCTGAACCAGTGCTCAAAATCTTACAAGAGGCTTAGAAATGATCCACACAGATGAACAGAGAGGCTTTAAAGACTTTAAACAAGCTCCTTTGGGAGTTTCTAGGCTGACTAGACCAAGATGAAGTGTCAGGCACAGCACCTGCTGTCCTGGGGCCTCAACGCCTCGATGATGACAATGCCTGCTAGGGCTGTGCGTGTTCCTGAGGAGTTCTGAGCTCTCCTTTAGAAGCAGCAGCTGAATTTCCTCCTCCTTTGGTGTCTCCACAACTTGCTGCCAGCTGGTGTGGCTGAAACTGTGTTTGCTCTGGCTCAGGGTCACCACCTCCATCACATCAGGTTTTATATATGAAACACAAGATCTAAAATGCTGCTCTCGAGACAAAACCCCCTGCTTAAAACCTTCTGGTTCTCTCAGCAGAGATTGAATTGTTTGGTCTTGAGGCAGCATCTTTGTGTCTCACTTTCCTTAATGTGGGGAAAGTTAATGCCAGGGCCCAAGAGAAAGTTTAAGGGGCAAAAAGGAAAAATAAAGGATAAATAATAACCTATTTATCTGTCACTAAGGGGCATAAGGACTTCTGAAAAGCAGGTCAGCGATAGAGGCAGAATAAGAAAGGAAGACCAGAAGATTAAATGGAATATGACGAAGCAAGAGAAAGCTGCAAGAGCAGTTTAAATGCCCTCAGTAACTAACAGCAAGAGAGATGTACACAGCACATGGCCTTCACGTTGCACGAGAAACACTTCAGGGTGTCACAGGGTCTTTGGATGAAACCCCTCTATGGTACAGCAGAGCTGTCTTTTGACCAACATGTCACACAAGCTGTAAGCAGCATCTCCACCAAGCACCTGATGAGCTTCTGTAGCAAAGCTGACTTGACTGAATGTAAGAAACGTAAAAATAATAGTTGTCCTGTAAAGATCACTGAAGGATTTTGCCCACTCTGGTATAAAGAAGCTACAACCACCAAAGCCTATCCCCAGACCAATGTGCCTCCTGTTAAACCAGGTGACAGGAACTTGAAATAAGTTAATGGTGGCACTATTTCCAAATGAAATCTAAGGAGGAATAAAAAAGGCTGGGTCCAGTGGGCAGAGGCCATAGCTCAGATTTTAACTTTATTCTGCTGCTGGATCACAGGGGTAATGAGCACCTTTCAACTCTGGTTCCTTTCTCTCTCTTCCTCTTCATCTCCCTCCCCTCTCTTTTCTATTTCTAGTCCCTTTCTATACTTCACATTTGCTGTTAAATAAAATCTGTACAACTGAGTTAAACATATGGTCTCATTTGCACTTTAATACAGGCAGAGACATCTCTCTCTCTAATAATCAGATCTTAACACTAAATGCCTCCCAAAAATGAACTCTGCACTAAACAAAGTCCCAAACACCTCAGTATGAATGGAAGCAATGAGGTGACTCATTTGAAGGTGCAGTCCACACTGAAACAAAACTTGGTAGTAAAAACAAAGAAGTCTGATGTTATTGTAACCTTTTTTTTTGTGGAGATATACAAAATTTATTTCTTCACTTCATTTGTCTGTTATTCACTACACTACACCCTTGGGAACTGTCTATCCTTTAAGTCATGGGAATGCATCATTGTGTCTGCCTCACATGACTCCTACTGAAAAGTCCAGCCTTGTATAAAATGAGTGTCCAGTGAGGTAAAAAATAATCCAAAAAAATAATCTAGGAGATGAAATTTCAGGCCTTCTAAATTGAGAAGATTGGAGAGATAGGGAAGAAAAGCTCTGTTATCTATGTGGAACATGAGCTTCTGTGAGTTTTGATCTAAGCAATTTCCCTCATTTAAATTAGATTTTTGTGGGCATGTGATGTACAGAAGATTCCTGATGTGTTCAAGTCTGTTTAGCTTTCTGTCTGCAAGTGAAGTACGTGATGAACTGTCTTGGATTACTGTGAAAAGAGATAAAACTTTATTACCTTACATCTAAAGTTAGTTAGCAAAGCCTGTCATTTCAAACAGAGAGGAAGACTGGAGTTAATGAGCTGCTTCAGCATGACGGGTGCCTTAGAAAGAAGCTGTGCTTTCACAAAGTGAGGGAAAAAACTATCACAAGATCAGTGAGAGGCCCCATAATTAATAAGGCACAAGAGCACAGTGCTGCTTAATGTAACATAACAATCCTGAACTGTAGACATTGTCAGCGTGGGCTTCCATTGCAGAGAGTCACTCACTGCCCATGGAAAATCAGGAATTACTAGTCTCATCAGGACCCAAAATGGTACACACATGGAACTGCTTCATTATTATGCAGTTAGGAAAGTAATGCTCTGTTGATGTTTGTGACTCTGCTCTGCCCTTTCAATTACTTTAAGATTAATTGCATTGATGCATCTGTTTTGTACACTGAGTTGGAACAAGACTCTTGCAGCACTCAGCCAAGTATTCAGCACAAAACTAAGGCTTAAAGGCATTCTAAATGTTGAAATTGTTTAAAATTATAGTCAGCACACTCCAAGCAAGCAGGGGAGGAGGCATGTTTGTTTGAGAAGCTGCTTTTAAACAGCAAGAGCTTTATTTGCTCTTTTATTTCATCATACATGCCGATGCCTGCACCCAGTTGCTTCAGCAGGCTGAGCAGTTACTCAGAGAATAACAGATTTCCTGAAGGAAAGAAGCAGCATATTAAAACCATTAATTAAAGAGACATTCTGCTCACATCTAGGAATAACAGCCTTTTCATTATACATATGTGAAATAGAGCCATAAAGGCAGAGCACAGGCTGGAATGTTTAAAGAGATATACAGAATTATTGTTTCACCATTGCTGTTCCCCTCAGTTACACACCTGGTACTGCTCAGTGCAGCATCAGCTTGAAGCAGGAAAAGGTAAATATATAAAGAGTTGGCTCTTTAGTATCTAAAGAGCCAATTCCAAAGAAATAACACCAGCTTTAATCTTGAATTAACTTTGTTCAGACTCATTCAAAACTTATTTTAGCTCCAGGTGCATCTGAGAAGATGGAAGGCCTGGAAAGTTTCAGGAAATTGCTCGAACAAGAAGAAGAAATGATATCAAAAACACAGTGATGGTTTCTTGAAACATGAGCAAGGACATTTCGAAATATCTGAGTATACATTAAGAAATATATTTGAGATTTAAAGATGTTAGCAACATCCACTCATGGAGATATTACTCGAATAAAAGGTTAGGAAAAAGCAATTTAAAAACCAGCCAAGCAAAGGATATATTTAAATCCTTTCATAAGGCACATGAGAGGACATGATAACAAGATTGTTCCCCTCCTAATGCTGATCTTAAATTTTCCAAGCACTCTTCCCATTCCTGTAAGTAAATAGCAAACAGAAATGAACAAATATATAATACAGAGGCAAAAAGCCTCTCATGCAGGAGCTGTTAAGAAAAGTAGCAAACTGGAAAAGTGATAAAATCTTATTGACAGACAACCTATTTTATTGATAGCTGGTGATTTAACATTAGAAAATGTGAATTTAGGCTTAGAAAATTTAAACATATGACATATTTAAGTCCTTATCTCCATAATTTTCTTTTCAGTTTAGAACTTGGTGCAAAGTCTTGCAAAATCTGTGGTTTTGACATAGCCCTTCCCTTCTAAAACATCTGCTAGTAGAACTATAAATACCCTCATGATGATCTTGTAGAAGTTAGAGGATGCTTTATGTGTGTCACATGGAATCATATATTGATTGGCTGAATTTTTGAAGTTGTTGCTGGCAATTTTGATGTCTTGTTCTTACCTTGAATTGGCTGAGAAGAGGAAAAAGAAAACAAAATCAAAAACCACAGAAAACCAAAACAAATTGCCTGAATCCATTGCTTCCTGAATGTCCTTGCTTACCACAAATTATTGGTTGTGTACAAAGTGTTTTCCCAGTTGGCATTAACAAATCTAAAGGCTCAAACCTTGAGAAATAAAGCAAAATGCTTGGACTCAAAGGCATAATCCTCAGACCTTGTGTCCAAATCAACACAAACTTTCCACTACTGAACTCTGAAGACTAATTTGCTAATGCCATGAATAACTGTCTTTGGATAAATATATAAATCTGACCAGTTTGACACTTACTGATCCGAAAATCTGAAAATCTGAAAAATTCAAATATGCATTAAATAGTTCCTTCCCTGAATTGTTTCCTGAGTTTCTAAGATCTTTCCAGTGATCACACATTTTAAACTTTAAAAGAAGATAAAGTTTTTCAAAATGCCTAAATTATTCTAGTGAAAGGAAGGTTCAGTGTGAAGAAATGCTTCATGTGCTTTGATGATCTGCTGGAAGAATTTAATGTTGACAAACCTTAAAGCCCATGCAGATGGAATTCTTGTTAAAAAGGTTTGGGGAATATTTTATACATAGTGAATTTTCAAATAAACTGGAATTTATTACACAAAGTCCCTGGGAATAATAATGTTTAATAACAGCAGTGTTATATTACTCCATTATTCTGGGTAGCAGCATCATGAAATTTACAAGCATCTTTACTTTAATAAAATGCACAGATAAAAACCTTAACCCAAGACTTTAAAGATGTAGGGAATTATTGTTCTTTATTTTGTGATGATGGAAAACTTTCTGTCCCCTTTTTCTCAACACCCATATTCCTCAAGTTCCTTTTCCCCTTCACCACACACTACAACACCTTTTGTTCTGGAACCTCAATAAAGAAACATGAAACTCACGCATTATATATCCCATGGTATTGCTTTAACAGCTTAAACATTTAAAAATAACATTCAGGCACGGGAAACCTCGTAGAAACTTCAGAATTTTTGTGAATCAGCAATGAAATAAAATGTAGAATAGTAGCACTAGAAAACATGTTTCCTGAAGAAAAAAAGTATTAAAGGTGCATACTCAAAGAACTTAATTACTGCCTGATTCCAAATTTTTCTTATCAGCTATGACCCATAATTTCAAAACAATTCTTACTTATATTAATTGCAGATTATATGATAGCTTTTTCTCATAAAACTATAACTGAAGGTAAAATTTCAGAATAAATTATTTTAATTCAGTCAGTTTTACTATTCATCACTAATAGTAATATCCTATTAGTATATTATTAATAGCAATTTTTATGGTTATTGACATGAAACCTGGCCTTGGACACTTCCAGGGGTCCAAAGGCAGTCACAGTTCTCTGGGCACCCTGGGCCAGGGCTTCCCCACCCTCACAGGGAACAATTCCTTCCCAATATCCTATCTAACCCATCAGCAGCCCCAAATTCTTGTCCCAGGGATGCTCTTGGGCTGCTCATCCCCAGCCTGGATCCATCCCTGGCATTGCCCTGACCCAGGGCAGCACCTTGCATCTTACCCTGGATGCTTTGACAGAACTGATGATGAATTATGGGCACATTTTGTCTGTGCAGAACACAAACAGCAAACAATTTCAGCTGACAAGGTTTTAAGTGCAAGGAGTTGGACATTAAAACTCTAGTAAATGCAAATTCACAAAATTAAGAATGTGATCAACACTTCTTTTGGCTGCTTGTAACATGAAAACACAGATCTCAGCTTCTTCTACCTGTAATTATTAAAGATGGTGGCTCATAGATGCTTGAAAGTTTGGACTGAGTATACAGAATGAAAAAGTTTAAAAAGCATTTTCTTATTACCTCACTCAGGAAATCATTATAAGTCCTAGACACATTTTCATATCCTTGAGAGAAAAAACCAAAACCCTCAAACATTGAGTTTGAGTTTGTCACTGTCAGTTACTCACATGTAACATTTTGTTCTATTGTCTTCATACCATCTTTGAGGACCCAATCTCCTCTTTAACTGTGATACTATGATTTAAGACCAGGATGGGAAAGAAACAGAACTAGAAAATTAGTATGAACTGACTCTTCCTGCTTTTTGAAGTTTTTAGTCCTTATTCTCATTTTAAAATACATCGACTAAGTTGTTAAACCCTTCTTAGAGGGTTTGAACAATGGGAAAAAACTTTCCTGTCTTTCTTCTCACTATCTCCACCATGGCATAAGTGGAGGCAACAGTTTCCACTAGAAACATGTATATTCACAGGTAAAAATGAGATGAAATATCCATTTTTTTTATTGTTTGATTTCCTGTGCACAAAGTTATTACAGGGCTTTTTTTTTTTTTTTTCTTTTTTTTTTTTTCTTTTTTTTTTTTTTTTTCTTTTTTTTTTTTTTTTTTCTTTTTTTTTTGAGGGGTGTAGTGGTTTGTGCTTTTGGCATTTTTGGGGGTTTTGTTTGTTTAGGTTTTGTTTGTTTGTTTAGTTTTGGTTGGTTTTTTTTTTTTTTTCTTTTGTTTTCCTTTTTTTTTTTTTTTTGGACAAATCCCCATTTTCATCATAAGTCTTCTCTGAGTCGAATATGAAATCTTCAGATATTACCCAAGATTTTTTCTGTGCTAAAAAGTTTAGCAGTTACTGCAGGGAAATCCCAGATGTGGGATTACCACCACAACACGCAATATTATCATGTATGATGTGCTGATAATCACAAACTCCACTGGGGTACCTTGTTCAGCTTTGTCTGTTTCCATGCAAGGGTTTTTGGGTGCAGCACAACTCAATCAGTGCAAATTTGGAGATGACCCCAGATGTCCATGTGATTGTGGCTGAAAAATACTCAGGTGCTTAACACAGGGAATGGAATTCACAAAATGATTCAAAGCTCAAGTCAAGTTTAAAGGATATAAAACTGGATTGAGGTGCATTACATTCCCCTGGCTAAGTTACAGACAATTAAAATGCTGCTTCTTCTTAGTCTGCAACCAAAACTTCTCAAACCTCAAAGACTAAAAAACCCTGATTGAACAGGAATAGATGCAGAATTTCATATACTCATCTGCATTTTCTCAGGTAAGGAAATGGAGTTTTCTGCACATTTCTAGGATAATCAGAAAGTATTTAAAACATGCAGGAGGCATGTTTTCATCTTTCTAGGACTTTGTTACTTGTGTCTGGTTCTAAATATAGCTTAGATGCTGTTAAATGTTCTTTATTTACAAAGGTCTTATTGAAGGACAGTAAAATAAAATACTTTATCCCAGGCTTGTCTTGGCAGATTGAGATCAGAGAGACTAGAAAAGACAATTTCCTTCTTTTTCACAGCTTCATTTCTAGATGATGACTCCAGATGTTATTGTGTACCTTTGATAAATATCACTTCTGAGCTCAAGAAGTTCTGCTTAGATAAAGATGAAGAATCAGAACAGCTTTGGCAGCTGCTAAAAAACATGAAAACTTTTGCAATGCATTTCATCACTGCAGTTATCATCTCATCTGGGCATAGAGCAGGAAAATATTGGAGCTGGAGTAAAATAGAAAGGCTGCTAATGTCTTCAGGGATAGATTTGAAAACACAGAAATAAAAATATTCAAAAATCTGAAAATAAAATGTGTTGGGATTTGAGGGGAGAAATTTGAAGATAAACCACATTGGTCAACATGCAAGCAAATGAAGGCTTTAAATGTTCAGATTATATGTGCCTAGTTCGTTGCATAATCGTACAGAGGTTTACTAAAATGTTGCAGCATTTAGGTATTGTAGGAATAATATAATTATGGTCTGTGCAAGTGCTTTCAAGCTCTGTGACCCAAACCTATCCTAAACATGTGGCACCACCAAAGACATTCTTTTACTCAGTCATACTGAGGTCACAGAGTCATCTCCACATCACGCTTTTATATAGTCAGATAGGAAATGAAAAACAGAAGAAATATTCAAGATTTTGCAAAACACAAGTGGTTTTAGAGTGCATTAGGTGTTACATTAAGGCATAATTTCAGTTTCTAAACTTGTGACTAAGATTCTTAACCTTAAGGATGTCAGCATTAAAATGAGATCTCATCTTCCTTCAGTCCCACCTCAGAGAGTACCTTTATTGGATGAATTTAACAGAATAAGCTGACCTAAAGGATCAAGACAGTTTTCCATTTTCCCAGTTCTTTTTTCAGAGGACAAAAGTTTCCTTTTTATAGGTATGGCTGCAGAGTTGTTCAGCTATAATTACACTGCAGGGGTTAGAATAGTGGGTGTTGCCTAAAAAGTGTTTCATCCAAGTCAATATTGGTCAGAAATTGGTGTAATATCTAAAAATGAATAGCAGCCTGGAGGTTATTGTAACTATTTTGTGGCTATATATGTATCTTGTCTAATAAAAGATAATTATCACTGAATCCATTCTCTTTAAAATTACACCCAAAAAAAAAAAAAAAAAAAAAAAGGGATCAATTTAACAGCATATTAGACAATATGATTATGACAAAGTGTCATTCTCAGTCAAATCTTACCATTTTACAGTGACATTGTGAACCAAGGAACAGGACTTCTCTAAATTTTCCTGCTTGGAATCTCCAAAGTGCTGTAGCAACAGCTGAGTTTAAATGTACAGTAAAATGAGCAAGAATCATAACATGTTCACCTGTATTTTCAATAGTCATATTTTAAACAACTACTAATAAAATGATTAAAAGCTTTTATACTGGGGGGTGTAATATTAAAATGTAAGGCTAAATATACATCAACATTATATTTCAGTTATTATGCAGATAGTTACAAAAATGTGTGTCTTAGATTTGTGCATCTTAGCCTCCTGGAACCAGACAATATGAGAAATACTACTAAGTTAAGTGATTATCCTTAAATATTAATTTTTTACTCCAAGTACATTTTTGTGATTTTATTTATTCCACTCATAACTCCAGAATTTTTTCTTCCTGACAGTTTACACAGAACACATTATCTCCTGTGCAGCAGAATCAGCTCTAAAACTGAGCTGTACACACCTGGAGGAAGAATTTAACTACAGTCCCCACCCCATCCTTGTCTTACAAATAAATCAGGAATTAACTTGCATTGACACTTCATTTTGAATTGACTGAAAATGGGTTTATTTAGCTGTGGGAATGTTTGGCAATCCCTGTGTTTGCCTTCTCCTGTTTCAGGGGGAAGAAGAAGCTGAGTTTTGCAAGTTCTCATTGTGCAAGTTTTTCTATCACTGTAATTTTCTGAGGGAAGGGTAAAACAAGAATGCAGTAAAATAAGTATACATGTTCTGAAATTGCACAAACAGATTTTGCTCCATGAGAGACACCTAGGCTGAAAGCTTTCCTTACAAGGATTTCAGAAATTGTCTATAAATGTTCATATTTTTCACAAAGAAACAAACAAGCAAGCAAGCAAGCCTTATTTCCCAAAACTACTCATCTATGCTACACAACTCCAAATGCTGTTGTAAAACACAATGTCTTGGTTTAGGGCAAATTTGGGAGAAAACCTCCGAATGGGATCCCTCTGGGAAGCAAACCCGAATGACCCCTCCCGCAACCAGTCCAGGAGAAAACCTCCTCAGAGAAAAGTGGAAAAAAACCCTATTTATTTAACAAAGAGCCCACAAGCATAAAGAATGAACAACATGTAAAGCCCTTCATTGTTCTGAAGTGAGATAGTAAATTCAGAAAGTCCTTGCTGTGGGTGTAGCTTTGCTCACTCAGTTCCTCCAGAGGTCCAGGCCCTGGTAGGCCGCAGGTGCGAGCTCCCGGTGTCTCTCTGGGTTTTTCAGTCCAGAGAAAGTTTAAACCAAGTCCCAAGAAAATGAAAAGTCCAGGGAGCTTCTCTGCCTCAGCCAGCTAAAACTAACTAAAAGTACAGGAGATGTCTGTCCCACTGCTGCAGATGACACAGTCCAGGAGCGGAATGTGCAGCAGTGAGAGCAGCCTCTGAAAAAAACCCAGCGCTTCTCCGTCTCGCTCCACTCCCAGAACTAAAGGTCTTAAAGGAACAAAATACAGTATCCAACATAAACAGAACAGACAACTGGGGATACAAGCATCATAAAGTCACCGTATCAGATGTGCATATCCTTTTTCCATAGGCTTTGCCTCACACTTTCCGTAGAAATTTTCATCCTGTCTAGGAGACAACATATTCGGCGTGGGATGACTTTCCAGGTTCAACAAAGCCTGTTAACAAGGCTCCACCACACTGTCCTTAAACAGGGGGCATCTAGTTAACCAAAAATTACTAAGAATCTAAACTGCCTCACTGAGACACAACTGTCCTCACTGAGAAACTATGAGATTGTAAAAAATTTGGTATTAAGTAGCTAGAGAAGTGTTTCTTGAATGATCCCCTTTCTGGTATGCACAGGAGGTTTATTTTGGGAGCTGGGGCAAATAATTGAAAGAGAATTAAAGTATGTTATCATACTATGGGATCTGCCTTCTCCCCTTTTTAAAATGCACCAAAGTTCAGTGTAAGAAAAAAATTTAGACATCCCTTTACCTTCAACAGGAGGCAAAAGTAAGGAGAGACTGCATTGAAAATCAGTGGAGCCATAAACAACAAAAGTGATGCCTGAAGTTTCGACACACTCTGATCCTCTTTCCCATTTGATGCAAAGATGTTAATTTAAATCTTACTTAGAAACTTTATACCCTTACTGTTCTTTACTTCTGTAATAAAATAATGGTTATTGAATTGTAAAATGCTGCACTGCAGATATGGGAACTATTAATCTAATTTTATTGTTAGAAACCTGCTATTTGGTTTTTTCATTACCCTACATTTTGTAGATTTCTATAGTTATGCAAACCTTTCACACAGCCAAAAATTTTCTATTGATTTTGCAATAGCTTCTCTTTGGAGAAGAATCCATCAAGCAAACAAATAAGTAGTTCAGTTGTGAAAGTACAGAAAGACTGAAGCAAGTAGAAAAAACTTTTCAGAAAGTATAAAATTATCAGTCACTTTTCAAAATTTGAGCTTCTTTGCTCTTTTTTTATGTTCTAACACTTCTCTTTCCCATCTTTTTTAACAAAAGATTAAGTAAAATTAAACAAATGTTTACATATAGGTCCAAATTTTTTATTTCCATCAAAAGTGTTATTTTCTCTTTCTATGCTTGCTTGTATCTCAGCTACAGGACAAAACTCCAGTGAGGTTCTAGGAACAATTTTCATGAAATATTCAATTTCAGACACAGACCCTGAGTTGGTTTTGGTTTCACTTTCATTGAAAGGCACCTGTGTTGGATCAGTGTCATGCACAAAACCCAACAAACACCATGAGGCTTCTTTGGAGTCCAATCTCCATCTGTCTCTGTGGAGAGCACTTCCATCACCCATTCTCCTTATCAATAATCTCATTATCAAGTTCAGTGCCAGTTTTTCTTTCAGAATCATGATTGCTAACACCCAAACAGTTATTGCTTCAGGTTATAATCAGGAATCTTGCTTAATAAATAAAATGTAGTTCTCCCAGTGGGTCCTGTGTGGTTCACCACTATCTGAAGGCCAAGTTTCTAAAAACTGAGATTTACACAGGGGACAAAAAAAAAAAAAAAAAAAAAAAAAAAAAAAGAAAAAGAAAGAAAAAGGAAAAAAAAAAAAAAAAAAAAAAGAGGAAGCAATAGAAAGGCACCATGAAAAATATGGCATATTAACTAATACATGGATAAAACAAAAATATAACAAAAATATGTATGGCCTCATTTTCTTGATCCACTGATTCTATCAATATCGACCTTAATTATTTGAAATGTGTAAAGGAATCTAAGTTGGCATGGGAAGAGAGTTTGCAGTCACAAATCTGTTTGCACTTCTCTCGGCGTGCTGGGCACATCTACTCAGCACTGAGACTCGTGACAAAATACAGACAGTGATTCTTGCTCTTGAAAATCCTGGCACCTCTCCCTTAATTCTAAACAGGCTGGAAATCAACAATATTAGGGATTATAATGCCTGTGAACAAACTGTTCCTAATGCTTGGGTTTGTATTTCACTTTGAAGCAAGATCTCACGGTTTAAATATGCTTTTTTATTTCTCATTCCCGGGGTATGGATCTCCTTATTTGTTTTTTGTAATTAAATGTCAGACTCTCGAGTTCTATTTGCCTGTTTACACAGGTGGAGCACTCTGTGTTAACAAGTAATCTCTTCAGGGATTTCTGTGCTTCTTCTGTAAAGACAGGGCACAAAATTTATTAATCTCTCTGCTTATAAATGACCACGCATTTACCCAGCAGATTAATTAATGATAGTTTGAAACAAAAGTGCATTTCTGGTGCTGTTATGTTCTGTTCTCATATGCATTGTGTGCTCTGCTATCACATATTGCTGCATTTTATCCATAATTCTCTAACATTGCCAAAAATTTCTAACTAAACTTTATCAGTTGGATCTCCAATATTTGTACAAGAAATATTTGTTCAAAATGCATATACAAACCCTTGGTATTTTCAAAATCAGAGGGAATGGAGATAATCATTTTTCAATCCTGTGGAAAGAAGTGCAATTCAAATTCCTAGATGATAATGTAATATAAAGTCAAACAAATTGATTTTGAGGTCAGTTTCTGAATCACTTAAGACATTAACCCTCAATTAATCTCAGCACTTTTCCTGTTAATAAGCAGAATTTATATTTATTTCTTTTTAACAGATAAGGGTTTATAAATAAAATATTTAAAAAAATTTAAATATCTGGGTGGTCCAATGTTCTTTACAAAGCATAATCATTGCAAATGTGCTTTCAAGTCAAAATACCAATTATCAGCTAACAAAAATCTGTCAGTGTTCTTACCTATGTTTTGAAACAGTTTTGTCATCCTTTTTAAGCTTCAGAAGAGTTTTCGTGGTGCTAAAAGATGTTCTTGCACTAAAATTCCATGAGTCTGGATATGGAAAAGAGGGTCAAATGTTTCTTACCTTTTATATTACAGTGAAACCTATAACCAACTGCAATGTCAAAAAATATCTGATAATTTAAGAAATCCAAAGCCAAGACACAACTATGAACACCTTTCTAAAACTTAGTAGCAATATCTAGAGCTCTATCTGTAATTCCCAGGAAAAACTGCTGTTTTTCTCAGGACTACAGACCAAATATTTGGGCTAGTATTTCCTTCTATGATGCATTAAAGTGTGTTGGGATTTTTTTCCTTAGTTTTGAGATGTTTTCTGTGTGTTTCATTGCTGACTTTCCATTACAAAGCTGTATACAACTGTTCTGGATATGCAGCTCAAGTTTTCTGGAGTTTCAAATTGAAATTGATTTCTTTTTTTCATTCATTCTTTCATGAATTTCAACTCCAATCTTTTGGAAAGACATGTGAAAATAGAAGTGATTTAAGACAGCTTAATTTTACACTAAACCGGTAATTCACTTTTTCTTTTTTCAAACATCCTTCACCAGAGTTCTTGTGGCTGATGATCAATATACAAAATACCATTATCAACATCAACTGTGATGGCAGCCTTGTACATTCTCTACCTGATTCAACAAATTATAGATTTCAATTAAAACTTTCTTTTTTATAAGACCTTTAATATTACAGGTCACTGATGAAGAGAAAATAAAAGTAATAGATAATTCCATTCATCTCAGGTTGGTTGGCCAATCTGATAAAACAAAGAGACTCCCAATATTCCAGAAAACTTATTAAAAAGTTCCTAAGTATTAGGAAATTCTGAGAATTTTCATGCATCCTAGGTGCCAGGAAAAACAATTTTTGAGACACCACATAAAATGATCTATTACTTAAGGTATAAAAGAGAAAACCTGAAATTCAGGTCATCTTCACTAAATGTGAGCCTTACCATGGATTTCCAGTGTGGCCAAATTCACTCCTGATTATCATAGACTTGTTTGGGAAAAGGCAAACCTAAAAGTTCATGTTCAATCACCTTCTGCCCTATAAGGAGTAGGTAAGAAACATGAGACTCTGGCATTAGAAAAAATGCAAATGGTTCTGCCCAACTTTTGCTGAAGAGCCCTCATTTATTTTAGGTGAAATGGTGCACGGCAGAGATAAAACTGATTTGTTCCAAGTCCTATACAACCTGGCCTTGGACACTTCCAGGGATTCAGGAGCAGCCCCAGCTTCTCTGGGAAGAGAAGCAACCTGGGAAGCCCCTACATCAAGATCTATCCCCAACAAATGTCAAAACACTGATTTTGCACATGACATTGACTGATTTAAGAGTTACAGCTTCAGATGAGTGGGAAGAGCTCGTCAAACGTCGAGCTTTGCGTAGGCTGTGAGGTAAGGTTTCTGGAACAGCAACAATTAGCTCAGTTTGTCCCTCTCATTTAAAGTCCTGATCTTGGCTTGGAATGGCTGATGTGAGTCAATACTTTGACAGAGAGATGGCATTTGTTCAATTCAAATGACACTCATCACGCTGACTTTTGTTCTAAAGATCCGAGAGGTTAATTGAAAGGATATGAAAGATAAGCCAGTCTAAAATTGCCTCTGCTCTGCCTCAGAAGTACTAAGCCTTTGGACTTAATTTAAGGCTCCTCTCTTTTGTGAATTAGACTGAATCGTGTAGGAAGTTTAAAGGAGGAAATGTTAATAAAAGACAACTTAATTTTAAAATTTGCATATGGTGGGAGTTTCAGTACAACAGAGTTTGATGGCATTTGCATCTATCAGTGAGACTCAGGTATTTCCCTGCTAATATAACAATTCTTGCTGAGCTGGAGAGTTGGGTGGAGAGAAACCTGGTGAGGTTCTTCGCATAAGGGCACA